>JBAGKO010000005.1:12896551-12908033 GCA_037177275.1 Acacia concinna | reverse complement strand
CCTTAATCATGGTTTGTTGACTGACCATAGTTAATTTTATTTCATTCGGATGTATATAGTGAAAAGTGTACAGTGAAGAAATGCAATGCAATATTCTTTTCTCAGTTTTAACTTTCCTCTTCTGTTTTCTGAAACCCTTCTTCTTTACTAGACCTCATCACATTTCGCTGAATTTGATTGAGATTGATTCAATATTTCTCACTAATAATTAATAAATATAATATCTCAAATGTCACGTAGGAAAAAAAAGAGGAAATCCCAAATAAATACCATACAAAATTGTGAAGCTCCAAAAAGTCTTAACACATCTAAAAGATAAATAGGTACCAAGGGATTAATATGAGATTTTAAAATTTTGTTTTTTTTATTAAAATGCCCCTTAAATAAAAAGAAATAACCCTTGCCGATGCCATCGGTTGATGCAGCCATAGGAGCATTGCCTACTCGCACCACCTTGCCAGCATGCCTCAAATGGCTGGTTGTTAAAGCTCTTATGACAACTTGAGTAATGAGATTAATAACTTGATTATAGGGATTGACTACTTGTGCTTCTTAAACCCAATACAATCTCGTTGACAAGTTGAATCAAAGATAATAACAACTTGAGTATAGCGATTGATAGGTTAAGTATAACTATTAAAAACTTGAGGGTAAGTTGTCAATTACAATATTTAAGTTGTCATTACTTTATTCAATTTGTCAACGAGATCTCTAGATAGGGTACAAGAGTTCAAGTATTTAATTTTTATACTCAAGTAGTTAGTCCATTTACTCAAATTGTCAACAAAGATTTGGCCACTAGCGCTAGAGCTCCATTGCCAGCCATCACAGGTCCGCTAGTCAGGTGGTGCCGACCGGTTGAGCTCTAATGGCAACAAAGCTTTGGTGCTGACAGGGTTATTTCATTTTTACCAAAAAATACGTTTAAGAGCATTTTAGAAAAAAATATAACATTTTAAAATCTTATATTAATTCATTGGTACATATTTATCTTTTATACTTTTTGGGTTTTACAATTGTATCAAATACTGAGTAACACTCCTTTTGTTCCTATTTATTCTCCCAATTGACTTTTTTACATAATCCTAAGAAAACCCTAAGAAAGCTAATTGTATTACTTAATAATATCATTTTTTGTGTTTTATTACATTATATAGTAGTTCATAAGTCAAACAACATAATTTGAAGAAAATCAACAAACTTTAATATCTTAAGCTAATGAAATTAGCCTTTTTTAAGAATTTTTGTAGGATTTTTCAAAAAAGTCAATGAGGTCTTATAAATAGGAATAAAGGCAGTATTAAGGGAACATTCCAAAAAAAAAAAAGACAAGTGAAATAGGAAAATTCCAATTCAGAGTAGTGAAATTGGGAAATCCCAAATCAGTCTTTTTGTACTTTTTTTGACGTAATTACGAAAATGCCACTGAATTTTTAACAACACGAGCATCATAATTTACAATAAGAGTATCTCAATTAGCAGCATCAGCACAAACAACTCGCAACATAAATATATGTAGTACTTAAATACTTCTGGTGTTATTAATTTAGATACTCGTGTTATGGATTATAATACTCGTATTAATAAAAATTCAGTGGTATTTTCGGAATTACACAAAAAAAATACAAAAAGACTGATTAAAGATTTTCCGATTTCACTATTTTGAATTGAAATTTTCCTATTTTCCTTGTCTGTTTTTGCAATTTTTCCTAATATTTATTTATTTAGGATTTTTCAAAAAAAAAAAAAGGAATTTTTTAATTACGTGATGCGCGAGGAAACAATATTCCTCAATCCTCGTGCCGTTCACATTGCGGCGCGCCTGCGGTATCTTGTAAACTTCCAAAGGGGCTTTTCATAACGGTCACACTTTAAAACCCAGGATGGTTCCTTGCCATAGGCAACTTTCAGCAAAACAAGTACCAGGTATAAAGTCTGAATTTTTCTTAGGGTTTTGAATTTGAGTGAAATCTCTGTGTTTTGGCTTAAGGGGGTTTCTGGGAACTCGTTATACATTATCTATTCGCAGTTTAGATTCTTTATCTGAAAGTTGCTGGCTTTTTTAAACCCCTTTTAATCTCCCAGCTCGCCTTAGTTTGAAGGGGTCACCCATTTGACTTATTAAATAATTTAACTAAACTATATTATATTTGTCAATTTTTGTGGGGGAATTACGTTGAACAATAGAAGTAAACAGATAGAACAAGCACATAGCTTTCTCTTTTATATTCGATTTAGCCAATTTGTTTCTAGGTTTTATCTGTGAGAACAAGATGTTAGCTGGAACCACCTTGGCGAAATTTCCAAGAGTTATCTTGTTGGATGGCATTGGATTGAGACAAACAGGATCATAAATAGGATTGTTGACTTCAAAATTCGTTACGAGTTGAGATATCTTCAAAATTACTTAAACTCAATATGATTAATTCAATTAGACCAAAAGTATGACAATAATTAATTAATATCAATGATTGTATTTTCCCAATCCATACATAATAATTAAATTTGTTCCTACATAGCGTGTAGTTGTCTTGCTGGTTGTTTTTTAATTCAGACAAATGATAAAAGATGTTCTTGAAAGATAGGGAAGAGCTATGTGTATGGGAATATTATTTTTTAAATTCCACAACTTGTGAAAAGGTCCCTCAAGTTATCTTTGCTGAGCCTGCATTTAAAGCCTACCCTTGTTCTGCCATGTTGCCCTGAGTTCTGACAATAATATATTAATCTTTCTTCTTGCAACCTCTATCGTCTCTCTCTCACACGCATATTTTCAAGACATGTAAGTTTCCTTAGCTCCTTGTGTGTGTGAGAAGCATTTTGATGCATACTCTCATATGCACACAAATAACACAGAGAAAAAGAAACCAGAATATATGAATGGATTCTGGGCATGGATATTATTTTCCCCCTGTTTTGTGGAATTTGATCCATTTTTCTTTTCCTATTGGTTGTATACCTGAAGATTAAAGGCTGAAACTTTTTGTATCTGTATTGCTACCAGTCTATTTTACTGTTGTTTGCATTCTTCTCATTTTCAAACTTCTATCATGTTCTGTTGATGATATACTGGTATAAAATTTTAGACGTTAGTGAAGTGCGAAATGGGGAATCTTCTCTGTTGTGTACAAGTGGGGCAATCCACAGTGGCTATAAAAGAACGATTTGGGAAGTTTGAAGACGTACTTGAGCCAGGATGCCATTGCATGCCTTGGATTATCGGAAGTCAAGTTACCGGCCATCTCTCTCTCAGGCTTCAGCAACTGGATGTCCGATGTGAGACAAAGACAAAGGTTTGTTATCTTTCTGTGACTCTGGTTTTAATTTAGTATACCTGAATGAATTTTTCTTTTCTCAGTGATATACAGCTGATTGTTGTTTGTGGTAATTTGCTTTCAGGATAATGTATTTGTTAATGTTGTTGCTTCTGTTCAATACTGTGCTCTGGCTGACAAGGCTTATGATGCATATTACAAACTTACCAATACAAGGTCCCAAATCCAAGCCTATGTTTTTGATGGTACGAACCAGAACATTCTTATTGCTTAATGTTGCAGAGACTGACTAAGCTAATTAATTATCTATCAGCTAAGATGAAATTGCCTTACTTATTGCAGTAATCAGGGCAAGTGTTCCAAAGCTAAACTTGGATGATGCTTTTGAGCAGAAAAATGAAATTGCAAAAGCTGTGGAAGAAGAACTTGAGAAGGTTAGTTTTTTTAATACATATTTTAATGTAAACTTTGAAGTTGTTTAACTTGATTCTGATTTTATATTGTTTTGACAGGCTATGTCAGCTTATGGCTATGAAATCGTTCAAACACTGATTGTTGATATAGAGCCAGATGAGCATGTCAAGCGGGCTATGAATGAAATCAATGCTGGTATATCATATGAGCATTATATCTTATATGTTCGTTTTCCTCAACTGTCTACAGCCTAGAAGATCTTTATTAGACTCATGAGTTATCAAAATCTATTTAAGACTCTGTCTTAAGTGCTAGATCCTATATCTTACATGCTGTTTGATACTGTTGGTATCTTATTACTTTATTTTTCTGGTATTTTGTGCTTGATGCCTGCATATTAAGCTCAACCTGATATAACTCACAAATTAGAACTAAATGATTATTTGGTTTTATATATATAACCTCCTTTCTGTGTTGAGGTCAAACTCCAAAGTACTCTTTATCCACTGGTTGGCTAAATTGGCCAAAAAAAGAAAAAGTTATTTTTTGTCTTTGGTCATCTTCTACAATCACTTTTTCTTATCTCAGCTGCAAGATTGAGGGTGGCAGCTAATGAGAAGGCAGAGGCAGAGAAAATTGTGCAGATTAAGCGAGCTGAGGGTGAGGCAGAGTCCAAGTACCTCTCTGGAATGGGTATTGCTCGGCAACGTCAAGCGATAGTGGATGGTTTAAGAGACAGTGTGCTAGGATTCTCTGTGAATGTACCAGGAACCACAGCAAAAGATGTGATGGACATGGTTCTTGTGACTCAGTACTTTGATACCATGAAAGAAATTGGTGCTGCCTCCAAGTCTTCTGCTGTGTTCATCCCTCATGGACCCGGTGCTGTTCGTGATGTTGCCACTCAAATTCGAGATGGACTTCTTCAGGCTGCTCATCAGTAGCTTGTGTGTCACCAAAGCACTTTTTATCTGGTTTGTATAGCAGTATGGATGATACTGTATTGGCCATTCGTGCGGTGGGTTTCTGTGAAATTTGCTTTCCGATCTCGTTTTGTGGTAATCTTAAGTATTACTGTAGATATTGAGTTTCCTAGATTGGTGGGCTGTGCCCCTTTTAAATACCCTCCTTGGGACTACTCAAACTATAAATTGCCCCCACACATTTCCTGTTTCTATGGTGTGAATGGCGCTTTCAAGGAAATTTAGTTTGTTTTGTTTACCTCTGGAGTTTATTTCATGCTCAATCATATTGAATGGTTCACAGATGCCATATGATGATGATGTTTTGCTTGGCGATGGGAATCTAGCTTTATCTACGAAAATAAGTTATAACAGGGCTCTCTAAAACAGACCAAACATGAGAAATAGTATGCCAACTCCCACCTTTTGAAGCATCATAGTTAAAAGCATTTGGACATTGAGGAGAACGGACCAAATGAGTTTTTTTTTTTTTTTCTTTCTAAGGTATTTGGGAGAATCAATTCTGTTTTTGATGAAATAAAGCTCAAAAATAAAGTCAACTATCATTGTGTTTATTCATAAAAATTGTTAACACTCAGCATGCCATGTATGGCATCTCCTGCTGTTCTGCAAGATTGATTAAAATGGATATAATATTAATAATAAAAAAAAATTGAAATCTTTCATCAAGCGTGCCAGATAGTAGTAGCTTTTGTCCTTGATATTTGACTAGGGTGCTAGAGCCAGGGAGAGTCCAACCTTAGGAAGTTTACTTTCGGCCCTAAAATCGACTTCACCAGCCATGGATATACAAATTCTCTGCCAGAACTGTTGCTGAAGAAGAGCACCCGCCTTGCCATAAGAGTCAAGCCTAGCCTTCACCATTGTGCAAGGCAACAATGCGAGTTGAGCACCAATAGTCACACCAGTCTCATTCATTGAGATCCTATGCTTCACCTCTGCTGCTATGGCCGTCTTCGTCAGCGGATTCACCTCATGATAAAATGATGCTTTCACTGTATCAAAGCTGTCACGCCTGTATCAAAACCCAAACTTCAGAATCTCATGGTATAGTTTCACAAAAATCCAGCTCAAACTGATAATCATGTGTAGAGTTTTAAGTGGATGTTTTGAAGCTTACATGGTCACAGAAGCAACTAGTAATGGAGTGTTAAGGCTGAAACCAACATTCATTTTCCTGAATTCCCTTGTTGACATGTCGAACGCGAGTTTGCCCCCCAGAGATAGAATTTCTGTTCCTATAAGACCAGAGATGTTGGCTATAGGGTCATATCCTCTTTCAAGGTTTCCTATTAATCCAATGCACCCAGTAATCCCAGTGTAGTTGCTCAAGTGTTGCATTTCCAACTGTGATCATCAAAGTTCACATGAACTTAGATGGTACTGATAGATTTCTCAACAAAAGTATAGAAGGATGAACACGATGACTGATTCATCTTCAGAGATTATATCAATACGAGAGTTTAAACTCTTAAGGTAAATATGATGGTATAAAACACGATAAGAAAGCCTTTGAGCTCATAGATAACTTGAAAATGTTACATGGAAAGTGCATATGTTTATTATATTTGGAAGTTAGAAAAGATTTTACCTTCCCAGAATCTGGTAGTGTAAAATTGCAAAGGGTTCTAAGTCCTGGCACAATTTCATCCACTGTTATAGTTGCAACAAAAAAAAAAAAAAAAGACTATGGTCAGCTATTAAATTCCATGGCTATTAATTATTTCCATTTTCACGTATAATATTTAGGATCAATACTGCTACTTCAGAGTTGAAAAGGGCGAAGGCGCAGGTTTTAAGAAATTCAATTTGTTTCTTATAAAGATTTATTTTCAACAGAATTTTTTTAAAGCCACAAGGAAGAGGATATTTCAATTACCTTGACAAGAAAGATCAAGATTCCAGTCCATGATTTGGTAGTGAAAGTGAATTGGTGGTTGGTTAGCATAGTCCTTGTGAAGAACATCTGAGAAAAATGAAATCACAAGTGTGTTACAATCTTAAAGAGAATAAAACTTGAGAGAGAAAACAATCAAAGGAAAAGAATCTGAAAAGGATCATCAAACCTTTGGCCCTTTTGCCAATATCGAAATATAAGCCCGGACACTTGCTCATTTCTCCAAGAACACTGACCGCATAGAAATCAATATTCTCTACTGGTATGATGTGCCTGTTTCTGATTTGGCAGGCTGGAGAATTTATTGGGAGAAAAAATGGAAGGCAATTACGAAATTTCCCCTTGCACAAACAGACATTTTATCAAACAGTGTTCAACCTCCTAACGAAATTTCCAAAGAAGCAGTTGAAAATACTGTGTTTGTGAGTCAAGACGGTATGCGAATAGAGAAAGAGTAAGGCTTAAGCTAGGTGGGCTCATCGTTGATGGTGATATAGTTAGAGCTTATAGAGTAATCTGCCCTGTAAATTTCGACCATATACAGCTTACTCTAGATAATCATTATTGCTTTGATCTTAAGCTGAAGCCCAGAATACTGGTACATATTTGGAAACAATTTTAGTCTTCGTATTTTGTCTCTGTTTAACAACTCTTCACAGTTGAAAATTGACAAAATTTAAACACCGAGCCTTCGAATCTGAAGATGTGTGATGATATTTGAAGAAGATGCATTGCGAAACTCCAGGGGTGAATTTTGCATCGAATCCTTCTTCAATTTTAACTGATTGATAAGAATGGAAGGTACAGATTTCTTCTCTTCCAAAACGTAGCTCCGTGGAAACTTGGCCGTTAGCTCCGCAGAACAGCTTCACAGGAAGGTACTGGGAAGACCCAAATCAATATCAATGAGAGCTTTGATTTAAGTGTAAGTTAGAGATAGCTTTTTAAAACTCAGTTGAGGTTACACATGACTTGTTATTAATTGAAATAATGTTATTCAAGCAGGAGTACATGGCTTTTAAAATTAATTTCTATGGTATTCCATCCGTTGTTTAATATAAAATCTATTTATCTAATTTAATTAAATTAAAAAAATTAATTAAATTAGATAATACGATATATATTTTCCTTTCTAAAAAAAATATCCAAATCATACTTTTTAATTATCTCATTCCCTTTTATTATTTATTATTATTGAGGGAACATGAATAAGGATAGAGTAGAACAATATCAATAAATATAAAAATTATGTTTTATATGTATAACCAATATTAACTCTTTAAATAAGTCATATATTAAAGAATAGGAGGGAGCTTATATTTATATTTAAGACAATAAAATAAAATTAATTAAAATGTGTGTGGAAAATTTTGCTATGTGATTACAGGCTGAAAGATCCATATAAGCTGATCTAATGATTACGACTGTGATTTGTAAAAGTAGCATACCTAATACCTATAAGTCTGTAATTTAGGTTGGCTAGTGATGCTATAAAACAATCATACGTGGTTTCTTTTTTTGCCTTAAAATCATACGGTTTTAAGTAAGGAAAGCAAATAACTCTGTCTGTATTGTAAAATTGACTATATATGGAATAGCTACTCCGTATCTGTGCCTCATTAATTGTATAGTTGTAAAGTCTTTTTTTTTTGCCAACGTATAGTTGTAAAGTCACAACATATAAAGAAACATTACCATCTTTTTTTTTTAATAAGTGTGAATAGGTACAAAATTGCATCTTTTGATCTATTCATATTTTTTCCTGAAATTTAAAAAGCAACAAACATCAAGGATGCTTCTACTTTCTTGGAAAAAAAACAATATTGTAGGGGCAATTTGATTAAGATACTATATACAGTAAAATTTTTCCCCAAAATACTATAAAGTAAAAATTAAATACCCACATACTACACCTAAAATTGTCAATGAAGAGGGTAAGTTTACAAATATGAATAATTCGCACACTAAATGAGAAGTTCTTCACATCTTTCTCTGACAGAGAGAGAAAATGGGGAAGTGGGTGAGTTCCCCATTTTCTTTCTCACTCTTTTTTTTTAATTTTTATTTTTGTGAGAGATGGGCGAGTTCCCTTTATCTCTTTCACCCTCTTTCTTATTTTTTTTAAATTTTTTTGTTTAGGTTAAAATTATAATTGAATACCCTATTTCTTTTACTTCATTTTTCATTCTCTTTTTGGATTTAAAGAGGGTTGCAATTAATTCCCTTTCACTTCAATATTTACTTCTTCCATCCACTCTTTATCTTATAAATCCAAGTTAATATGAACAAATTTAATCTCCCTAAATAAAAAGAATTTGGGAGAACTTCATAAAAAGAAAATATTTTATCCTAGCAACTGAATCACTTTGCTTTAAGTTATTCTGGGCTTGTGGTAGGTAGTTTTAGTAAAGAAGCTATCTCTGGTTTGAATCTCGGAATAGCCTGTATTTGGTCTTATTGTTCATGTGCTTGGAATAACTTATTTATGGGTAACAAGATCTTATTTGCGGAGTATAAAGACCAATTAACTAAATTGGGAATGCTACTTTAATGTAATTTATTTAATTTCATTAATATATTTAAATTAGTCAATTGTATCTTATATTAAAAATGAGGTAGTATATGAAATTATTCCATGGTTTTAAAATTCAACATAAACAGTTTCTCCACTTAGCCACTGATTTGTAATCATACCACATATGTTTGTGTTTATGTTTATTTTTAATGGCTATATTATGACCAATGAATGCTTAATTTTTCGGTTTTTTTAATAAAATATAGCAAATAGTAAAATTATTTAACAAAATGCAACATTTTAAAAAATATTTAGCCAAATATAATATTGTAAATTGTGTTTAGTTGGCATGATTTGTACAAATCGTGCCAACTAAACACGATTTTTGTTGAGGAAGGGCTCGGTGGCATTTTTTTTAGGAAATTGTGCTACAATAGCATGACTTCACAAAGTCGTGCGATTGTAGCACGACTTGTGTGCAGAATTTATTTTATTTTATTTTTTTTTAAAATTCTTCCCCTTAATTGCATGCATGTGATCCACGACCCCCACTGTCCTTCCACGGCTCCCCCCAATGCATGCATGCATGCTTTGTATTAGATGGTTCAGAATTGCAGCAGAGCACGTGTGTACTTGTTTCTCAATTTTTTTAACGCTGCAGCCTTAATAATCTCACACCTTCAATTCACCTCACTCACTATCAGCCTTATTCTAATGTGTGGTGTACCTTACGCTTTCCTTGTTCATTCTGCTATTATAAAAGGCAATAGGCCTTTATTATCTTCTTTACTTATTCCTCTTCAATATCTCATTGTTCATCACTTGTTTCTCCAGCCTTCCTCTCTTCATCTTCCTTCTCTTCATCATTCTTCAATATTTACACCTTCCTCATCTTAGTTCTTCATCTTCATTACGCCTTGTATTTCTTCCTTCAATCTTTTCACTTCTCACTCTTCTACATTTTCAAGCTTCCTTTATATTAATTGACAAGTCGTTTGTGCTTCAGCTCCCTTCTTCAGCTTCGTTTGGGATTCCTATAATTATAGTAAGTAATGTTCTATATAATTTGTTTGAAATGTAGTTTTTGAAATATTTTTGATGATCTTAGTATCTATGATGATGTTGGTATAATATTTGTAGGCGTTCTGTATTTTTGAGGAACTTGAAGAAGCAAAGAGGAGTTTCATATTTAACTGTATGTATACTGTCTAATATATGGAAAGAACTTTTGAGTCTTGTTATTATTTTTTATGTGTTTGTTTATATTTGATAGTAGTAAAAAAAATACGTTACTTAGAAATTTTTTTTTACTCAACGTAATAAAGATTATATGTTGAGAAAATATCATTCTTGTCTATACTTTGTTTTTTATTGAGAAAATAGTGTTCTACTGTTATGAAGTGTTTGGTCTGTTAGACTAGAAATATGAGTAAAAAATAATATATATAGTGTAATTAGGAAAATTTAGAAGCCTATTGGTCTGAAAACGTTAAAGATAATTAAGGTGGAAATGTTAACTAAAGTAAGGAATTTTATTTTATTAATAATCTTTTAGTCCTTATATAGTTAATATTTGTAAATGGAAGATTCCCATATACATAATGTCCTAATAGAATGAATACTACTGTTTAATGAAAATCACAAGCAGTGAAGCTTTAGTGGGGCATTCCCTTTTTTTAAAAAAGAAAAAATTAAGTACTGTATAATACACACATAATTTGGAGTGTTGATATAGCTGGATGATTTTGTGTGAATTTATTCTCGGTCGATTAATAACTTGTGTTTAATGCATTAATTAGGAAATATAATGGAGGGCAAGAAGGAGAAGGTATGTATATTTGCAAATGGACAAATTTGTGATGAGCCTTCTGGTGTAACATTTGAGTGTGATAACTTGAAAGTGATAAAAGTTGATGCAAATATGAGTTTGGATAGACTGAAGCAAGTGATTGGTAGGAAGTTAGGAACTTGGTCCCAATCAAATTGTGACAAACCTAGTATGTAGATATCTTACATGATTAAATTCGTCGTACTACCATTAATATGATTTGAAAGAAGATGCGGATGTAGAAGAAATGTGGGGAATGATTCGATCATTACCAACTTACATGAAATGTGCCGAGCTGTATGTCAACATATGTGATTTACCGTACGATGGCAATGTTGACTCACAACGGATGACGAATTTTGGTGGAAATATGTTTCCATTAAGTAGCAACAACAATAACGTAATGTAGCAGGATTTCAACCCATTTGAGCCTCCACCAATAAGTGAAACTACATAAATATATGGTAAAAAAACTATATAAAGACATTTTTTGTTTGCCATAACTACAAAGACTTTATGTAAACAAGTGAAAGTAAAAAAATTCATTCTTTGAAGTTTGTAAACAAGTGT
>JBAGKO010000005.1:12874122-12886245 GCA_037177275.1 Acacia concinna | reverse complement strand
TCATAAAATTATAACTCTCAATCTAAAATTCCAAAATGTATGATATTAGACTCATTAGAAAGCTTATGATGTCCCCTACCTTAGTACCAAATTTTAGAGTCATTGGGTTTTATTTATCCTATCAAAACTCCACGAAGTACAAGCTACTCTTCTGAACCGAAAGAATAATTTCAACTACACTTCTTTAAATTTATCCACACACTCATGAATTCATGTCCAGAACTTAAATAAAATCAATGCATATCATTTAGTGGACTGAAAGTATAAACTCATTTCTGCATTTTCACTTGCAAAACAGAACTTGGCGCATTGCGTATATTCATCTTTGGTTTCAGTTTGCATTCATAAAAGCATCTATTGTTTTCTCCATTCAGGGGATTATTGCATAACCAAAGAAAAGCACATGCAAGGCTGAATCTTAAAGGATAATGACTGAAGAATTTGAAAGGGAAAGGATTTTGAACTCACCTAAATAAATTCTTGCTTGCATGCAACAATTTCCTCCCTTTCCTCCTCTTCTATCGGCAACAACAGTAGTACTAAAGTCCCTCGGTTTTCCAGTAGGCGAAGGCAATTTGAATAGCAGAATGGAAAGTAGGATTTCAACTCTCCTGGGTTCTCTCTCTCGATTTCATTGCATATCCGAAGCTTCTCTTTCTCTCAACTCACCCGTGGAGATAAGAATATAGGTGAAGTCGAAACGTACTATTTCCCTTTTCTCCGTAGAAGCAAAAACAAAATGTAAACTGGGAGCTCAGAGTTGTGCTCGAAGCTCACATTGTAGTTCCTCCCTCGACGAAGCTCGGTTGCAAACTCGAAATACTAGAATTTGGGGAAAGGAAAACAATAGATTGCAATTGGGAAAGAAACACGAGCTGGGTTGCGACGCGAAGACTGGAATTTTGGAAGCTGCCTCTTGAAGTTCACTGTAGCCGGGAAGATAATTTGGGGAACAACAACATGAGATTGGGAAATGACACACGAGAGTAGGAAAATAAAGGGTGGTGCTTGGATTTAGGGCACTATCTGCGTCACCAACCACAGATTGGTGAAGCAAATATCCTTATCCGCGTCACCAATACCTTATTGGTGACACAGATTAGATGAATATCTGCGTCACCAATATGTTATTGGAGACGCAGATTCTCTTACATGTAATATAATATACATCACCAATATGTTATTGGTGACGTAGATATTGTTATCTGTGTCACCAATAATATATTGGTGACGCAGATTCTCTTACTTCCAACAATATCTGCGTCATCAATATATTATTGGTGACACAAATATTTGTTTCTACGTCACTAAAATATAATTTTAGACGCATACACTCTTCTGTGAACTTTTAAAACCAATTATAATTACAAGAATGCCACCGCGTTTCTAGTTGATGTCTCTAATTAATAAAATGAACGTTGTATGGGGACGCGAAAACCATATCCTATAGTAGTGTGACAGTTCCATTTGCAATTGTATGAATCAATATTTAGAAATTATACTTCAGGAAATTCCCCAGCATAAAAAGAATGAAGGTAAAGAGAGTAATTTATTTACAAATTATATGATATTTCATATTTAAGTCTGTTCTTGCTCTAAAAAAAAAAAAGACTCTCCTAAATAATTCTTCCCATTCATAGAGTTCCAGCTTAAGATATTATTTTCTTGGTGAGACAAAAAACTTGAAATATTAATTATTCTGCTGTTGGTTTTTCATGGCTGTTTTATACTACTACATAGGTTATGGACACATTCAAATTTGAGAATTTCAGCTCAAAAACACGGGGAAGAAAAAGAAAGATTCAAACTGAAATATTTTCTACTCTGAAAAAATGTATATAATAAACTATTATTCAAATTCATCCATATAAAAGAGAATATTCATCACATTTAACGTCGCTAGTCGCTTATATTCAGATGAGTGTAATAAGAAAAACATAAATACTATGAATTTGAATAAATGAAAGGTCAGTTTATATAGAAGAAATATCGCTGCCACTTCCTATATATGGTGCATTCTAGTGGATATATAGTGTGTTGTGTACATGTGATAATATGAACTTTCACGTTAATTCAAGGCAAAAAAAAAAAAAAATTAAAAAGTAAAAAGCTAGAAAGAAAAGAAAAGGAATTTTCACGTTGATTCACATTTATAAGCCTGATATTAATTACTTATAATCTCCCTCCATATATATAACGTTTCAATAATTTGAATTAGTATTATTTAAATGGAAGAAAGAAAATCAAGTGGCTGTAGATTATTAATTTGACTTCTTGTGCTGATTAATCAAATATCATTGGAAATTATTTTCTCAGAGCATACCTGTCTCTCACACACATTAATTAGTTTTTTTACTTCAATTAGTTGTTACAAATTATGCTTTTGGTATTATGCATTGACTTTCAATTAATTTAACTTTAATGCAACCAATAATATAAAAGTTTTCATTGAGCAATCGTACAAATTCTTCTGGATCTATTGAAATTATGAATGTTTTTTATTTCAAAAGAAATACATTTTTCTTAAATTTAATTAATTAAGATCATATAAACCTCTAATTATTCGGTTATAAATCAAGCACATAGGTGAAAAACTAATTAATATGAGATGAAAATTGGAATTTGTAAGGAGAAATGATGATCATGAATAAAGCATTGCTAGTTGAAAGTAGGATTAGAATAACTGACTTTTAGTTATATAATTAATAAAACCCGAGAATCTAGGAACATTGATAATTGAAAAAAAATATGTACATAAGTAGTAAAGTCTCTCAATGCAACGATATATATTAACTATATATATGTGGTTATATATTTTATCAACCATCAACCTTCAAAGCTGAGCTATTGATATATATAGAGGCACAGCTTAAAATTTGTTGACTTATTGGTATTACCTATGCATTATCGTTGACCCAACACATTTCTGATCCTACCTTAACGCAACAAAAATATAATATTCGGTCAGTCTTTTATTTATTTATTTTAAAAAATGACTATATAAATTATTATTTTTTATTAGATAAATTAATTTTGAATTGAACTATGGGTTTCGTGGGCTCTTAAAATTGAATAAACTAGAGCAATTTGTGTGTGTATAATCAAGTTCACGAAGGTCTGTTTAGTTGTAATACAATTATCAAGTACTAAATTAATTAAGCCGCCAGTGTGATCATGCAAGTAGCTTAATTTCGGAGACTTCTATGGGCCAAAAAAATTGGAAAAAAAAAGATAAAAAAAAAATTCCAGCGAGTCTTCAAATTACAGCTCATAATTAGATTGTTCATTCACACTACTGTGCGCTTTGACGATGAGATGGAATTTGATGGGTTTGGTTCTTCTTTGAAATATATTTTCAATATAAGGTTAATTTTATAGTGTAATAGAGCATAAATAAAGTACATAAAAAGTTGTGTGTTAATGTTAATTATGCATGTATACATAGATTCGTTGGAGTTTTTGCTTATATTTTTTTTGGCAAGGATTTTCTTACTTACATTGTTATCCAATCAGGTTCTACTTACAAAATGCATTTTCATAATTCATAAACATAAATTTTAGTATACAGATTAATTAAAAATTTCGTATTAATTTTAAAACGCGTCCTTAGTATCTTTTTGTTTTAAACTTGATCAATATGATTTTTAAAAAGAAGTCTAAAGTTGGGTCTGACAAACTTAGATACTTTTAATTAATTTGCTTTATTTATATATATAATAATTGACAAGTTTAATTATAATAAGAATTGGAGGGAGTATGAAAAGGAATTGATGTTAATAGTGAAAACCAAAAATAAGAAAAATTTAAGCTGTACATATTAAAATCGAAAATCCATCACTGAATTTAAAATCAAGGGGTTTGATGAATTTGATCAATACGTGCAAGACACACACACACACACAAGGTCGTCTTTTGTACATAAAAAGTTAGCTTATCATGGAGGTACGAAAACGATTGTTTGTTTTAATTTGTTCTTTAAATTCCTAGGAAACTTAATTAATTTTTAAATAAATGTAGTATTTTTTTAATGCAAATTAAAGACAATGAATCCTTTGTTACATTATTGTATAATTTTTAGGGCCAAGTTGCAAAATATAATAAATATCATTAGGGAGGTAGAATTTACCTAAAGTTTACTGCAAGTATAAAAAAAATTAAAATTAATAGCAAACAAAGTAAAGAAAGTTTTATTATATCCCTCCCTATACTTCTCCCTAATCATTCTATATTAGATTAAAATATACTTACTTAATTTAATTAGATTAATAAAGTTAATTAAATTAATTGATATGATTTGTATTTTCTAAAATACTCTAATAATTTTCTTTAATTTTCCTACTATCTCCCATCCTTAATTCTTAGATTATTATTGAGAGAGTAAAATAAGGGTAAATTAGAAAATTATTGATAAATATATCTTACATTTAAGAATAATATCAACTCCGATCCCTATATATATATATATTATACTCCCTCCAGTTCTAATTATAAGGGTTCGTTGACTTTTTTAGAGAATTTTAAGAAAATACTAAGAAAATTAATTACATTACTTAATCATATCATATATTGTGTTTTATTATATTATATATTAGTTCATAAGTCAAACGACATAATTTGAAGAAAAACGATAAATTTTAATATCTTAAAGCAATATAAATTAGCTTTCTTATGACTTTTTTGGGATTCTCCAAAAAGTTCTTATAATTAGGATCGGAGGGAGTATATTAGAATCTCTGAGGTAGTATAATTTATGTTGGAAGATAAAAGGGAAAGTATCATAAAAATACTGATTTTTTTTAAAAAATTAGTGTGGTCAAATAAAAAAGTCCCATGTCACTAGTTTCTTGTAGAAATCTAGGATTTTTCAAAGTCTCAAAAAGACTAAATTACCTTTAATTTATAGCTGAAAAGAAGATAAAATTGAGCTTCACTTGTGCATAAAAGAAAAGGAAAAGAGCAGCAAAAACATGGAACAACGGAAGTGATGATTTACTTGCATGGGTGTTGGTATTTTTCTCTAATCCTTCCACCTTGATGAGTAAATATGTGCTATATCTATTTACTGATTTGGTTTATATGTTGGTTGGGGAAGGTTACTGTTAATACATAAGATAAAAATTTCAAAACTTGTTGTGTTGTTAATATTAAATGTATAGTGTAGGGTGTTGTTAGTAGTGAAGATAGAAATGTAAAAAGAGGTTGGGTTGTTGTTAATATTAGATGCAAAGTGATAAAATTGAAAATGATTTTGGTTGATGAATATTGTACGTCTTACAAACTTATTAAATTGACATAGTTAGTTTGTAAATGTTCTAATTTAAAAGATTATACTTTTATACTGATTTTGTTTGTTTGAATTCCCTTGTCAAAGACTTGTGAAGTTATTTGGCACAAATTTCTTAATAGTGTCAAATTTTACATTCTAGTATTTTTCATTGTAAATTGAATTAATTTACTCCATGTAGAAATTATATTGGTGGTTTAGTTGGAAGATTGATTGGAAACAAAAAGAGAAACCAAAGCGCAAAAAAAAAAAAAATCACCTTTCGTAATGTTCGTAGGCTTTTGTTAGTAATATCCAACAGTTTTTGTCTTTATTTATTACTATTTCTCAGTTAGGATGTGGGGTCCATTTCCAATCACATCTTCATTCCTTTTCCATGCCATATCTAACTATCTAACTATTTTGAAATAGTTGCATCATTGAGATTTGCCGCCGGTGATCTTTTGAGTGTTTTTAAATCTTGAAATGTGAAACTAATTCTTGTTCAATAACCCTTGTTGATGAGGATTTTTTATTGTTAATCTTGAGGTCCACAATAAAAAATTGATCAATAATTTCATATAGGCAAACTTATGATCGTTCTTTCTTCTTGATGAGCCTTTTATTAATTCCTAAGTTATCTAAATGTCATGCAAATGTAATGAAAATAAGAGAAAATTGATTTTGAGGTTTTCAAAATAATAATTAAAAAATAAGAATGCAGTTTAATTAAAATCCTAAAGCTACTATTTTTGGTATTTTTCAAATAATAATGGAATATGAATTAAATAAATCTCTTAAGAAATTTGTTCATTGACTTTCATAGTTCACTAATAATGTGGAGTTAAAATTCATCAAGTCATAATTAAAAACCCTAAGTAATCACATTGGGTCTAACATTCATAATCAATAGCTACTCTTACAATCGCATTCATAATTATTGGTTAGGAGTATTATTAAAAAACCACTTGATGTGTGAAATAGATTAAATTAATGCAATTACTTTCTTTAATACGAGTGCACAATCGCAACACTCAAATTAACTACACAAACTAGTAATCACATAGAAAGTATAGTCTCAATGACTTAATAGAAACTAAATAATTAAGAATAATCCAATTGCAATAATCTAAATCCAATCACAAAATAAACAATCTTAGTTTAACATTACGGAGTCTAAATAACTCAAACAAAATCCTACTGAAACTACCTGTGGTCTTATTTAGGAATTACAATAATAATAGGAAATTCATAAAGAAACTAATATTAAGAAAAACTCCCCATTGAAGCTCTAGAACTCAAGCCAAATCACCAAATCTCAAGAGTTGGAAGGTTAGCCACGCATGAAGCTCTTTTATGTCACAAAAGAACAACAAAACGCATCCATTATAGGTGAAGAGATTGGCTGGAATGAAAGGACGAGACTATGGAAGGAGAGAGAAGGAAAGAAGAAGTTGCTAGAGGTGCGACGGTGATGATGAAATGACGATTTCGGTGACGATGGTGATGGTCTCCTCCTAGTCTCTCCTTGTTCGCCTCCTCTCTCTGTTTGTGGCATTGTGCTTATATATAATTATTTCTTTTTCTTCTTCTTCTTCTTATTCTTCAATAATCAATCCAGCTCTTTGATATTTTTTTGACCTAGTTTCCTAGTCTGAAAAGGGAGGTAACAAATATGTAATATCTTAATTTCTAAAAATAAACCAATTAAGGTAAATCATGAAATATAAGATATTTTAATCTTTTTAAGCTTAATTGATTGTAACCACAATTAATCACAATTACTCATAATAAATGCAATTAAGTTCACAATTTGTGATTAATTATCTAAATATGGTAAGAAAAATATTGTAAAAATATGGTTTGATCACTTGTAAGTGAAATAAAATATGTCTATGTGAGATAATGTGTTACCGTAGCATTCTTGTGCATATTTTTTGCTTGGTTTGTTTGTCATAATTAGTGTTGGAAACAAGGACAAGCCCAAATAGTGGTTTTATTGATAGTAATTCTCTGTATTGAGCATGAAGGGAAAGGGGAAGAGGCAGTTATCAAACAAATGCTCTCATGGGGCATTTTGGTGGTCGAAACCCAGGTAAGAGAGGTTTTCATGATGTTGCTAACTATAACAGACCAAGAGGCGATGGTTATCTACAACGTGGTTTACTATAAGGAAACTACTTTGAAGGAAAAAAACATCCATAAAGATCTTGTTCAAAGGATCATAACAGTTGTTGAAATATGAGCTTGATTTACGATATTGGAAGCTCAGTTTTTTGTTTGGGGGTTTTATGAGAAAGAACATTTTGGGCATGTGGCTTTTGCTACATAATTTACATTATACATTTATTTGTTCACATGTATGACTTTTGTAGCCTTCTTTTGTATGGATAAAGTAGGATATTTTGTCTAGTAAATGTGGTTTGTATTTCATAATTTACTATATACATTGACCTCTTCCAAGTGTAAAATAAACAACATATGTATGTATCTTAACAACATAAAATTAGGAATTAACAACATTAGTATCCTATTTCATAGCATTAATATCCTAATTCACAACAACAATTAAAAAAACAACTTCTAAGAATCTCTTTAGAAGACAAGTCTTAGGGGTTAGTTACATTATAATTTTAACACCATGAATTTCGAAATTAACAACAACAACAACATCCTATTTCACAGCAACAGTATCTTAGTTCACAACATCAATTTAAAAAAAACAACTTCTACAAATCTCATTAGAAGACAAGTTACAGGGACTGTACTATAATTTTAACAACATGAAATTAGGAATTAACAATATCAGTGAAAAAAATAAATATTGCGAATGTCTCTCTAGAAGACAAGTTATAGGGGTTACACTATAAATTAACAAAAAACGTATGTACATTAACAACAAGAGTATCATGTTACACAACAATCTTCCCAATATACATTAACCTTTCTCTAACAACCTAAAACCAAAAAAATTATGTGAGTACCTTTTTTGTACATTCCTGTCATATTACATGACAAGAGAACACTAAGATAACATTACCACATAATGTTTCATTGTTATTAAAATGACAGTACATATGACATGGCAAATGCATTAATTACAAAAGGGATTACCTATATGGAACAACATAAAAGCCTATTAGATCCTCCGCTAATTTCAGTTGTCAAACAACCAGCAACACTTTCATAAAAGAGTGGCTTGTAATCATTTTCCACGATGCTTGGATTTTTCATGGAATATGTGTTTGTTGTGAGAGTCTCAAGAATTTTTCAACCTTATAGTAAATAACAACCTTTGTTAATAACCAACAGAAGTATAGCAAATAACAACTATTATAACTACTAAGTTTTTACTTACATTTGTAGCTATCTAATGTCTCAATTACGTTATCATTCCTTTTGGGGATGATGTGTCCCTTCTTCTGTCTTTAAAACAGTCAATTAAAATATATTCTAACTAATTATGTAGTTTAGGGTCAACCTAAGTCATTATCCCAATGAGTAATATGTGGGTTTCTTTAGAGTTGAGTTTAGATGATAAATGATGCAATGGAATCGATGTAAAGACACCATTATCTAAATGCGATTAAACTAACTAAATGAGATATGCAATACTTTAAAATCTAGATGAGAATGGACTAATTTAGATCAATGCAAATGTAATTTGGGGGGGGGGTTTGTATTTTTTATGATAGGAGAATATGAAAATATTAAGTAAAGAGATTAAATTAAAAATGAGATTCGATTCAGTTATGATGAAGGGAACAACTTAGGATTTTCATAGAGTTAACTTTCTTTGTCCAAATCAATTAATTAATCAGACCAACAGGAGATCTAAAATGGTTGGAATTAATACAATTGATCGCACCATATTTTAATAAGATATTTCATGCTATATTTGAGCATTTAATCATAATTTTTAGACTTAAATTGCATTTTTTATGATTACTTTGAATTAAAGAGGATTGTGTGAATATAGAGATTAAACAGACAATATTTGCATAAATATTTATTGAGATTATTTACTTGAAATATAAGTTGCTACATAATTTTGGTTTGTATTGTAGGTTATTTTAAGAAAGTGGGAGCTAACCAGGGGCGTGTGGTAGAGCGGTAGGGCTTCTTTCACCTTTAACCTTGGTCAGGGGTTCGATCCTTGGCCTTGGGTATGGAGCAACGTTAAATATCCTGGCCAGCTGTCCTTCCTATAGAGGAACTCACAATGAGCGGAGGATCATTCTTTGGCCTATCGGGCTGAGGGATACCTTGCGAAAGAAAAAAAAAAGAAAGAAAGTGGGAGCTTAAAATGGTTGAGGAAAAAATCAGTGTTTTGCTGCCTTATTTTGTGGGAAACTATGATCTTTTAGAAAGAAAAAGGCTTTGACTTGGAAGGAAAATTTTGATGGAAATTTGGAAATAAAAGGAAGGAGCCAACACATCATTTTGGAAGAAGGGGACCTTGAAAGAGAGAGAGCCAAACAAGGAGAGAGGAGGAGGAGGAGGAGATCAACACCACGACCGTTACTGGAATCGCCGTTTTATCGTTACCATCACATCATCGTAAACTTCTTCTCTCCTCATCTCTCTATCTATAGTCTTGTCCCTTCATTTCAGTTGATCCCTTCGTCCATAATGGCTACGTTTTGTTGTTCTTTGGTGATAAAAAGAAACTTCATGCATGGTTGAGTTTTTCATCTCTTGAGAAGGACAATTTGGCTTAAGTTATAGAGCTTCAATTAGGAGTTTTTCTTATTCTTAACTCCATTATGAATTTTCTATTGTTATTATAATTCCTATCTAAGACCAAAGGTAGTTTCAGTAGAATTTTGTTGTGAGTTATTTGGACTCCATATTGTTGAGATAAGATTGTTTATTTTGTGATTGGATTTAGATTATTGCAATTTGATGATTTTCAATTAAGTATTTTCTATTAATTCATTGAGACTATATTTGTTATGTGTTTACTAGTTTGTGTAATTAATTTGGGTTAATTTGAGTGTTGTGATTGGGCAATCATACAAGAGGAAGCATTTGTATTAATTTAATCCATTTCACACATCAGGTGGTTTTTTTAATAATATTCCTAAGAAATATTTATGAATGCGATCTAAGAGTAGTTATTAATCAGGAGTGTCAGACCCAATGTGATTGTTTGGGATTTTTAATTAAGATTTGATGAATTTTGACTCCCATATCATTAGTAAACTAGGATAGCCATTGAACAAGTTTCTCAAAAGATTCACTTCATTCATATCACTATTTTATTTGAAAAATACCAAAAATAGTAAGTTTAGGATTTTAATTAAATTGCATTCTTCTTTTAATTATCATTTTAGAAAACCCCAAATTAATTTTATTTTATTTTCATTGCATTTGTATGACAATTAGATTACTTATAGCCCGTTTGGTTCAATTATATGGGAGATGATTACATGTAATCCCGATGTAATATATTGATTACAATGTTTGGTTGGAGTTACGTTATGTAAACCAGATTATAAAATGTAATCTTGATTACATCATTTGATGTAATGAGGATTACATTGCTAGGAGTAATTAATATGAATGCATGCATCCTTCAATTAAGTGAAAAAAAGACCTTATTGCCATTATAATTTTTAAATTTGACCAAAGTGCCAACCCATAAATTTTTTAGATGTTATAAATAATTAATACCATTAAATATTAAAAATATTAAGTAATTATATAACATTTTTTTTTAAAATATTTTCCAAATAATTTTTTTAAAAAATTATATTCCAACATTAAAAATATTAAAATAGCCCATTAAATAATATTCTTACCATTAAATATTAAAATTACCATGAGCCCAACTTGTATTCGGCATAGTATTTCCACTATTAAATATTAAAAAATTATTATACACCCGACGTGTACCCTGCATAAATTGAAAACGTTACCATAAACCTAAATATTATACATATATGTATAGATATGGGCAATTTTGTCTCTAACTATATTATTCTCATGTGAGATGTAATCCAACCAAATGTTTTTATATATATACATCATCTTTTCTTAATAACGAACCAAACAAATTCATGAAATCATCATTGCATTATATTGTATTACATTATATTACTTTACCCTTCGATTCCGTGAACCAAACGAACACTTAAGAATCAATAAGAGAATTTTGAGAAGAGAGAACAATATTAAATTTGCTTATACACAATCATTAGTTAATTTTTTATTGTGGACCCCAAGAATAATGATAATAAGTCCTCATCAAGAATTTAATTACCTAATTGAGACATGAGAAACCCTCAAGTTCATAACACTTAATCTATCAGACAACTCATAACAAACTAAGAGCTAGTTAATCAAACCTATTAAAACCAATCATAAATACTTTCAAATTAATTTTCAGAATTCATGTTTACAATTGTCTAATTAAACAACTAAACAATTAACCAACTCAATTAAATAATCAAAAGGATAAACTCAATTGACAATTAAACTAATAATGAAAACTCAATTAATAACTCAATTACAACTTAAAGGTTTACAAATAAAAATTCTATCAAATATCTTAGCATAAATCCATCCAAAACATTAATCCAATTCAAAAGAAATATGTCTACAATATAAAACTAGATTGTTCTCTTAATAAACACAGACTCAAAATTACTTAAAACTAAATAACTTAAAGTCTTAAATCAAAATAATAATTGAAAAGAAACTCCCTCATGATCTTCAATTGTAGCTCCTAGGCTATAGTTTTCCTCCATACTTCTCTTAAGTTGCCTCCTAAAAGAAGCTCATGTTGCTGTAGATTTATCCTCTATGAATGATGAAGGGATGAGGGATATTTGGTGGATGGATGATGTGTGCAGGAA
>JBAGKO010000005.1:12842508-12858982 GCA_037177275.1 Acacia concinna | reverse complement strand
TGCCAAAAGTAGAAGTGTATAGATAAACCTAGGGCATATGAAGCCACAACGGGTGTTCTTAGATGCTGATCCTTTTTGTAAGGATTTCTAGTATCTTAAACACCAAATTTTTGGAAGAATTTGTGCCCACGCAGCACGGTAGACACTAAGTAAGAAACAAAAGAGAATGTGATTTTCACAATGGTAAGCCCATCAAGTGCGAGTGGGAGATGTTGGATTTTGGGCTTGAGTCTGCCCTTGATGGGCCAAATCAGAAGATATGGAAATTAAACCCAATATATTAAGAGAATAGTTTCCTACTGTGAAAGTTACCTAATCAGTAAAAGGTTAAATAATTTATATGAATATATAAATTAAGGTTGTCTATTGATTAGTTACTAAATTAGGATTTGCTTTGAGAGCAAGAATGTAGAAATTGGAATCTTTCTCCAATCAAGCATTAATTACTGCTTGAGGTGCAAAAATGGAGAAATTGGAATATTTCTCCAAATCAAGCATTCATTACTTCTTGAGGTGCAAGAATGGAGTAATTAGAATCTTTCTCTGAATCAAGCATTAATTATAGCTTGAGGTGCAAGAACAAGGTCCCTTTAATTGGACCTCTCCACCAAGCTTTAAAAGCATCACAAAGCAATAGAAATCTCTTGTATATTTCTCTCTTCTCTTCTGTTATAGTCAATGAACAAAAAACTAGACTGGACCGGCCGGTCCGACTGGGAACCAGCCATAGTCCGGTCCGGTTGCTTAAAAAACTTATCAATGATCGGTTGAACCGAGCGGTCCGACCACCCAATTTTATATTAAAAAAAGAATACTTCTCATTTATTTATAAAATTTTTAAAATATATCAATATACCAGAGAGCGTGATCTCATTGATCTAGAAGCATTCTAGAGTCAATGAAGTTGAGCAAGAATTCACAGGAACAAAGTATTTTTTTAAAGTATATCTCCCTTGTTCTAGAGTCAATGAAGTTGAGCAAGAATTCACGGGAACAAATCATTTTTTAAAGTATATCTCCCTCTTTCAAAAGCGAAACCGCCGTAGCTAACTCCATGTAGTGTGTTACACTACTTAAACCTAATAATTCATACAAAATAGTGATTTATCAGCCTGTCGCTTGGGTATTTAATAATAACATCTAAATTATCATGTTTTAATATGGCCGGTTCAACCCCTGATCTGATCCGGTTGAACCCTAAACCCATACTGTGACTGATTCTTTGGTCAGTCCGGTTTTTTGTACCTTGATTATAATGCACTGATGTGCATTAGCAAGTAAGGCCCTAGTGGTCATACTTTTTGTATGGGGTAATTGGTGAGTCCGACCCAACTAGGTATGCGACTAATTCCCTCAGCATTAATATAATATTTCTAACATCTTTTAATCTAATCTACAGCCTTATTTGTTTGCTCCCCTCACAACACGGGGGAGTTTGTGCTAGTTCATAATATATTTCCAATTTTCTACTATATCTTCCTCTCTGATTTTTTTTTTTATAAATTATGCTTGGAAAATACAATTCAAGTTATTGTTGATTATAGTAGGAGAGATTGATTGTACTTTCTAATTTTTTACCATAAGTGTATCATTTCTCATAAATACTAGAAAATTGTTCATAGCCACTTTTCCATTTAAATAAAAGGTTGATTTATGGGTAGCATATACTAGAAAGCTATCTTGGTTATATGCCCATTTAAATACAAATAAAATACAAAAGTCAAATTTGCCACTTCCATAAATTACAGTGAATACAAGAAATAAGTCCCAATTACATATGTATTGATTTCATCAAATCTTAACTAAAAAACAACATATACATCCATGTCATTATCAATATTATCATCACAATTTTGAACTTCCTTCCCCCTTTATTAGTTCACCTTCCCTTATCCCATATTTATGCCTCAACTTCTTTAATTCTTCATGGATGGAATCAAGCTCTTCAAAAAATCCAGCACCATCACTAAGTCTTTGGCTTCATATATTCTTATCATACAACTTGTCAATGTAATCAAGAAGCTATTTTATCGTAACATAGGTCCTCTCACCAAATTCATCATCATGCCAAGCAAAGAAGCCATAACCACCTTCCTGTAAAATTCTAAACCAGCTTCAATCACCTTAATAGGCCATGACTTTTATCTTTCTCATTTGCAAATACACACATACAAAAGGCAAATGCACCCTCATAAGTCATACATCTTTCTTATTAGCAAGAAAAAAATTATGCAAAAAGGAAAAATGCTTCTCATACCTCTTGGCATCAATCATCTTACCTGGTTGTAGTTTAGTCAACCATAAAACCGTCGCCTTAGGTTTCCTTGTGTCCATGCCGTCTATCAAGGAGCCACAAGTCAATGATGGCAGTACCTCCATAGCCCTTCGTAATTGTCCTCGCGACTTTGTTGTTGTTTCTTCCAGATTTCAAACATGATGAGGAAGCCATCTCCTTCCTCTTGTCAAGTCTCTATTCTCTCTCCTCTCATCCTCCTCAAGTATTGTGTCTCTCATTTGCTTTATGTCCCATCCACAATTCTTAAAAAGTGCATCAGATAGGTTTCACATTTAATGGATATCGCAACAACAAGGTAGGCGACAGCTGTAACTCTCTTCACCCACACCATTAATCATCCTTACCTTCCATGTTAAACTCGAAGTCAACAATTGAAGACACGTGGGTGAAGAATCTAACTGATGTTTCCTCCCTTAAATAGCTGTAGCATTTTTGCTATGTCTTTCAATGAACATGGGCATTTTAGAACCTAAAATTTGTTCATAGTGCTAGATTCTCCTTTAAGAAAATATCATAAGCAATTTTTCTCATTTGCCCTAATTTTTATTGTATTTTGTTATGCTCCTATTCATTTCTTTTGAGATTCAAATTTAAGGCCTAATGGAATTCACCATTTTAACACCAGTGTATTTCTATAAATGAAATTTTATAAAATTAAGGAAATTAACAATAAAATATAGGAGCATGTCAATTAGTTTTTTAGGGAAATATATTATTAGAAAAAGAAAACCAATCATACAAATCAATTATGACAATAGGCTAGTGATTTTTTCCCTTCAAGGCTAGTGAATTAATTATGGGACAAAACGTATCAAATGCCTTATACCCAATTCACCAATAATAAATTGACATATGTATATTTTTAACACACCATCAATAACTCCATTACCATCATCATCTTCATTCTTCTTGTTTTGCATAGACTAGTAGAACCCTATCAGTAGTCTCTCAAATTGACAATAACTATGTAAAGGAGATGGCTTAAGCCATTTCAAATGTCAAGAACTTGCAATTGAAAGTTGAAACCCTTGGGTCCTAAATTTAGATTTTAGATTTACGCACAAAACCCTTTGCTTATATATCCTCTCTTTGCGCCTTTAATTCTTAGTTGATTTTATTGAGAAATGACTCCAGAAACCTATGAAGGCTTAAACTAAGAAGACAAAGATGACAATAAGAGTTTGGTTTCCAAAAAGATCCCCAAGGCCACAATTGCAAATGCAAAGCCCCAATCCAAGATTGCAAAAGTGAGGAAGGAGGAACCTAAAGCAGAATCTCCAATACCCATTAAGGTTACCATATCCTTGTCTCGCTCTAAGCAACCTAAAGAAAAAAGGAAAGAGCCTGAAGATATCAATTTTCTTTTGACTATCCTTTGAGTGTTGATAGGCTCTTCACATGGCCATCGAATTCTCCTTACAGTCACTAAAGGTATTATTATTGACTACGGAATGTCGATATGGTTTAACTAGGGAAAAACAAGGAGAACAGAGATTGTAAGTGTAATGGCTAACAGAGAATTTATGATGCGTTGAAAATATCCATAGTTGGTGAATTGGATGAAATGGGTATAAGGCACTGATATAAGTTTGTCCTTGATTTAGTAATGTTTGGTTTGATTTCACGGGTGTATGTTGGGTAAAAAACCTAATGAGCTCTAAATTATATGCATATTTTCAATTTTGACAAGAGTAATAATAATTAATATTCACAGTACCATCTAATGTTACAAGCGAAAAAAAATAGTAATACTCCCTCTGTTTTTATATATAAGATCTAATTGACTTTTTTTAGAGAGGTTAAGAAAGCAAAATTAGTTATTTAATCATATTATATTGTATTATATATCATTTTATAAGTTAGACAAAATAGTTTAAAGAATAATGATACTACTTAAATGCTTTAAAGTAATTTAATTATATTTCTTTTAATTCTCCAAAAAAGTCAATTGAGTTTTATAGTTAGAACTTCAGTAGTAATATCTAATGGTTATAACTTTTTATTTTAAAGGATGAATATGATATTTGCGTAGATATCATATCTGCCTATTATCTCTATTATCCCACGATATCATTTATCACCATCAAATTTGTAAATATTGGTATAATTTATTGATATTGTAAAGTTGTGTTATAGGGTATATAGTGTATGAATTTTATTTAATAATCTTAAAATAGTGATATGTAAGGGATAATATCTAGAATTCTCCCTTTTTCTCTCCCTTCCTCTAGACTTTTTAGGCAGTGGGGGTTTATCTCTCGTCGTTGGGCTTGCTTTTTTCATAGCATCTCCAACCCAGATTTCAGCTGGGGGCAGAGACGTCTATATTTTGTGTTAATCTCTATTTATTTTCATGTTTCTTTGGGCTTCTCATAGTGGTATTGATTTTCTTTGTAGCAATAAATTGAGTTAGGAGTTTCAATGGCACTAAACCTCACTTTGTGGTTATGTTTTGTGGTCTTGTGTATTAGAATTTGGCAACTATAGTCATATATATTGTTGGCTCCATCTTTCAAACAACTATTATGGCTTGTTGGCAATGGAAAATCTTAAGCTTAAGTTATGGTCGAGATCATGTGTTTTATTGTGCAGTTGACTGCTTCTCTATCTTCAACTCTTTTACTGATGTTTGTGAGTGCTTTTCCTTCTATACGATCTTCTCTTAGAGCTTCTTCAACAACCCATTTGGTTACTTTTTGATAATATAAGTAGTGGATCCTTTGGGATGGTTCTTCTAACAACTACTTCTTACAATAGCTTTGTTGCCGATGACGGTAGTTTTCTACCCACAAATTTTAGTAAAGGGATTATGGAGGCGATATGGTTCTTGATTGTGGCAACAACTCTGTCTCACCTATCTATCTTAAGGTTAGGTTATGTTTAGGATTTCATTACATTGTTATGTATATGAGCTTTCTTTTTGCAAACCTTTTATTTTAGGCTTTATATGTCTTATTGGATCAATTATAATGAAATACTATTTTCTGACCCCAAAAAAATAATGATATGCAAGGTTGTCAGACTTATAAGTTTAAATGTTTTAATATACCAAAAGTAGAGGAAGAAGTAATAGTAATAAAAAAATTATTATCTCTCCATTGTGAGAGAAACCCCTCTCCGTTGTGAGAGTTTTTCCAGTTTGTTTCCCTTTTTTTCCTATCTCTTTGGCTCTATTCGTCTCTATAAATTCTTTTTCTTACTCCGCCTAATGGATTTTATCTAATCTCTACTTCCCTATCAATCTTTTAGTAAAGAGTGTAACGGTGAGTAGGTTTATCTACCTAAAGTGTGTGGACATAGTAGTGGTGGAAGCAAGCAAAATAAGGAGGTACTTCTCGATTTGAGGACATGTGTTAATGGCAAAAAAGGATGAGCCTTAGTTGGGAAATTGGAGACCAACAAATATCTCAACTGTAGCATTGTGGTGTCAATGATAAAGAAAGGGTGGGGTTTGGACAACAAGATAGAAATTCATGATATGCCAAAAAAGAATGCCTTTCTATTTTGTTTTGTCAATGTGAAGGATTACAATAGAGTTTTGAAAGGACATTCATGGTCGATTCAAGGAGCCCTATTGAATATCCAATATTGGGATAGTTATATGATTTTCAATGAAGTGGATTTTATTTGGTGCCCCTTTTAGACCCAATTCCATGGTCTTCCTCATATTGCATTTGATTGTGAGAATGCTATCAAGCAAGAAGTGTAGTAGGAAAAGTTGTGATGTTTGAATCTCTAAAGATACATAACAAACTAACTAGGACATTCATTTGAATCAGAGTCCTAATTAACATCTCAGAGCCTCTTGTTATAGGTTTTTTGTCCCCTCATCTTGAACATGAACTGATTTGAGTGAAAATCACGTATGAATGACCCAAAACTTATGTTAAAGCTATGGAAGAATCGAGCATGAAGCTAAAAATTGTAGGTTTCAAGAAGATAATATAGATGAGAATTCTAAGGTAGTAGAATATGGGAGTTGACTGGGTACCTCTCATGTAAAAACTATTGAAGAAACTCTTATGATGTGTAAGAAGGACTGGGAAGAGGCGGCTCTATTGAAGGTGAAATCACCATTGGTAAGTGATAACTACCGTGAGGAAGGGATAAGCAGCAAAAACTCTGGAAAAGGGAAGTGCATGATTAAGAGTGGAAATCACGGGATATCTTTAATTCAAAGCATTAATTCTAGTAATGGGTAGAACTATGATAAGGGTGTAATTATAGCGCATAATTGGAGAGAGGTTATAAATACAATTAATGAGATCCTGATTCTAAGGGAACCGATTTCTCATGGCTTGGAAAGTCAGCAATCTCCACGTGTTTTTAAAAAATCTAAAGTGGGCAACATTGAACCCATTAATATTTGAAATCCCTATGAGCCTAGACCCTGGATCTCCTAAAACCCAATATCGAGTGTTATAAAAACAACCCAAACTATTGGGTTGATTTCCTAGTTGATGAACCAGACAATTAGGCCACTATAGTTCCTTTCTCTGGATTGTCTCCAGTCTTAACAGTGATGTAAGGGCTAGATCGAATTCATTTAAAAAGGTGCCAAGAACCATTAGAAGAGGATCAATATCCAAACCCAACTAAAAGGTGTAAGCTTTTCCCAAACTTGACTATTAAAAATTCATCTATTGTTGTAGTCCAACAAGTAAGTTGCAGAAAAGTGAATAAGCAAATTCAACGTAAAAAGGAAAGAAGAAACTAAGCCAAGCCTCATTTTTGTGAATTGAACTCTAATTATGAGAAGAATCATAATGCTTGTAATGAGAATTAGTCTGTTATTGTTAGCTCCAACATTGAATCTGCCTTTGCTATTTCTAAACAAGCATATGGTTTCCACCAAGTAGCCATCAGTTTGATGTGGATATGTTATCTTGGAACTTCCAGGGGTCAGGGGTTCCTCTGGCAATCAAGAGCCTTAGGCAAGTATGCAATAAACAAAAACCTTACATTGTCTTTATCATGGAGACTAAGAAGAAATGTCAATATGTTAGCAAGATAAGGTAGAGATGTGGATTTGATGAAGAATGGACTATTGATTGCATTGGAAGAAGCGGTATCCTAGCTTAATTTCAAGACAAGGAGGTTATAGTGAATATTATTTCCTTATGTAGCAACACTATTCATACTTTTGTAGCCAGCCCCACTTTGGACATACCAAATTATATACCTTTTGTCTATGGTCCACCAATAGAGAAAGATATATTAATTGTATAAGAAAGCATTGTCAATTTTGCTAGTTGTAGGACAGAAAGCTGGCTATGTTTAGGAAACTTACATCTCAACAAGATATAACAATCAGGGAAATAATTGATCGAGCAATAGGCAATTATTGCCTTTCTCATAATTTTTCCTTATGTTCAAGGTTTTCAACTTGACCCTGTTGGGTCTGATCACATCTACTTCTTGTGAACTTTAATTATGTTTCTTCTAATAAAATAAAGCCTTTCAGATTTAAGGATTATTTGACTTCTCATAATGAATTTATGTAGGTTATTCATAGGAGCTAGGAAGTAGGTGTAAAATCTTTTACTTAAATTAATAATTTTAGCTCATATTTGAAATTGTTAACCATGGTAGAAAAGAGTTTAACCAACAATTCAAGCATCTACCATAGTTATAAAGAGTTCCCCAACTCAAACTAAAATCTTCCATGATAACATCTCCCATTTTTCATAACATCTCAATCATAGTATGATAATAAGAAGGTTTACAAAATATAAGTTTGTGGATCTCATCCAATAACATGAAATTCTAAAAGGCTTTAAGTCTTCTACATCAGTCAGTAATAGTTTACTCAAAAGTATGGAGTTTAATTAGAGTTTACTAAAATATGGGCCCAATAAGTGGCAATATACATCAATACATTACATAATAAACTAAAAGAGGCTATACAAATATATGGAGCAATATCTATGCCTTAAGAGCTCTCCCCGTCATCCCAGCACGGGAACCATCACCTAAAAAATGTTAAGAGCAATGGGATGAGACAAAAACCTCGATAGCTAATATTCTAACTCATTGTACATACCAATATGTGCTAGTGAGGTATCAAATAGAAAGGAAAATAACAATGCATATAATATCATTTGGGTCTCTTTTTCTAAAAAGGTATGTAAATCCATATGCCTAAAGAGGCTTGTCAAGTGGAGTAAAAAGTATCAATACGTATAATGTCAATCACATAAATCTCAAAATTATACATATTAACTCATTCGAGTCTCTCCTAAAGGAAGTATGCAACACAGAAGTCTCAGAAGGCCTATCCCCATCATTATAAAGATGTACACACAAGCCACAAAGGCCTACTCCTTTATGATAGAAACAAAAAGAGTTACAAGAACCTGTCCTTTTATCTAGAATGAATGAGCCATGGAGGCCTATCATAATAGGAATGAATGAGCCAGTAGGCCTATCCCATTAAGGACGAGTAACCAACCCAATGTACACCATAGGAGGTCTTATCACGTGATAGTATTATCTCTACTCTCTCTTCACCAATCACAATCAAATCTAAAGTCTCATAAAATAAATTTCCACAATTCAATAATATAATACGCAAGCATAAAATACATATCTCAATCAACTATTTCATATTACCAAAAATCTATTAAAAGCAAGGCATTAGTATATATGATAAGTAGAAATTAGTTACAGATTGTCAAGCAATGAGATAATACTAGAAACAATAAGCATCGTGCTCAACATCAACAATTTACAGTCAATATACACATTTGCATAACAATATTAATAACTCAGAGAGTTATTTGGGAAATTTATTAATCATACACACTCACACATATTCATTATTGACACACGCACGCACACTAAAATATTTAAATAAAAACAAATAGTTAAAGTTTGAAATTCTCAATAAATAAAAATTTTCAAATATTCCATAACCCATAGCTAATAATCGAAACACAAATTTATGTCTTCTTTAATTATTCAAATTACTTTATTAAATACTTAACAACTCCTAAATAACTTACTTTGACATAAATTCCAAAATTCTCAAGGTTAAAACTCTATTAAAATTTCTACATTCAAATTTCAAGCTTAAGTTCCAAATCTAAACCACCAAAAATTCAATAATGCCTTCAACAAACCCAAATCAATTATCTAACACAAACTTGATAGGTGAAATTATCATATATACCAAAACCCCAAAACTTTTTAAATAAAAAATTAGTTTTTAAAATCTTCAAGAACCCAATAAATAAATCTAAACCTATAAAACTCAACTACTACAATAGATCTATAATCCTATAATCTTATATTGTTAAAACTTAACACTTGCTCAAAACTCTAAATCAAAAATTTACTCTAGCCACCTCAAAAATACCTTAATTAGAAAGAGTAGAATGAGTTGAATAATATTTGTGAAACAACTTCAGTAAACCGAGGTGCTTTTACTTACCAAAATAAACTCCAAAAATTACAACAAGAACGAAAATGGTAGATATAACGAGCTTCTGTAACTTACTCTCCCTCCCTCTCTCACTAACGCTGGCGTGTGTATGTCTGTGTGGGCAAGTGGGGGTTTAAATTTAACATTCCATGTCTTTCTCAAGTCAACAATAAAAACTTACACACACACACCCATGCGCACATATATATATATTTGGCACTTGTGTTTATATTTTTTCCTTCACTTTAATAATAATAATAATAATTCTCTCTCCATTTTTTAATAGCTTCCATTCTCCTAATTAATTACATGGTAAAATGTCATTTACCAAGAATTAGTTTATTTCTAATATTATTTAAATTATAAGAATTTAAAAAAATGGATGTTATAGTAGGTGTATCAGACAACAACAATGATGTAACTCGGTTTGCTCTAAAATTAAAGCACTATAGAAAGTTATTAATTGAATGGAGCAAACAAAATTTCCCTAATAGAAAAAAAAATGCTTGAGTTACTAAAAACTTGCTTAAGCTATTGTCTATAGGGTGTTTAAACAACGAAGAGTCATTAAGAGTAGTAGGAACTACTATGCAATATTAAAGATATAATGAACTAAGAAGAAAATTACTGATAGCAACACTCTCACATTTCATGGCTCAAATTAAGAGATAAAAATTTGAAATTATTTCACCTCCTTACCCTAATTAGAAGAAGGAAGCATTCAATCTTGAGTATTAAGGATACTAATGGTTTATGGACAAGAGATAAAGGTGCTATTAATAATATGTTCATAAACTTTTTCACTAAATTGTTTTCTCTGTCAAGTCCAAGACATTTGGTAAGAGCCATAGGCTTTATAGAAGCAAAAATAGATGAGGCTTCAAATGAGCTTCTACTTAGCCCAATATCTATGGATGAAGTTTGGTTGGTAGCTTTTGAACTCAGAGGATCTAAGGCCCCAGGTCCATATGGTTTTTATAGGTAAATTCTATCAATTCTCATGGGAAGAGGTGGGAGGTACAATATTCAAAATGGTAAGAGATTTCTTTAACTGATGCACACCTCTTGATAGCATTAATGGTACTAATATCACCTTTATCCCCAAAGTGGATAATCCTGAGAGTGTATCTCATTTCAGACTTATCAGCCTATGTAATTTCTCTTACAAAATCATATATAAAGTTATGGCCATTAGGATGAAATGTTGTCTTGATAAATGCATTTCTCCTAACCAAGGTGCCTTTGTTCCTGGTAGATTGATCTAATATAATATTATTATTGCTCGTAAAGTTTTCATTATTTAAGGCACAAGCAAACTAGTAAAACGTTTGAATTTGCCCTTAAAATGGATATAAGTAAGGCTTATGGTAAGGTAGAATGGGATTTCCTAAAACAAGTGTTAATTAAGTGTGGCTTATCCTTAAAATGGGTTAACCTTGTTATGAATTGTGTAGAATCTGTTCATCTAAATCTTTGTGTTGAAGGTGAGAAGAATGCCTCTATTAACCCTAGTAGAGGCCTTTGATAAGGGGATCCTCTATCCCCTTATCTTTTTTAGTAACCTTGAAAGCTTTTTCTTATATGATTAATAAATATCAATTTAAGGGTAAAATAAAAGGAATTAAGCTCAGTAGTTTCTGCCATATGTTATCTCAACTTTTTTATAGATGATGCTTTGTTCTATATGTCCACATAATTCTAGAACTGTAGAAATTTGGTGAAGATTTTTGGCATGTATTGTGAAGCATCATGGCAATTAGCAAACCTAGAAAAATCTAGTATTATTTTCTCAGTGAATACACCCAATTCAATATGGTATGCCTAATGTATGGGGAAACACAATGCATCTAGCTCTTACATATGTCCAGGAGAAGGTGAGCAAAAAGGTTCTAGGTTAGAGCATTAGACACCTTTCATTTGCAGGAAGAGAAGTCATTATCAAAGTTGTAATTAATGCTATTCCAATTTTCCCAATGACTTGTTTCAAGTTCCCAATAAAACCTTATAAGGAACTAAATAGTTTAGTGGCCAATTTCTAGTGGGAAGGTCAAGGCAAGGGAAGCAAAACTCACTGGATTTCCTGAAGTAAACTTACTTGATCAAAATCTAAAGGTAGAATGGGATTTTAGGACTTCAACAAATTTAATAATGCTCTTCTTACAAAAACAACATGGTGTCTCCTTCAAAATCCCACCAATCTATGGACACAATTTCTTAAAGGAATTTATTTCCCTAATGGCCTTTTCATTAATGAGGTCAAAGGCCATAGAGCATCATGGTGTTGTTTAGCATTTTAGAAGGCTGAGATTTTATTAAAGCACACCTATGTTGGCAACTAAGTAACGACGAGTGCGTACGTGTTTGGCAAAATAATTGGATTCCCACCTTGTCTCATAAGAGACTGCTTACAGAAGATGAATCATGGCTGTTGATAATCATGGCTAGGAATTGCATTTATTAAGAGATATAATGGATGAATCATCTATTGTAGCTATTGAGGCCATACATATTCCATTTACAATTATGGACAATAGATTGAAGTGGTCCCCTGCTAAAAATGAAATATACTCAATCAAGTTGTGTTATCACCTAACTCATAGGAACTCTAATATCAATATCCATCATGTTGGTCCTTCATCTCAGCTTATGGGTGATTTATGGAAAAAGACTTAGAGAATTAAGGTCACCCCCAAGGTGGTTAATTTCATCTGGTGAGTCTTATCTAATACAATTACTACATATAAGTCCCTGGTAAAGAAAAGAAGGAGAACTATGGATGTTTGCCCCTTTGTTAAGAAGGAGTGAATCAACAGAGCATATTTTCTTTCATTGCCCTTGGGTTCGATGTATCTGGTTTGGTAGTAATTTGTCTTTTAAGAAAACCATAGATGGTGTATATAATTTCAATGCATGGTAGAGAGATGTCCTAGACCCTTAAAGCCTATTCACATATTTTGACATTGCGCATATCTGTTGGATTTTATGATTCATATGGAAGGGTAGAAATGAAAAATTATTTAATGAGGTACCCCTAAGTCCTATGGAACCCGTTTCCCTGCTCATTGCTCAGACGAGCAGGGGGCCTATCCCATCTAGACGGTTTAGATTTGATTTTTTTTAATTTTTTGATTTTTTTAAAAACATAATTTTAATGAGTAGAGAAGCTAAAATAAAGATAATCTCCTAACTAACATTTTTTAAAAGATAAACTTTTCATTTTAAACAAAAATTGAAAAAAATTAAATCTAGACTATCTAAATCCCATTTGGATGATCCAGGGGAAACAAGCTCCCCTTGCTCGTCCAAGAGCAGGCGAGCTCGTTCCAAGTCCTATAGCTATGATAGTTAAAGCTTAACAGAACATTATTGCCCACTAGGAGGTCATGGATTTTTTAAAGATGATATAGGTAGTAGTAAAAAATCTAAACAACAACATAGATAGGATCCCGTTTTGTGCATCTGCTTAAAATAAATATAGATGGGGCTTTCCATAGATAATTAAAAAATGAGCATTTGCTGATAAAGTGAAGTGTATTTCAACATTTATGACTGAGTCACTAGCCCTAAAAACAACCCTCATGATTGCCATAAGACTTAGGTAACAAGAACATTATTTTTGAAACAGCCTATCAAATACTTGCATTATACTTGGAAAAGAATCATCTTGGTCGTTATGAATAGAACTCTTATGGAATCCTTGAAGATATCCTAAGCATCCTGCAGTCTGAATCCAACTTCTCAATCCAATTTACTCCTCGAAAAAGGAACCAACCAGCAAACATTCTTGCTACTCTTGCTTATAAGGAGGTGTGCCCCATCGGGTGGGTGGAAACACCCTTACCTTCTTTGTTATCACTGCTAGAAGAAGATGTGAGGAACTCTAGGAGTCTTCTAAATCAAGGCTTCACTCATTCTAGCACTTCGGACCTTGGCTAATTTGAGGGCACTATTCACTCTATTGTGTTATGTTTCTAGTCTTTGGCTTCTTTATCATTCTTGATTGTGTCTCCTTTTTTGTTGTGCTTTTCCTTTTCATTTTCTTTCACCTTATATGTTGTTGCTTGCTTTGGTCTTTTAAAGTTATCCTAGTATGTACTTGAGTTGTTTTATTAATAATATACTCTTATAATTGTTTAAAAAAAAGGACCTGTGAGTTTAAGTAAACTTGAGAATGTAAACTCTAATTATAAACTCAAAAGATTTTATAATAAGCATAGGTGTTAAGAGCATTAGGGTAAAGGTGCGCTCAGTACCTTGAACTATTTTTTAAGGTGTAATTAGCGCATTAAAGTATTTAGGGGTGCAATTAGCACCGTGCAATTAACATCCTTTACTAACATACACATAAACTGTCATTTTCTCTATAGCCATGTTAGCATAAAAAATGCCACATAAGTATTTAATGTGCCAGCTAATTTATAATTAATATACCCTCTAAATTAAAAAGAGAAACAAAAAGTTCCCTCAAAAAAGTTTATTTCTTTCAACACTTCATTCCACATCAAAGCCTATCGTGTTTGCAAAGTTCATTGAAATTCAAAACAATAGAACTTTATTAAAAAAAGTCAGGTGCTATTTTAATTATAAATTGACTAACATATTAAATACTTCTATGACATTTTTAATACTGACGTGGCTATGGAGAAAAAGACAGTTTATGTGTTTGTTGGTCAAGGGTGCTAATTACACATACTTAAATACTTTAGGGTGCTAATTGCACCTCAAAAAATAGTTCACGGTGCTAAGTGCACCTTTACCCTATAATAAAAATAAAAACTATCAAAATTTAATTTAAATATATTTTGAATATAAGTCCTTTAAATTAAATCCATCAACACTTAAATTTATCATATCCAACAAAAATGTTTCCATGAAGTTCATGTATAAAACTATTGAACACGAGCAAAGCGAATAAAATAACATGAGTTTAATAGTGAATTAACACAATTCTATAAGGTAAAAACGTAGAAATTGTAATCCCAGTGGGTAAATGTGTAAGCTTAAAATGGCTAGTACAAGTTTAAGTACAAATGAACATGAATTTGTAAGCTAGAAACGTAAAATTGGTATAATTAAGAGAGTAACATTATGAGTTTGACAATAATAGTGATATGAGTTTTGGCTAAAAAAATAGTGAATGTGTTATGAATATAATATATGTGTAGATGTTTAGGGTATGTTTGGGAAACCCCCAAACCTAGGTTTCACACTTAGGTTTTTGCAGATCGAGATAAAACTCTTCTCACATATTTACCTCGTACTACATAACAACTATTCTCAAAAGTAAATCCAAACTGACATCTCCCATTATATCTAACATCTTTAGTATATCATGGTTATATATTGTTGCCATCAAATATATAGATATTGATTCTATTGATATTGTATAATTATGCCTATAAATAAAAGGTGTGTGTGTTTGTACTAGACAATGGTGTGTGTGTGTGTTATGTACGAGACAATCTATTGATAGTTAATGAGAATTGTTCTCTCTTACTCTCATATTTTATCTCCCTCTCCCATTTATTTATAACATGTTATCAGCACGAGACTCTACTGAATGAGTTTAGGAGGGAAGTTTTTGCTTGTTGATTTCCTTGTTTTTATTTATTCATTTATTGTTCCCTCCATCTGACAGTCTTTCAGATGCCACCAAAATTTGTTCCTCAAGAATCATAACATTTAAGTGTCTTCCTCATCTGCAACAAGAAAGGATTATCAAATCATACATTCAAGTGTCTTCCTCGTTTGCAACAAAGAAAGGATTATCTCTTTCCATATTCAAATTTATTTCCTTTCAGTAGATTTACTATATATTCAATAAGGGAGTTTCGTAGAATTCCTTGCTCATCGTTTTGTGCTTTCCATTCAATTTAATTTTGCCATCATTACTTTTGGCAGCTTCTCATATTCCAGGTTTCAAGTTATACAAGTATTTGTTTGTGTGTGTTAAAGGCTTTCAGGTTTTTACAATACATAACATAGACATATCCTAAGGTGATAGTACAATGAAGAATCAAGAAACAAAGGCTACTTGCAAGAAATTTATTGAGATGACTCCCTGGGGCCTGGTTGTCAACATCGGCCATTTACTTTAATCGCATAAAGCAATTTAGAAAAACGGCATTCATAATCTTGCAAAAGGAATATACTCTTTTGTTCTGGCAAGAGGAGAGGAAGGAAAATTGTGGCTCTTTAATTAAAGTCTAGAAGACTTATGATTAAAATATCAAATGACATAATAATGTCTTGAAGACTAATTACTCATACAGAGTTATGCTACTTAAAAGCAGTAGTCTTGATATTGAGTAATATATAGCCCTGAAGGCTATTGTTAGACTATCTTATATTTTGAGAAGCTCTTAAAATAAAATGAAAGCATCTTAATATGTTTGTAGATGAGATTCTTATACATCATATGCCTTTTATTAGATATTGATTCTTACGTATGTGATTTTTTAACATCAATTTACTTTATGTGTTGCAAAATGTTGATAAGGTATGTTATATTTGTTCTTACACATTCCCCTAAAATTTTACTTATCTCAGTCTCATTGTCGTATGATCTTTATGTTAGTGCAGACTTTCACCCAAGAGGGGGTGAATTGGGTGTAATATAAAAATTTTAGAGTCTTAAAAATATTTTCGCAAATTTGTAAATGATAAGTAGAAAGATAGTAAACCTTAAAACACTAATCAATTAATCAAATCAAATATGCTGGATATAAATAAGATAAGGGAAGAGAGATTGCAAA
>JBAGKO010000005.1:12826779-12842408 GCA_037177275.1 Acacia concinna | reverse complement strand
ATGCACAAAACTTGCCCTTGATAAGGGCAAGTTCAATGGGACCCAGGCCTTCAGGGTGGGCAAGCCTGGGTCCCACTGAACTCGCCTTTATCAAGAGCAAGTTCTATGCATTTCCAATCCCCTCAACCCCTGTTTCTGAAGAACTCATCTTTCAAAAATGCGATTTTCAGAACTCGTTCTCAACAAATGCGAATTTGTATATAGCATTTAAGTAAATATTTTGAAAAGTTTAGCATTTTAATATATACTTATATTATTTATAATATTTTGATAAAAAAATCAAACTAATCCAAACCCCTAATTTATTAAATTTAAAATGGCAGCATGAATGAAACGAAGGAACTGAAGATGCATACCAAATCACGTCACGTCAAACTGTACCGTAGGTCCGAGCACCTTATTACTGTACAACGAATCAAACGAATCAAACAAGTGAGACTCCCTTTCTTCGACTCTTCGCGTAATGCTCTCCCTATCTCACTGAAACTTCGATTTGGATGATCGCACTGTTCTTCCCAGACGCACTAAGCTCGCCGCCTGCAGCTATCAACTTCCTTCTGCGATCTTAGTCCCTTCTATTTCGGACCATCTTCTGGGTGAGACAACACTTTCCTCAAATTCCGTTCAATGAATCGCCCTTTCGTACCTTCGGGTTTTTTGGCCTGTTCGAATTTGTGTGGTTGTCTTCTTTTGGATTGTTTATCAGAGATTGGCACGTATGATCTGGATCGAAGCCTTGTCTTTATAAATTTCTTTAGTGTTGTTAAATGGAAGATTTTTGTGTTTCTGAAAGTTTAGGGTTTTTAGCTCGCCATAATATGACGCTGTAGCATGGGTTTTTAGCGAATTATGCTGCAATCTGGTTGTAAAGTTGCACCCGAGGGAAAAAAAGGGAAATTTGGACGGACTGAATTTCCGAATTATTGCTTACAATAAACACCTTATGTTGCAAAATTTTATTTTATTTTTCTTCTGCCCATCTTGCTCTATTTTCTACGATTACTTCTCAACTGAATGATAATTGGTGTGCGCAATTTAAATATAGATACAGTATAAAGGAGATGTCGAAGCCTGCTTTTTAATGGATTGAGGTGTTTATTGCGTTTTTTGGCTATTGGTCTTATTAGGTAGTTACAATGTCGACCCCTGCTAGGAAGAGGCTGATGAGGGATTTTAAGAGGTTGCAGCAAGATCCACCTGCAGGAATCAGCGGTGCCCCACAGGACAACAATATAATGCTCTGGAATGCTGTCATATTTGGGTGAGTTGTGACGAAATTGGACCAAGATCCATCATTGTTTTTTTCTGTATTTAATCGCTTAACTTTGTTTCTCACATTTTTAAGTACATATTAATAATTAATTGCTGCTTTCTTGTCTGCTTTGGACTGCAGTCCCGATGATACTCCATGGGATGGAGGTGAGTTAATACTTGCTTCACATCTCTTATCTGAAAATAGCTGTGAGGATCAACAATTGGAATTGTAATCCGGGAAAACTTTGTGGTTTACTTTAATTTATTGATTCTTTTGCATTTGATGAGATTGGTCGGCATCTTAGATGGAGCTGTAGCTTTTACTGTCGCAGCTCTCTTATTTTCAGAAAGATTTTGAGAATCTTGATGGGTATCTCGTTTACTATGTTGAAACTAAGGAATTTTTGTGGAACAAGTACTCCCTCCAGTCCACAATACAAGTCATTTTAACTAATTCATTAGAATCAAGAAATTGTGGTTAACTCATTAAATTCGTCCTAAATTGAAAGAAATTTCCAACTTTACCCATATTAAAGGAGGTGTTAAAGGAGAGACAAAAATACAAGAAGCTATATTTAAATATTAATTATAAGGGCAAAATTGACAAACAAGTATTAATTGCTCTTCAAGTGACTTATATTATGAACCTAGCCATCTTATATAAACGACTTGTATTGTGGATCAGAGGGAGTATGTAGGTTCTGCAATTCAGTTTGATTAAATTTTGTTAATTTCTTTTTAAATTTTTCTCACAGTTTTAACTGCCGAATACTGTGTTGTCTTTAAGATACTCTACTTAGATGTGCCTGTCCGATGTTATGGACGCTGTATGTCATTTTTGCTATCAGTTGACATAATCACAAATTCATAATACTAATTATACTGACATAGCTACAAATTTTGAGGTACTCAGGAACGTTTAAGTTGACGCTTCAATTTGCTGAGGATTATCCAAACAAACCGCCAACTGTACGATTTGTCTCTCGGATGTTTCATCCAAATAGTAAGTTTTATCTTCAAAATCTTTACCTTATACATAAATTCCCTTGGAGCTGCTAATGCCTTTTTTTTTATAAAAAAAAAAAAATTGACTTTTTCAGTTTATGCGGATGGGAGTATATGTTTGGATATATTACAAAATCAGTGGAGTCCTATATATGATGTGGCTGCTATACTCACATCTATCCAGGTATAATGTTATTTATACCTACTTGTATGAAGTATCTGTATTTTTTCAGTGTTTGTTTTGGGAAGTTTTGCAAAAATGGTAGGAATTTCTTTTGGAGACCTTTGAAATTTGGTCTGTAATAAATAACAGGAAATTGGCCTTTTTGTTTCAACAAAGCACCGCTGGTTAAATATGCACAGTTGATTTTATTTATTTTACTTGTTCCCTTTTTCCCCCTTTTTTCCGGAGAGGCTTTGCTGGGCAACTGTCCTCCATCTTTTTCCTGAAATTTCCCTATTCTCTATTGATTGCAATGCCAAATTGCTTTTCCTTATGTTTGTCTTGTTTTCACTCAATATAAACTATTTAAGAAGAACCTTAAGCCATGCCTGTGTTGATTTGCCGCACAGACTTTCAGTTCATGTCTCTATGGAAATCCCCCAAGTTTACAGGATGTACTGTTTTTCCTTGTCCTTAACTGATAAGAAATGGTTATTTTCTTTTCTTTTTACCTTTGCATTCTGCCAATTGGAGTTAAATTTTGTCCTAGTGAAACTTACTTGATGGTTGGTATGAAGTTCATGTCTGAGGTCTGTGCGGCTTCTGTTTATGATCCTTTTTATTTACACGGTAATTATGTGAGAATGGTTTGTAAGGTTGAATCATATTTATTGCACAAGCCATGGTACACTGCCAATTTAATATTTGCTCAAATGATGAACATGCGCAGTATAGCAACCAGAGATCTATAGGCAGAGGCTGTGTCTGCAGATTGCCTGAAATGATTGTATTCAGTTGAATTAGTATAGCCCAGAACTCAGTCTTGCTTTGGACGTTCAGAAGATTATGTATGATTTTTTTCATGTTTTTGGGTGATTTTATAAATTTATAGCTAATATTAGAAATTGATCAACAACAAAGCCTTAATCCCATTAGGTAGAGTTGGCTACATGAATTGCATGACGCCACTGTGCTATGTCGAAAACCATATCCTTAGATAGGTTATTGACTAAAAAGTCATTTTCAATAACCTCGTTGAGTATTCGCTTCGGCCTCCATTCCATTCTACTTAATCAACCCTTCTTACCGATTCACTTAATGGCTTTCTTTGCAATTGACCAAACCACCTCAAATGATTTTCCATCATTTCATCTTCAATAGAGGCTCTTCCAACTCATTCGCGTATGTGATCGTTACAAACCTTATCTAATCTTATGGCTACACATCCATCTCAACATCCTCATCTCAGCTACTTCCATTTTATGTCTATGTTGTCTTTTTAACGCTCAACACTCAACCATATAGCACTGCTGGTCTTATAGCAGTGCAATAAAACTTCTCTTTTATTCTATTAGGTACTTCCTAATCACAAATAACTCCAGTAGCTTTTCTTTATTTACATCATCTAGTGTGAATTTTATGATTAACATCTCTATCAATTTCACTATCTTGTTAAATAATTGATCTCAAATATCTAAATTTAGTCACTTGCAGGATAACTTGTCCCCACAGTTTAACTTACATTTCACTTCTCGTTTATCGCTTGTCAAAATTGCAATGCATATTTCGGTCTTCCTCCTACTCAAACGAAAGCCTTTCAATTGCAAAGTCTGCGAAAAACATGCATTTAGGGATCTTCTCTTTTATAGGTCCAGTTAAAATATCAACCACCAAGTTAACAAATAAGGACTTAAAGTTGATCCTTGGTGTAGACCAATCTTTATAGGAAAGTCTTTTGTCTCATCTTGAGGCGTTCTAACACTTTGTTACCTCCTCATACATGTCTTGGGTGACTTTGATATATGTGACATGCATTCCCCTTCCTTTCCAAGGCTTTTCAAAGTACATCTCTTGACACCCGATAGTACGCTTTTTCCAAATCAATGAAAATCATATGCAAGTCATTTTCTTTACTTCAATACTTTTCCATTATCTCCCTTAAGAAGTAAATCGTTTATGTTGTGGATCTTCCAGGCTTGAATCCAAATTGATTCTCAAAAATTGATCAATGATTGATAATTTGGTTTATGGTCTGTTTTTTGTTGGGCCCAGGGTCAAAAATTTATAATTTTCTAATTGTAAATTACTTGAAAATTCAGCCTCTTGTACATGTGCTAAATGGTGTATTCTGTTGAACAAGTGTATTTTGAATTGTAATTATCTGTGCCATGCTGCTAGAAGTAGTGAGCACTTGCCATTTTATGATTATTTTCTGAAAGGCAGTCATCATTTTTGGCAGTCACTGCTTTGTGATCCCAACCCAAATTCTCCTGCAAACTCAGAAGCAGCTCGAATGTTTAGTGAGAACAAGCGTGAGTACAACAGAAGAGTGAGAGAAATTGTGGAGCAGAGCTGGACAGCTGACTAAGCCCCCCAATCCTTGTACAATTGTGGGCATTCTGCCTGTCTGAAGCTGTTGATGAATTATTAAGTTATGCTGCCACTATTATGAATCATTGTGCAAACTTCTCAACTTTATTCATCGCTGTTTTAAATGTTAGGATAATTTCATCTTTAATTGATTGTAGTTCATGCATTATTCACGTCAGTTTATGTAAAATAGATGCTGTGTATCAAATTGCATTGAATTGTTGTCAACATGGTTCAATACGAAGTTTCAGTTTGCTGAATTGGTTTGTTAGCCTGTGGTTTCGCAAATGTGTTTTAGGCCTTAGCTAAATTTTTTGGGCTACACCCTCTGATACAAAACTCTTTGATTACACATTTTGTTGTTTAAGGTTTTACCCAAAACAATTTCACAGGCTGAGTACTACCGCTAAAAAAGGTTCCCTTATATGCCAGCAGCTAGCTTATGCCTTACATGAAATATCTAGATTTTGATTAACGGTGTGAAAAGAAAAGCATACCAACACTTGAGATTCAATAGAGTTTAATTGATCAGCATGTGTATTATAGACAACAAACACAGACGATGTCCAACGACTAAACACGATTAAAACAGTCTTCTGACGCCAGACCACTAGAAGCAATCTCTACTAGGATTATACAAGTAAGCAAGCTCCACACGAGATCAAACTGACTTCGGAAAAGAAATCATTGACAGATTCAGGCTCAAACTTGTTGAAGTTAAACCCTCTGTTCAGTAAGAGAAGCGTCCTGCAATAGATAAGATAAGATAAGATAAGATGAGCTCCGTATATACATCTTTCTACAACATTCAAAAAAGCTGAAGTACTGCATTAGATAAGCTTCTCACCATGTTTTCTTTGTCTCCCATAATTGTCACTTCAGGAGGTGAAGGGCTAACAGTAGCTGAATTGAAAAATAAAAAAAATCAAAACGTTAAGACTAGAAGAGCTAAACATGTTTCATAACCTGTCGTACAAAAGAAGTTACTGCAGACTTACTCTGCTCAATTTCACTTTTCTTTCCCTGCTTCATGACCTTGCCTTTTTCTTTACCAGCTTCTTGCTTGCTTGGCTTCTCAGAATTTTTCAACGACCGACAGCCACCTGATTCTAAAGCTGGTTTTGAATTTGAAGTATTCTTGCCGGCATCTACTCTCACCCTGGATCCAGTGTTATTCTTCTGTCCAGTCACCTTCTTGGTTGACTCTTTCGCAGGAGGAGAAACTTGAGCAGAATCAATGTTTAAACACTTAGGTATGAGTTTACCGTTTCCCTTGGTAGAACAAGAGCTGTGTACATCTTCATCAGAGGATTGAGTCCCCTCTTCTGGCACCTGCAAAATAGTTACAGATGTCTGCGACTGCTGTGTGTTATCGTCAGTATCAGTGATATTATAGCTTTCGAACAATTCTTTCACAGGTTCTCCAAGATCAGTAAGATTATGTCGGCGCACGTATGATTTCAGCTCATCTTGCATTTTCTTGAGAGGCTGCAATAGATGTAAAAGAGTAACAAATGAAACAATGAGTCAACTGATTTACACACAAATCAGGACGGTAAACCGAAAGCATTTGTAAAGCCTAAATACAACAAACAGGATAAACTTTAATAAGCGGGATAACTAATTCAAGTAACAGAGAATGCTTGACATGTTTAGAAGAAGCGTGAATAAAAGCAAACGTAAAAGAATATATGCTTTTGTGTTTGCGAATACAAGACGTATTGAGTTACCTCACATCCTGCCTCCAACGCTAGTTTGAAGAAGCCAAGTGAAATTGAGTGCTTGCCAGAAGATTCTGAGACCTTGATCTGAGATAACCAATATGAAGATTTAGACATGTTGAACCTCATTCGACTCGAAGATTTGGAAATGTCAGAAATAGGTGTTTCGCTTCTGCCTTGACCATTAGCAGGCCTCCTTGTTCTGGTCTCAGAGATTGGTGTGATAGTGCTAGACAACTTTGGTCCAGGAGTTGCAGCAGCTTTGGAAGGAATAGAGAACCTTCTTGGTGGTTTAGCTGCAGAAGACTTGTCCTTGCCAGAGGGATCAAGAACTCCCACGCTTTTACTTACATTTGAAGCAGCAGGTCTTACCTCAAAAAAAGAATGAAATGCATCATAGGATGACAAGCAAGGGATGGGAACAACATAACATGTCCTAATTCTTAATTAATATTCTTCAATGACGCCAAATTTCTATCTACAGCAACTTGTATTCGTGCGATGAAATCATCACCGTTTTATATTAATTGCTAGATGCTAGTTTACTTATTTCCATCCAATCCCCAATATGTAAATGCTTAGCACTTCTGTCCCGGCTGCTTTTTTCTTTTTTTTTTTTCTGGCAACACTTATACATAGTTATAATTATCTGAAATGAAATTGGGAACAGAGCCCATGGGTGGAGTTCCAATCAATAACAATCCTTTGAAAATAATATCATGTTACTGTTGTTATGAAAAATTCTGCATGAACTTGAATCATCCTAAAAACTAACATATCTTTCAAAACCATAGAAGAGAAAGCCAGGAAAGTAGGAAATGTTGCAGGGGAAAAACACCTCTTTGAAACAGAAGAATTGGACAAATCGGAAGCATCAGGCTTCGGTTCCTTGGCTTTAGACGACGAACGCAGCGCATACTTTTGAAGCCTGGATCTCCCGGAGTTTTCTGAAATCACAACCCAATTAGAGTTAGAATAAGGCATAAACTACCATACATAGAAACGCAAAAAATATTTATAACATTAGAAAGAACTATACCAGCAACACCAGCGGATTGCTCTTGAACGACGGGTTCCTCCATTGACCTAACGCGCAGTTAACGCAGAAATTTGGGGATGAAGAGGCTCGATCAACTCCGAAGATTTCCTTGTATGTTGAATTTCAAAATTATGATCCGCGGGTTTATAAGATTGTTTTCTCCCGACCAAGGGTCCTCATGAGCGGGAAAACAAGGCTGACGTGGACACACTCTCTCCCCGATGCTGACAAATTTCACGGGAAGAGTTTTCCCACACGCTCAGTTTTATGTGAGCTCGCTGATGTGTACACTCTCTGATTTCTCTATTCGAGAATTAGAGGCTATGTTTCGTGAGCTGAATTTGAAGCCCCTGCATAACGTGTGGCCGTTAAAATTCATAAAGATGACAAAAAAATAACTGATGGTGACAGGTAAGCATCCAAAAAGAAGGAATAAACGGTCCAATAGGCTATAATCATGCTTAGTTGGAAGTTAGTACTGAGCTGGGACCCACGTAGGCTCCTTAAATTTTCGAATTTCAAATTTTAACAAGTTGGAGCCCTGCACAGCGGTTGCAACTCTATGACACGGGTATGGAGATGGACTGTGGGCATAACTGGGCCATCACACTTAGGCCCGCATTGTCCATTAATCTAGTCCAAGCTTAGATGCGAATATTACCACGAGAAGTTGGGTAAAGGTTTATCCTTTACATGTATCACAAAAAATTATACTAGTACTGTTAAATATTAATCATTGTTTCCGGTAAATCTTTTTTTTTTTTTTTTTTTTTTTGTTGCGAGCAACGGTAAGTTCAAAATGTACAACTCAAAATTTTATAAAACATTTATTAAACTCAAGTGTCCACCACCAATCTGCCGTCGTAATATTTATGAGAGGGATTACTGATTACGGTACCCACCCGGCGCTCGTGACAGTTGCAGATAGACATGTGTTGGGCGGTTTACTCTTACACCCTCCTTGCCTCGGTTTATCTCCAGCGTGGCTTCCCATCCCACTACTTCGTATTAAACGGTTAAACCACGTGCTCCTGATCGTCGCATCTTGTGACTCTGCCGCACAAATCAACGGTTTAGATCTGACACGAAGCGTCACTGCGCGTGAGACGAATATTAATACGTGAGGGCGTAAGAGTCATTCCGATTTGCTTCGGAATAAAGAAGCTGGGACACTTGGTTCCGAAGCAACTATTGCTCTGAGACTTCCGACACGTTCCTTTTTTAATCCCAACCACTTTTTGAAGGGGAACCTGGTGTAGCATAAGCTCACTTTTCAGACCGTTCGATCAATCATTCAATCTTTGATTCCCATCAAGTCAATGGATCGGGCGGATAAAACGAGAAGCGTAGCCTTGTTTTTCAGTGAGCTCTAACTAGAACGAAGTACATTTCCAACGAATCCTCCGTCGGCAGAGTTCACAGAGGAGCAACCCACCGAGCAAGCCCAAAATTGATGGAGCTTTAGATCGCTTTCTTCTTTTTTCAGCTTTGCTTTTCTTTTATTTTCTTGGTTTTCAAGCTCTCTCTGTTTCATGGTATGCTACTTTCACTGTCATTCTCTCTGTTGTCTAGTTCAGTGTGTATATTTTTCTTTGTTTATTCTGGTAAAAAAACAACGACTATATGGTGCTCATTTCTTAATCTCATGGTTTTATTCTGGTCTCCAGGAATGGTAGATTTGAGGTGAAGAGGTTCAGCATTTACCGGGTTAGTGTCAGATCTAGCTCCACGCGAGCATGTGTGCTTTAATTTCGGACATTGAGTGATGAAGCAGTGTTAACCATCTCCTTGTTCTTATATGTGGCAGATCTTGTAGCTTCTAGCAAACTGCTGCTTTAGTTTACTTCGTTTTTTGTCTTACCAATCCATTGGAAGTCCTGAACTACGTTGTAGTTGCTTGTATAATCCTGATTTTAACGTTGTTCTAAACGTTGTACAGTACTTTCGGAGTTGATTTTTTTCTCGAAACGATGAACTCCGAATTTGTAATGTTAATTAAGTACGCGATAGTGTTTGGGTCTTCTTGAATAATTCAGAGCTCATTGTTTAGGTCCCCATCAAAACTCTTAGTGCAGAAATCATAGTACGATTTTCAGGAGGTTTAATTTGACTTGCCAACTTGGTTTTCGTACGATATTTTGCGATGATATATTTACTTCCCAAAATATCTTACAGGTACTTGGTGAGGACGCATCATGCAAATAGTTGATGCATACGGAGTCAAAGGATATGTCATTTGGTTTTATATTGTTTAATTAGAGAAAAGCTGCGATGATTAGTATATTATGTTCTCTATATGCTCCTGTATAATTGATTGGCTATTATTTCCCCTGACGCAGCTTCATCTTTAAACGCCTATTGTAGTACATTGACCTGCACTTTTAACCGCTGAGAAATTAGCTAATTGGCGTGTGTAGCCTTTGTTGATTGTTAGTTAAATCACGTTATTTTTGCTTTTCTACCGCATATTCATTCAGCTACACTACACCATAAGAAATACTGTCCCAACGGCAAAAAGTTGTTCCATTTTACCAAAGGGAATTGTTCTTTTTGGTCAATACCAAAGGGAAAAGGTCACTGTACTACTATTTTCAGAAAGTTTTGATTTCACGATGTTGTTATCAAGGCATATACTCTGTTCATTAGAGACAACCATATTCGTAGATGAATGTTTTCATTGTTTGTTATCTTCTTTGTTAAGGAAGCACTTTGCACGATTTCAGGATCCAGTTTAGTATTCTTTTTCATGTTGGTTATTTAATTAATTTCCTAATCAAGTACACTGTGGAATTTGGGTTCACTATTTTCTGTGACAGGTCCTGTTCTCACAATGGGCAAGTCACCAGGAAAATGGATCAAAACTGTACTATTTGGGAAAAAGTCTTCCAAATCAAACATTTCCAAAGGAAGAGAGGTAACGCTGATTGTTGATTTCAGCAATCTTCTTTCAAATGGGCTAACATGACTAGATGGCTGTACTATTTAGAAATATGGTATCAGATAATAAGGCCAAGTATTAAAAGGAGTACCTTTTGTTCTGTTAACACTTTAGTGCTGTTGCCATTGAATGAGATTCTGCGTGTTACTAAGTACTGGCTTAGTTAGGCATATAACAGTATTCACAAACCATCTAATATTCATAAGAACTGCAGCTAGGTCTGATAGCTGTTAGTTGCTGTCATGCTTTTGAAACTTTAAAGCATTACGGTTAAATTTTATTTGCTGCAGGTGAATAGCTTTAGTTAGGTATGTTTAGTTAGGTATGTGTTTTCCTTCTGTAGTGAGATGCCTGACTTATTTTTAAAATAATTTCTTGCAGAAAATCACTAATCGGAAAGAAGCATTGGTTGCTTCCAAGGCACCAGAAACCGGTGTGGCTGTAGAACCACCCCCTTATACTGTTGCCAGAAATGAGGAGAAGTTGGAATTGGAGAATAAAGAAGCAGAAAGTCTTTCCCCTGTGAGCCAGGAAACTAATTTGGTGTCACTTGTTCATGAAGATGTACCACCTGATCCAGAGAAAATCAAGCAGGAGGAAGCTGCAACAAAAGCGCAGGCTGCTTTTAGGGGTTATTTGGTAAGGGTCTGACTGCTTTACTTCATAATTTATTGATCCAAGACACTCTTTCTGCTAAAAAGGAAAAAAGACAATTAACTCTAATGTAATTCTGTAGTTTATTTTGGATTTATTTGTTATGAAATCGTATGTGTCTTTAGTGAAGCAAATTAAAATCAGAAAATTAGGGCTGATCTAATGCCTTTGGATTACATTCTTGATGATCAACTTGGTATTTAATAACTGTGTAACTTTATAGACATAAATAGCATGGAGTATTCTTGCAGATATTCGTCAACCCCACCTTCAATCCTTCTGTTTGTTTCTTTTGGGGATCTGATATTACACAAGTTCATGTTTGATGTGATAAGATGTCCAAAAAAGGAGTTGTCAAATTTGGCAAATGCCTTTCATCATATTCTCAATTAATTTTCTGGCGGAGATCCACTTTGCCTGGTTTCCCTGATATGATGCCTTCTTCTGAGAAAAGCATATATCATGAACTTATTTTGATCTATCATACTTGTCTCTGATAATTCATCAATAATGATCTTATTCAGTTTCCAATATGAATTATTTTGAATATATTGAACTCATTCTTGTCTAGTTTGAATTGTGTGAATTGTTGTAGCTTTTGATTGCCTCATTTAATGGAAGCTTCTGTTGTGAAGGCTCGCAGGGCATTCAAGGCCTTAAAAGGGATAATAAGATTGCAAGCACTTATTCGTGGGCACTTAGTTCGAAGACAAGCTGTTGCAACATTATGTTCCATGTATGGGATAGTCAAATTTCAGGCAGTTGTTCGTGGAGGGACGGTTAGACAGTCTCATGCTGGTTATGAAGTCCGTGAGAAGTACATTATGTTGAAGCTTCAGGTAATGTTTTGCAAGAACCGAGTTGTGTGTTTATGATCTAAGATATGTATATTTTGCACAACAATTTAGGTATTGCATACCACTATACCAGCACAAATTCCTTGTCAAAATTGTTGTTAATGTTAGAGATGTTTCCTCCTTAATGCATTTGGCTTTCAGGATGGAAAGCATGCCAACTCCGTTGATATAGCCACAAAATTTGCCAAGTTATCAACAAATACTTACACCCGCAAGGTAATCTGGGCAGTATCCTGTAATTTAATAGATTTTCATCTATGGCTACTCATTTTGAATTTTGAATATATTTCATTCAAGTATGAAAATTACTACAATGACCAGCACTCTGTGAGCATTTGATAGAGGGAAAATTGCAACCAGGTCCCAATTAACATATTTATTGACAATCAGGTCCCTTCAAATTATCAAATTGCAGTGAAGTCCCAAGATACCTGAGTGCTATTAATTCCAAACATAAAGATCCGATTTTGCCCCTTTATTAGTAATGTCAAGTTTTGAGCAACATATGACAAGTTTAGAGCATTTAACGATAACTTACACGGCAACAAGTGACTACGGAAAATATTAGTTGAAAACGCAAATACTTCAACTTCAACATATTCCTCTGTTGCATCATCCATTGTCGATTATGTATTGTCATTTATATTCTCTCCTACATACACATGACCATTTTCTCCATTGAATTTAATAAAATGTTCTATTCCTTCATCATCTACAAGATTTGCAAAAGTTGTTGCATCAAAGGTTAACATGAATTTCATGAAAATTCTATTACTTTTATAACAATTGATGCTACAATCGTTCTCAACTCCTCATGTTGTTCCTTTCTGTATGGTTTTTGTTCTAACGCTACGCCCCATATATCGCAAATCATATTATCCTCCAATTAAAAATTGTTCCCTATATGCAAGAAACATAATATTATGATTTCCAGGCGTACTCGCCATCTTTTCAGTTACCCTATAGAACAAAATTGTTATTAACAACTACATGAGCAAATAAAGCAATGTATTTGACAACATGCGCTTGGAAATCACATAACATGGGTTATAAACACACACAACTTCTTCGTTTCTATTTATCCCTGTCTAAGCACACAATACATAGCACAATCTCCATACCAGAAATTTATATCCTCCCACACACTCAATAAAACAACAACATAAATCATAAATGCAGTATACAATTAATAGTCATTGGATGCTCTAAATTTTGCTTTTGTTACTCTAAACTCGTCATTACTGCCTCGGGTAAAATTTTACTTTCATGTTTTTTGTTAGTTGATATTGATGACACGTCATGCATGTTTCAATTCTTTTTTCTTAAGGAGTTATCTTTTATGACACTAATATGGTTTTATTTTATGTGCAATATTGACATTTTCTACACTTATCTTTGGGTAGCTGGGAAACATTTAATTTTTCAGCTACGCTGCCATATCAATTATCTGAAGCAGTTTTATTTATTTCAAATTTGTCTTTTGATCTTAGTGAAAATGTCCATCTAAAAACATTTTTCCTGTTTTAGCTTCTTGCCCATCTAGTGGGATTAAGGCTTTGTTGTTGTTGTTGTTGTTGTAGCTTCTTGCATCATCTACTACGATAATGGCCTTGCGCCTGCAATATGTTCCTGGTGATCCAAATTCAGTGTTAAGTTGGTTGGAACGCTGGTCTGCATCTCACTTTTGGATACTGATTCCCCAACCCAAGAAAATTCCAGACTCTAGGTCTCGGAGAAAGCAAGGTAATACTTCAACTGAAGTTCAGATGAGCAAGTCAAGGCGCACTAACCGGAAGGTTCCAATTGTAAATTCTGACTCTGTCCCAGTACAAGCAAGTCCTGAATTTGAGAAACCAAAAAGAAACCTTAGGAAAGTATCAAACCAAGCTGCTGATCCAGTGCAAGAAAATCCACAAAGTGAGCTTGAAAAGGTTAAGCGGAGCCTGAGAAAGGTCCATAACCCTGTTGTTGAGAATGCTGTTCCAGCAGAAGTTGAGTCTGAAACCCCACAACAGCTCTTGGAAAAGGCCAATTTTACCTCAGGACATATTGTTTCAGAGCAAGAGGTTGTTAGCTCTAATGAAATGCCTGACAAAGAACCAACATTGGCTGAGCCTGTGCCTAATGTACCTGATGTGGAAATATCTCCTAGACCTTCAGTTAGCAAGGAAGTGCCTGAAATGTCAGGCAGCTATCAAGTGGAACTGGATCCAGAGCCCTTGATAGAGAATACAAGTAAAGACAAAAACACTTCTGGTGACGGAGCTTTAAATGTGCTGAAAGATCTGCCAGAGAGTGGATGTAAAGATGAAAATTCTCCACTAACAAATGGGAATCTGAATCATAAGGAAGATCCAACAGGCAATGAAAACCAGAGACCCTCCCGGCGAGCCTCAGTTCAAGGAAAACAGGAACGCACAGAGAATGTACAGAGTAGCCCAACATTACCAAGCTATATGGCAGCAACTGAATCAGCCAAGGCCAAATTGAGGGCACAGGGATCTCCAAGGTTGGGACAAGATAGTGGTGAGAGAAACAACTCTGCACGGCGACATTCTTTGCCATCCTCAACTAACAGCAAAATTAGTTCGCATTCACCAAGGACCCAAAGACCAGTTCAACCAGGCAGCAAAGGGGGGCACAAAACTGTCTCATCTAAAGATGGAAACGGTATGATATATTTATTCCTTCATGTAGTGGTTTAAACTGTAAAATGACTTCTTGGCCAACAAGACAATCATCACGTGATAACTTCATTAAGCATCCGCACTACCTCTTTCTAAAAATATAAATATTTATTAAGCAAAGCTTTAGACATAATTGTCAGTTTTGGTTCATCTTTATGCTTTTTATTGGCACAAATGCTATTCTCAATATCATGCCAAACATACTTAAGAGAGCTTCTATAACATCTGTGGGTATTAATTACGTATCCATATGCAGTTCCGCTTCTTTTATTTTACTGAGACAACTTGGTAGAAGTATATTGATTGTATGACATTTATTGATGATAATTTTAAACAAGCCTGTTCATCGTGCAGGAAGAGTAATTCAAGCCGAGTGGAAGAGGTAATTTGAGCACTGAATTTCCGGAGTATAACATCAGGAGGTTGAGACTCATGTTTGATTTATCTGTAATAACTTTGTTGAACTTCTTAGGACTATCGTAGGAAGAATGTGCATGACCGGGTTCTTTCCTCTTTTGCTGCATTTTGGGCGTTGAGGGTGATTTGTACATTATAGGTTTTATGTTTTGCATGCTGCAACTTTACCTAAATTTGAATTCTTGCTTTTCGCATGATTTCTGGGCTGTCCATATTGTAATTCTCTTCCAACTTTGTATGGTGATTAACTTGTACCTTTGTTTATGCTACTAAAGACATTGTTTGTGCGTTAAAATAAGTTTGCCGTGTTGTAACTTGGATGCTCTTTTTCTTTTTCTCTTTCTTTTTCATGGGCATTTAGTAACATGGATATTTTAACATTTCTTCGAAATTACTACCTCTGGTTCTATTTATAAGATCGAGTTGATTTTTTTAGAGAATCCTAAGAAAATTCTAAGAAAGCTAATTACATTACTTAATCATATCATATATCATATTTTATTACATTATATATTAGTTCATAA
>JBAGKO010000005.1:12810640-12826679 GCA_037177275.1 Acacia concinna | reverse complement strand
ATTCATTTAGCTTGATTGAATCAATTTGGTGCCACATATAGGTGGAAGAGGATTCTCTCCCTGACCAGGAAGGATGGTCCTTGGTAGGGACCACCTCGCCCATTAAAAAGAAAGAATCATGCGCCAACCAACCCACCTCATATTTATTTGTTTGTTTTTTTAAAATGGTTTTAGAGGTGCCACGTACCCTCCTTGGCAGGGAGAGAGTCCTGGCCCCATATATGGCATGCACTTAAGTCAAATTTGTTTTGACGCATAAATATGCAACAAAATAACAATTTTAATTTGATTCTACCCGTGCCATGCACGAGAGCACACTCTCATTCTAGCGAATACAAGCTTCATCATTACCATTAGCTAATAAAAATGCTTGATCTAAGCATTTTGTGAAGGGTTTGGCTTTTGGTTATATGCAAGAAAATTAGGAAAAGAGATAGAGTGAGGTTTGGTCACGCAATGGATTAGGGCCGAAACGGAACTAGTCTTTCAGTACTCGTTGGGGAATGTCCTTGATAAATACAAAAAATAGTAATAAAAAAACTTAGGTTTTTACATGCAGAAATTAAATAGTGTCGGAATTATTGTTTCATTGATCCTAATTTAAAAAAATTAAAATTAAGATAGCAAATATGTGCTAATGGCCAAATAAACAAGTCAAATTGGTTTACAAGTCCTTTTCCCGAGAAAAAAAATGAAAAGTCTATTTTGAAATTATTTATAATTTGAAAAAACAATTAAATCTCAAAATGGTATTTTAAAGTTTCACTTTTTAGGTTTACACATTTATATTCCTTCGCTATCAACTCACCCATTTTTTGAAAAACGAGAGATGATCTGCTGAAAATGATTTAGTAACCATATATATTTATAAAGTGCTAAAATTTAAATCTTCTTTTTTTACAAAAAAAAAAGCCAGAAGTTTAGGCTTCTGTATATTTATTTATCATATAAAATTAATAAGAAAATGCACTATATAAACATAACTTAATTATGACCCAACTTTATATTTTACCAAAAATGACTTGCCAGAGCTATGCTAAATTAAAAGTAAAACCCAAGGTTTGACCATTAAGAGATATATCTATATTTAGTGTCCAATAGCCTCGAACATTATTGCTTTCAATAGGAAGATACCTATAGTTAAAGGAAAAATAGGTAAAACCCAACCAAAACTGATACATTTATAAATGTGAAATTAGAATTTGACATATTGCCAATCAACCTCTTCAATTGTACACACTTTATACACAGGGAGTAAAGCCACATTTTTCAGAATAAATATTAATCTTGCACTCAGAAGGCTTACAGATAATAAGCACAACTGCACAGCAGGGTCATTTAAGAAAAACTAAAACAGGTAAATAGGCACCTTTGTGCTGATGAATTAGCCTCTATGAGTTTTTCTGAGAGAGAGACAAGGACTATACGGGATGATTGATATGTTAGAGTAGTTTGTACTGTGTAGTGAGCTTAGTCTCCTATATTTCACCCAAAAAAGAAACACACGGAAAAATAAACTCTCCTATGTTGAGTTGTAGTTATATAGCAGGACCTACCTCTACGAAACTATTGGCCGAATCTTGCCTCCTTAAACCCATAATCTTCATTTCTCCCCTTACTTCTTGTACATCACTCCATCCTTGCATGGCTGCATAAGAATTAGACAGCATTACATAATCTTCAATACTTTTAGGCTCAGCTTCATGCAAAATCTTTGCAATACGATTTGCCAGCTCAATGTTACTTTGCCTTTGACATGCTCCAAGAAGCATTCGCCACACCATAGTATCTGGTTTTAACGGCATTGCCTCGGCAAAGTCAAATGCCTCTTTCACTAGCCCCGCCTTGCACAGAAGATCCACAATACTTCCATAGTGCTCCATCCATGGCTCTATATGATAATCATTAATCATTGATCCAAAACATTTCAGTCCCTCATCCACTAAACCAGCATGGCTACAAGCAGATAAAATGCTGAGGAAGATGACACCATCTGGTTTAAAACCTTCTCTTTGCATCTGACAGAATCGGACTAATGCCAGCAAACCATGACCATGCCTTGCTAACCCATTAATGATTGTAGTCCAGGAGACTAGATTTTTCTGCGACATCCCATCAAAAATTTGGCAGGCCTTCTTCATATTACCACATTTGGCATGCATGTCCATTAAAGCATTCACAATAGAGTGATTCTCTTTACTAATCATGTTCTTCCCTAGATAGACTTCAATCTGTATTCCAAGTTCAAAGCTTCCCAATTTGGAGCACATTGAAATTAACTCTAACATGGTAACCTCATCCGGTTTCATGTTTTCAGATTCCATCTCGGTGAACAAATTCAATGCATCAAGTGGGCAGTTGTTGTCAACATAACCCTTGATCATTGATGTCCATGAAACCACATTTCTTGAAGGCATCAATTGAAAGATGACGAGGGCTTTTGAAAGATCCCCACAATTTGAATACATTCCAATCAAGGCATTGTTGAGGAAAATATCAAAATGGCAGAGATTTCTGATCGCAAAACCATGGACAACTCTGCCCTCTTCCAATGCTTTCATCGAGGAGCAAGATGAAAGAACACTTGCTGCAGTCACCTCGTTAGGCCGAATATTATTCATGGCCATACTATGCAAACCTTGAAGTGCTTTCAAAGGGAAACCCTTTTGAGCATATAAAGCAATAAGGGAGTTCCACATAACCAAATCTCTTTGGGGCATTTCATCGAACGCTTGTTCCGCGTGAGAAATCCTACCATACGACGCATACATTTGCATAATGGCAGTTCGGATTCTAAGCCCATGCGAGAATCCCAGTTTGTACACTTGTGCGTGCAACTGTTCTCCTTGAACTACGTTCATATAAGACGCTTTGATTGCAAATAGAAGGGTGTAACTATCAACCCTCAAGGATCTTCTTCTTACGAGGGAATAAACTGAAAAGGCTTCTTCAGGTTTATTTTCCTCCAAATAACCTCGGGCGATTGTGTTCCAAGTGTAAGTATCAAGACCTTGAATACGGTCAGCGATTGCACGGGCTATAGAAGTAGTGCCATGAAGAGGACTCAAGGCCGAGGACGCAACAAGTTTGCTGGCTATAGAGGGCTTTCGAATGAGACCTGAAATGATTAAAAGTGCATGAATTTGATTGAGTTGCCGCTTCCCTTTGCATCTTTCCAATAAGAACAATAAGCCTTCGTAATATGGGAGTTGGGTAATTCGAGCGGGAATGCTTCGGCTTGAAACTGATTTTCCTGACATCTATGCATTCATCTATGCATCTTTCCAATAAGAATTGTATTCGCACTGGATTAAGGATGGGAAAGCATGATATGACGCTTACACGTTTTGTTTGGGAAGCACATAACACCACAAAAACACCTTTAGGTATGAAACATTATATATAGGGAGAATGTAGTGTAAACTTTAAATACCTTTTAAATTTTGAAATTTCAATTTAGTCTTGTTATCCATAAACGTAATAAGATTACCTAGTAATAAGATTCACAACTCAATTTTATAAGAAATCACTAATTTAAAATTTTGAAATTCAAAATGTATTTAAATGGCATTCTTTCTTATTTTTATATTCATCACTTTTCTAAATTAAAAATAATTAGTACTCCCTCCAGTCCTATTTATAACATCACTTTGATTTTTTTAGAGAATTCTAAGAAAATCATAATAAAACTAATTACATTACTTAATAATATCCAATATTGTGTTTTATTAGTTATATATTAGTTTAAAAGTCAAACAATATAATTTGAAGAAAAACAATAAATTTTAATGTCTTAAAGGAATGTAATTAGTTTTCTTATTGTTTTCTTAGAATTCTCTAAAAAAATCAACGGATCTTATTAATAGGACCAGAGGGAGTATATTTTTCCTATGAAAGTATCCTCACTCTTGTTCTTAATATAAAATATATTTAAAAAGTTGATTTGATCTTAAATATAAAACAGTTTTTATATTTTTCAGTCTTTTCCTAACCTACCCAATATTAATCATGGAAGAAAAGAAATGTGTCAAGTAAGGAAAATCAATAGAATATTTTAGGAAAAAAATTAATGTCATGTTAGCAAACTTAACTAATATGATCAAATTAAATAAATATGTTTGATATTGAAAACTGAAGGGAATATAATAAGTATTTACCTCCCTCCATTAATATAGCTAATTTATCATATAAACAAAGGTAAAATTGAAAAGAAAAAAAGAAAAAAGAAAACCTTTAAAATCTAGATCATCTAACTGTTTCTCTTAGAGCCGGTTTGGATACAGCTTTTGAGAAGTCCTTTTGATGCAGAAGGGCTTTTTCTAAAATGCCTTTTGAGAATGGCTTTTGAGAAAAAGTTGGTTTTTAAAAAATGAGAGTATTTGGATAAATGTTAGCAAAATGACTTTTTTTTCACAGTGAAATGACAAAAAGGGTATTGGCTTTTATAATAATTACATGTAAGAGTTGTGATGAGATATAAATTATTTTAATATTAAAATTTTATAATAAATAACAAAATGTGTATAACCTAAGTTTATTTTATAAGAATCTATATTAAACTTACTAGCATTTACCTTAAAGTTGGCATTTGCCAAGGTTCGAACTGCTACATTGCCAAGTAAACCCACCCAGCTTATTTATTTATAGTTTTTTTTTCAAGAAAATATATAATAATAAACAAACTAATAATAATAACCGACACACAACATTACATTACTGTTTTTTTAAATAAATGTTGGAGTTCATTAACTTAAAAGAGTGACGAAATACAACAACACCAGTCTAAAGTCTTGGCTTGTATCAAGTCTGCAAAAAAACTTGGTTAAATAATGAGCTAAGAAATAACTTATGAAGACATATTATTATTATTATATTCCATTAAAATGACAATCACATACTCTGAATAATGGAAATGAGAAATTGGTGACGTGTCAAATAGGTAAGGCATCGCTTGTGATTGGCGTGGGGTTTGTAATATGGAGATGAAAAGGTAAAGTGAAGAGAAAGAGGAGAGCCCTTGTTCGAAAAGCTATCTGTAATGGCTTTTGAAAAAAAGCCCTTTTCATAGGCTCAAAAGCCATTTTTCAAAAATTTGTAGTGTTTGACAACATTTTGTGAAAAAACTGATTTACCCTAAAAAGCCTTTTTTTTTTTTTTTAGTACCCCAACACCCTCTTAAGTAATTAAGTGAAAATAGTACCATATATTCAATAGAGGGCAATTGATATCTAAGATTAAGTAACACCATTTGGAAATATAATAACTTTTATCTTACCAAACCAGAAACTGAAAATGCATTTCATGCCATTGAACAATTACGACTGGCTCTTGTTACTCAGAAATAATACAGAACACGAAACCCAGCCGCTAACCGATATGATGATGCATCTTAATGCTCATGATATCTCCAAGACCATATTTTTTTGTATATACAGGTACAAGTAAAATAGTGAAACTCCTCAAAACTCCCTAATGGGACTATCAGCTAACTCGAGCCTGCAAAAAGGGATGTGCGTTGAAGAGAAAACACACTCCTGTTTGTATCACCCCACTTGGGATCTCAAAGATGGCAATGGAGATCTCATAGCGCTATCACTTGGGTGGCTAGATACAGACTTGCTCTCTGTTAAACAATGAACATTTCCCAGAGGCGAGTTCCCTGCAGAAGAAGGGACAGACATCAGACTCTGGCCTGATGATCTGCTGACCGGAAGCTGTTCTAACGCCGCCACAACCTCAGACATTTGGGGTCTGATTTTGGCCTCACTGATGCACCGTAATGCAAGGATTGCAGCTGCATAAGCAGCCCTCTGTGGGTATTGGCCTTCTAACTTGGTGTCCATAATCCTGAATAGTTTTCTCTTGTCGCCCAAAAAGGATGCTTTTGCCCATTCTACCAGATCTTGTTCCGCTCTAGATTTTGTTTTGTCAAGGACACAACGCCCTGATAGCAGTTCCAAAAGTACAACCCCGAAGCTATAGACATCGCACTTTGTTGTTAGCCGACCTGCTCAATGTTTATTTTGGCATCAGATGCAAGAAAAAGCTTTAGCCTTGCTATGACATCCTTATAAGGATGACGTTTATGAACCAAAGTTCAAGGAATAATAGTAGATTTTGTTGTTAGAAATTGTAATGTACTATTAATTGGCGGATTTAAAACTGTATGTGACCATTGATGGACTGAAATTATTATAAAAACCAATTTATAAATGGTAATAAAAAAATAAAAAGTAAATCACTTCCTTGAAGGTTACAACCGGACAACCAGATTCTTCATATAAGAATAGGAACAACGTTAAATGATACAAATAGATACTCTCTCTTGTTCTAATTTTAAGTCTTGACTGATTTTTTTGGAGAATCCTAAAAAAACTAATTTCATCACCAATAAGAATAAGAACAACATTAGATAATACAAACGGATCAACTCAAACTAGAGACTAAAGAGATGGAAAGCATTATCTTTGATAACTCTGTAAACTGAAGGTATATAATTAGATGATACAAACAGATAGACTTAATCTAGAGATTAAAGAGATAGAAAAGATTATCTTTTTCAACAGTAGTTTATTATTATAACGAAGATACAGAAATTGACACATGCTCTCAATGTGTATGCATAGATGTTGATCTCTGAGTCAGTTGACAAGTCATTTCAATTCGAGCTTTTAAAAATTCATCTCTTTGCCAAGTTGAAACACAAATAAGTGATGTCCACAAAAGCATTAATTTTGAATTTCTGCTAGTAATCTTTGACAAAGAAAATTGAAAGCTTGATACCAAAAAGCTTGAAAATACAGATCATGCAAAAACCATATATACCTGTAGCGATATATTCAGGAGCAGCATAGCCGTGAGTACCCATGACTTGAGTTGAAACATGAGAACGATCACCAGTTGGTCCTGCTTTAGCCAAACCAAAGTCTGAGAGTTTAGCATTAAATTCCTGCATTTGTTGAAAACCCAAATTCAATGCATTATTAAAAAGATGGTGGCTTTCACATTAATACCCTTCCTATGATATTTTCTTCTATTTTTTTCCTTTACTAATTGTATTTCCCCCATGATTCGTAGAGAAGGATTATGCCAATCAGTCCCTTCATGTTTTACAAGCATCTTTCTCCAAATACCACACAATATGTAATCATGCTTCTGCTTGGCCAACCTACCGAATCTAATAATATATTGGAAGCTTTAAAATCACGGTAGATAACTTGTGGGTTGGAGTCATGTAGGAAGGCAAGACCACGAGCAGCTTCAACGGCAACTTTGATCCTTGTTGCCCATGAAAGTGACTGTGAGCCCCCTGCGAACAGAAGTTCCAGAGTTGGTGAACGGCCAATTTTGTGCCAAGTTCGGAACCAGATGATTGATAGCTTAAAATACAGTTTTAACCAAAGTACAGCCAGGTGAGAAGTGTACTAATATCTCAATAATATTCTGCAAGCAACCACATACTGCGAAATAGATGGTTCTCCAAGCTGCCTTTGGGCATGTATTCATACACTAGAAGCCGATTATCTCCATCTAGGCAGTATCCAATAAGTTTGACAAGATTTGGATGATGAAGTTGGCCAAGATAATTGACTTCAGACTGTAAATCAAGAATTATACGATAAGTATTAATTGTTTCAAGGAAACGCAGCAGGACTAAGTGTTAAGAAAGTTAATCTACCAGCCACTCTTTATGCCCTTGAAAACCTTCAGGTTTCAGCTTCTTCACGGCCACGACCATTCCAGATCCAGGCTTAGTAGCACTAAGGGACTGCTCATCAATCCACCCCTTATGGACGTCACCAAAGCCTCCTTGTCCTAATAGACCATCAGGACCAAAATTCCTAGTAGCATTCCTAAGTTCATTAAATGTGAAGGCCTTCAAATTTGGCGAGGAAAGTATATCACCTTCAGATCTTGGGGCACAGAGAGTTTTAGATTTATCTTTGTTGCTGAATACAAAAACTAATTGACTTAAACAGGAAGAGGTGCTTCTACCAGCAACTTCTGAAGAATCTGCAAATGAATCTTCATTTAAATAAAAGAAGAAATTTTGTTGAAAGACAAAGAAAAGCTTGATATAAGGGCACGCATTAAAATCATAAGAATAATAATGTGAAGGTAAAATATTTGTCAGTATGGAGAACAGACAAACAAAAGGGTTTTTCAGCACTTTGTGCTTTCCCAGTTGAAGTTATCTTTTTCCTACCAAATTTCATCACAGAGACAAGTACACAATCAGTTCAGTTGACTTGTTTATTTGCGTTCAGTGAACCAGGAGTGACTGGTAGAAATAGTATTGATTTCAAAAACCCACAAAATTATATTGTGTAGAAACGCATTTGAGAGAGCCATGTCCCACATAATAGCAACTAATAATAACAAGTATTGACAACTTTTGAGCCAGCCACAGAGCAAGAAACAGGGCACAAAAGTGCAACCTTTTTTTTTTTGGGAAAAAAAGAAAGCCAACAAGAAGAAGTGGCACTCTAAAACAACATTAAGAAAATAACAAGATTGAGAGAAAATTTATATTGTTTAACACGAACTGGAAAGAAGATGGCGATAGAATTGGGACCATTGCCATTTCCGTGCCAAAACTTAGCTTGAAAAGAGGAAGCCTTTATAATAATGCATGTAATAATATGAAAAGGAGAAAAAGAAAATAAAAACAGAATCTAGAAGATATTGTTAAAGCAGATGTACCGTAAGTTTGATGAGAGCTCCCACTGTAGTCAAACCCGGAACGAGAACCCAAGCAATTTCCCATGAGCAGAAAGAACAATCCACAGAAAAATGTTCAATCCAGCTTCGATATATCAAGAAGATTAGTTATCACTCTCAGAAATTTATACATTTTCGGCCGGCATTCCCCGCATTCTTTTTCCGTCCTTCTCCCCCAATGCTCCAAGAGAAGAACAAGGAGGCAGAGAGGACCAGAATATGGCTTTGCAAATTTATTATTTGTTAAGAGACATTTGAAATTTCAGATAAAGACGCGAAATGGGTAGAGAGAGAAGTTTCGATCGTCTCGTACGCGACAAACGAGAGGCCAGTGTGCAGACATCCTCGAGAGTCGATCGAAAGGAGGGAGAATAAACGCGATTCTCTACATGATGTAAATGCTGTTCTATATTTTACCATAATTACAGGCACTTCAGTTGTCCAAGACTTGTAATTAGGAGGCTTGTGGAGGGTAGGTGATGGAATTAAATTAAACAGAACAGTTGTTCTCGTAACGCTGCTTCGTTGCACGATATGCATGCATGTTTTCCAATGTCCTCTAATGGAGATTAATGGCTTGTTTAGTATCACTTAAATTAGGTAAATAAGGTTGACAAAAAAAAGTTAGCTAAATAAAATTTTATATACAACGAAAATAAAATATTTTCACCTACTTATTTCATATTTTACAAATAAAATTTTATTATCCCTAAATAAATTATTCTAAACAAACACTAAAAAATCCTTATAACTTATGGGCAAAAGAAACAGAAAAAAAGAAAGAAATCCTTCTCGCTCACCAATCTCCACGTAAATTCTTGTTCATATGTTCTCTTTTTCCAACGCTCTCTTATTCATACTCTTCCATTAAAAAAATAAAAATCATTCCTATAAACAAGAAACAAATGCAAAATCCGTATAATCCTCTATTATAAATTGTTTTGGGTACATTTCATGCTCTCTTCATAGAACAGGCGTAATATGAATTTTTATAATCTCTTTTTATTCTAAATTTTATGTTTTTGACTTGAGCATTCTTAGAAAAAAAAAACTGTATAAAAGATATGATATTTTTCTTTTTTCTTTTTTTAGGGCAGGTAATAGAGGCAAGCAATAAATGTAACTAGATCATTCATGCTTCACCTCGTGAATCCAATTGATAAGGGAATCAGAAACTCTCGCAAGGGGTGGGAGTTCGATCCTTGAGTCAGTCGTGACTTTAGGGGAAGCATCTCTATATCTTGGGGAAGCGACTTCTTTTGTTGTACTCTTTCCTGACCTGTAAAGTTGTAGAACTTGATTAGATGTACTGTCCTTAAATCTTAGGTGAGTCCAACCCCCTTTATAAATTGTCAAAAAAAAGTCATTCATGCTTCTATAATAAAAATGTGATACACAAATTCCACAAAACAACATCAATGATGTAAATACATCAATGATATAAATTGAGTTGGTTTTAGCCTGTAGGTAAAAAATTAATGGGGGTGATTAATGATGAGAAGAGAATAGAAAAGAATATGAGGAAGTTGTGTCCATCAAATACACATGTGCATATCATATTACTCTTCCTTAATATAAGACACCAATTAACAAGTGTCATTGATCTTTTTTATAAGGTGTTTGCTTGTTTCCAGAAAGCATTAAATATTTTTTAATATGCTTACCCATGTTTAATAAAGTTAGTGGGATAGAGTAATAATTAAGATGATGTTGAGTTTAGTCTAATTGGTAAGGATAATATTAAAAATTATTTACATTTTAAGAAAAATTTAATATTTTTAACTGTTTTTATTAATTTAATTGTTAATTAGTACCTTGACCAAATGGAGTAAAAATTATATAACACTATTAGATACTATTAGATACAGTTGTAGATGGTATAATATTATTAGGTCTCTAGAGTATCGCCAAATGGCAACCAAAAAGAAGAAAAGAGTGTCATCTATCAAAAAATAAATAGGCCCAAAAGCTTATACTCTTATGATCTTATATATAGGACAGAGAGAAGATATTTTTTTGTCATATTTATAAAGCACTTCATTAAAATTTTGATGTAAATGTACAATTTTACCATTTACTTATTATTTTGTTGATTTTGTTTTCATTTGGTATTATGTATATTAAACGAGTTGAAAAATTGTTGAATTTTACGGTGGGATTAATGAAATTTAGGGTTTTTCTCAGTTTGTGTGAAAAATATTTGAACTGCCTTGTATATAGAATTAGAAGAGTATGTAGCTCACACAACACCTCATACCTCCTCTAATAAAGGAGGTTGTGGGTTTCATACCCAAAATGATTGGGTGGTTTAGCGTGGTAGAAGTGGGAATAGGTCAGGTCTCTTTCATGTAGCCTACAACCTAACCTGGTTTGGGCCTGACCCATTCAAGCAAAGGCTTATTTACCAATCTTTAGGCATAATTTGTTTACATATTTAAAAAATATAATATAATGATAGTTATTTATATATAATATTTAGATTTTGTTTTCATAGTTTTATTATAAATCATATTTAATATTTCTTTATAATAATATGCAATTTAAAGTTTATTTTAATTTAATATATGATTTAAACAGGCTCAAAGACTAGGTTTAAATTCTACTTTTTAAAAGCCTGAAATATGAAACCTTTTTAAAAGTTTACATTGTAATCATACTTTTAAATAGACTTCATGTTTTCTCATGCCATATATAGGCTGGTGCTTTATAGTCTTACCATAGGTTCAAGCCTATTTATACCCTTATTTTGTGGGTCTCATATTCCAATATACAAGTGAGTGAATCCACCGAGAATTCAAATACAACGGTACCATTGATTATTTATTTTCACTTCCTCCCTTGTACGCCATTCTCAGTTAAAAGCGCATTTCTTTTTCTTTTTTTTCTTTTTCCGGGGTTGGAATTGACAAGAGGAAGTTGGAAATTCAATATGGTGTGGAGCCCAATATTAGGTACGTTGGGTCATATATGGGCCTCCTCGCGTGATTTGCTTTATTGCTTTAATCCACTTGATGAAAAACACAACACCAATAGAAAAAGGAATACGAGTGATGTGATGAAACTGACACGTTGAACACATTAAAACAACGGAAGTGAACTTCACTGGCTTCATCCATTTTCACCCTGAAACAGCTTACAACGCCATTTCCGAATTCCGACAACGACACGACTACATGCTTAGCACGTGCATTATGCGGCTTTCTCCATAATTAAATCCTAACCCCTGTCTCCCCCGTACTCTGACTAAACTGCCCTTCCTTTCCCACCCCTAGCTAGTAACCCTAATCCTAATCACACCCTTCTCTACTCCATCCATTGCGTACAGCCCGCGGCTTTTTTTATTAAAACATGTGAGCAGTAAAAATTATTAAAATATTATAAAAAAATAATTATCTAAATACCACACACCAAATCGTTCTCAACAAAAACAGTTTGTGCAAATCGTTCACATTAAAAATAATTTATGTGAAAAGAGAGGAGAGAGTCCATAAATTTAAAAGTGGTTTACAGTAGGAACAACTTCTGCAAAAGCAGAAGTCAGTATATTATATATATATATATATATTAAATAATTATATTATATATATTAAATAATTATAAACAATATATTCTATTCATATTTCATTTTATTAAGAAAATATTCTAATTAAATACTTAAATATTCTAATAAATTGAAAAATGAAATAGAAATTTATGTGACCATATTTTAGTTTCTTTTGTGGTTATTAAATTTGTACATATTTTTTTATCCCTATTAATCTTATAAATCTTAATGTGTTCCTATGTTTATACCTTATGGGGATGCATTTGTCTAAAACCGCAAGAGAAAGGGGGAAAAATAAAACTGGGAGAGACAAGGATATAACGTGTAAGTTAAATATTTCTATTTCATTTTTCAATTTATTGGAATATTTAAGTATTAAGTATTTAATTATAATATTTTTTTTTAATAAAATGAAATATGAATAGAATATATTATTTATAATTATTTTATATATATATATATATATATTATATACTGACTTATGCTTTTGTAGAAGTCATTCATAACGTGAACGACTTATGAACCTGTGGACTCTCTCTCTCTCCTCCTTTTTCACACAAATCATTCTTAATATGAACGATTTGCACAAATCATTCTCGTTAAGAATGATTTAGAGTGTAGTATTGTAATAATTATTTTTTTTATATAGTGTTTTTGTTGGAACTTGTGTGTGTGTGTCAAAGAAAACAAAATAACCCTGCATTGGTTGAGAAAGAGGAAGTTCAATGGTATATAAGATATTTTGTGATATTGGGCTTTTGAAAGGGCCTAAGAAGAGAGTGGGCTCGCGCGCACAACGACTGGCCTCCAGTGGGCAAACGTAGTTGAAATCCGTCGATTTCTCTCCCTGCACGCGAGATAAATATGGACTGAACACCTTTATCAAAATATTTTTTGAAAAATTGTAAAATTTATTTTATGGCAAAGGTTTACCGGAAAAACTAATTTTTAGAGGTGTTTGAACTTGAGTGCATAAGATTTCAGTTATAAGGACAATCAGACATGTGGTTTCAATTTTAACTGAACCTTCTGTTACTCCCCAATGTTCAAAGCGTATGTTGCAAATTAGTAACGTTTGTAGCCGGTTCCTTAATGTTTTTGAAAATTGTGCCCAACGGATGCAGTCCTCGTTGCTTATAAAAGCCGATACTTGCAAGAGGTTCAGACATCCTTGCTCAAAACTCTTGAGCTCTCCTCTTTTACTCTGCATACTTCCTCTCTGCTTTTGTTCTATTGTTGCCTCATGCTTTTTTCTGCTGTTTGTGTTTCGCTGTTCTGCTCACCCTATGTTAGAGGAAAGATCCTTTTTATCTTAGAGAGCGCCGTTTCCAATTAGAAAATGGTGATAGAATAGTTTTTAAGAGCAGTGTTAATAGACGTGACTCAGATTAATCTCTCTAAATTCAGCAACTACACAAACAGTTTTGATAATTGTTTTTACTGTTCGCAGGGTTTTAATACAAAAGCCTACAGCCCGCAGAATAATTAACATCTGTTATCTGTCACCAGTAGTGTAGAATAGACAGAAACTTGGAAATGAAAATCATAACACGTTGGATTATAGTAATGGTTAGAATTATGCCACGTGCATATAAATTTTAAGTGACACACTTGCTATTCTATATATAAAAAGGGGCAAAAAAATAATTATGCTACGTGATAGATATTAGTCAAATTATAGTCAGACGCATAACATTATAAGACAAAATATTACTTCTGATTTACTCTTTGTACAATTCATACCATGCCCTTATTGGACAATGAAATATTGCCTAGGGAGTCGTTAAAAAACCGGAAAGAGGACACACTGGGTTTGGGAAATCTAATGTTTGGTAAAATTTCATTTTAAGAACTAATCTATACTCTATCTATTTTTAATTATAAGACCCCATTAATTTTTTTAAAGAATTATAAAAAAATTTAAAAAAGTTAATTACATTATTTAATAATATTATATATTATATTTTATTACATTATATATCAGTTCATAAGTCAAACAATATAAATGGAAAAAAAAACGATAAAGTTTAATGTATTAAAATAATGTAATTGACTTTCTTAAAATTTTTCTAAAATTCTCTAAAAAAGTAAATAAAATCTTATAATTAAAAACGGAGGTAGTATATATACATGTTGGTTGGGAATTGGGACGATAAGCCACCTCATTATGGTAAGGGGGAAACACAAATTCAAATTTTAAAAAACATATTTATTGTGAGAAACCAAAACTTTTTATATCATGAATCTCAAAGAAAAAGATCTTAAATAAAATTAAAAAAAATCACATTGAGAAAATTTTAAAATTTATATAAGAATATTATATTGTCTGTTTTTTTTTCTCTAGAACAATTTTTAGAAACAAATTTTAAAAATAAAAAAAAATATGTTTGGATAGTTATTTTTAAAAAATCTATTTTTTGAATTGATGTGGTGGCAAGGTCGTTGGTGGCGACGTGGCGACAAGGTCATTAGTAATGCAGTGTTGATAATAAATAAGTGATATCTTCAAAAAAAACGAAAAATGAAAAAACAAAAAAAAAACAACTTAAAACTGTTTTTATTTTTTAGTTTTTAAAAACAGTTTTTTGTTTTCTTGTTTTTAAAAACAATTTTATAAAAATAACATTTCAAACAAATTATTTATTTATTTATTTTAAATAAAAGAATTGTCACCAAAACAAATTATCAAAGAGGCACTGTATATCAATAATGTTTGATAGGATAACAAAACACAAATAGGAATAGACAAATGGGCCTAAGTATACCTAATTGTGAACAGGAGAAAAGGACGAGGATAGAGCATGAACTTTGGCGGACAAAATGGCAGAATACATTAATTCCTATAAGCACTCACGGATAATGAAATGGAATAGCATGCATATCACACCCCATTTCAATTTTTTATTAATATCCTTGCTTAATTCAGTTCCTTTTTTTTTTCATCTTCACTTCAAAAAAAGGCTTCTTTTTTTTTTTCTTAAAACCCGGGTACCACTCTTTAAGTATTGACTAATTTAGAGTTTATCGGGGATAGACTGGCAAAGATCTAACCCAAAACCGGAAAGACGGAAAGGTGCCTTACCTCCTATTTCTAATCAAACTGCCTCTGATATATCAACTGAAAGTTTTTCTTTTAATAAAATTGGAATAATTATTTCATTGGAGATGTTACATCAGGATTAGTTTACAGAAGCAAACCATTCATAATAACTGTCTCTTAAATTAAAAGAGAAGGTTGATCAAGAAAACAATAATCTATAGGCATATTTAGCTAATTGATCATCAGTAGTTATGATGTCTCTGTAACTATTGGCGATCATTACATACCAATCTCTATAAATCAACATTTTAATTTCATTAGTGTCCTTACAAGGTGGTCCCCACCACACCCCACAAGATATAATTTATAACTTCAATACATTAAAGTAAAAAAAAAAAAAAACCTTTTTAAAACCTTTAGAAGAAGGCCTTGAATACAATCAATGACTCCTTGAATACAATCAATGACTCCAGCAAAAACTAAAGAATAATTCACTAATTTGCACCTAAAACCACCAAGTCATTTGCCATTTTAAAACTACTTGTTTCCGCTTTTAGTTTCTTTGTGTTCGAATTTTTTCACCTTTTCCGTTTTTTTTTCTTTTTATAATTTCTCAGTCAATATTAGCTAATTTATAACACACAAGCGTCTATCATATTTTTTTTTTTGATAGAAAAGGAAACTACACTAACTAATCAACCATTATCTATAATAGTGTCTATCAAACGCTCACG
>JBAGKO010000005.1:12797832-12810540 GCA_037177275.1 Acacia concinna | reverse complement strand
GGCACCCCAATGTTGTTTTTCCTCTCTTTGTCAAGCATCTCCCACACCTTCTTGTCTATCCAGAAGTTAATTGCGCTTTCATTATGGTGCTCAACTGGCTTAGTCAATAGGAACCGCTCACCAAAATATAAATGTAACAATACGTTATGTAAGTTGATACTTTCAGGTCAAAAACAAAGAAAACGCTACAAGGATAAGAAAGCATACCAATAGAAAGTAAAGACAGCCTCCCACATTGTAACTTCCCCCACTGCTTGATCGACACACTTTGACATAATCGTCCAATTCTTTCTTAAGTCCTTTAGAATGTAGGTGGCCCGGTCAAAGCATTTAAAGGATTTCATTGTATGGCACATAAGCCTCACCATCTTATCACTTATTCTAGAACTTACAGTTGGGGCTAGAAAAAGTTCCAAAAACATAAATAAAAGGTCAAACTTTTGCCTCGACTTGCCCTCTATAATTGTTTGCACAATGTGCTCGTACTTGACATTGTAATATTCCTTTTTCAACTTCTTATATGTCACATCATTCTCACTGACATTGACTTTCACCTCCTCACCCTTATTCGGAAACCCAAGCAAATCTGCAACATCTTGTACAACAAGTTCACATGTCTTTCCTCTTATTCTAAATTCATTTGTTGGCGAGTCGTACAATCTTATTATAGCACCCAAAAGGTCCTGGGGGAATCTCTTACATTTCACATCAAGTAGAGATTGAAATCCTAGTCGTCTAACATTCTCTTGTAGCCCTTTGTTTGAGTTGACATATGAAATGACCTCATTGAATTGCTTCAGTGAGCGGCGTGTGTGGAAAGTAGTACCGTATTTCTTCCTCTTCTTCTCTGGCCTTGCATTTTTCACCCGTTGACTATATTTTTTCCTTTCCTCCATTGACAAGGCCCTCCATGCCATTGATGCCTCCTTCTGTTATTGGTTAAAATTTTTCAAATTCTTCCCCTTCTCAAACTTAGTCCTAAACAACATGAAACCATTCATGATGTCTCTTACTACTGGATCTGCAATCTACCGCTCAACATCCCCACTCTCTTTCATTTTTGAGTTCAGATTTCCACCTAAAAAGAAGGGGGGAAATGAAGAACTTAAAACCAATAGCTTACACAATTATCTCACATTCATAGAGTCATGTTAATCAGTTATGTCTCTAACAATGAAGTATAATTCTTTCTGTCACACGCAACAAAGGAAGGAAACAAACAAAAGCCTTCCACCCATCCAGGCTCCCTTAATGAGTTTAGATAATTCCGTTACCAGTATAGTGAAACCCATTATCATTCCAGCGTAAAACTATCATTCCAGTGAAACACACTATCATTCCAGTGAAACCCATAAATGCAATGGTTAACACTAATAAATTATTTCACCTCAACTTACTCCTACTTTCTTCATTATGGAAAATTCAATATAACTGTAGTTAAACCTATTATGATTCCAGGGAATCCCATAAGGGATTTGGTTAACACCAAAACATATGAAAACATTACAGGTTACTCCTCTTTCTTTAGTTTGGAAATAACATTACAACTACGGTTAAACATCACAAGTTACTCATCATTCCTTCATTTTGTCAACAACATTACAAGTACGAAAACAATAATTCAATTACAAACATGGTTCTATACTTTACATGATCTTCAAATACACATAGGCAAAAATCACTTTCTATGCGAACTCATTTGTAATGATCCTATCTATTGTATCACATGTCACTTCAAAACTCAAAATGTAAACCCCCTTCCTACAGCATTTTATTGTTTGCAAAGACTTACAATAACACTCAAACAACTATATTATAAGCCTTACTACATTCACTGATTCATCAATTATGCAATGAAAACCTTATCATATTCATTTCCATTACATACAAATACATACTAGCTTTACTCCTATATGAACCTTGCTACAAAGAACTGTGGTCATTTCCCTTCAAATACTGATCACATTTTCGTTTATAGCCATAATCAAAAGAATTATAAGGCGTATTATGCAGAACATGAAACAAATACTTTCAATCATATATGTTAACCAACATTAACCGTTGAGACATCACCAAATCATGTAAATTCTACTTTTCAATGGCCTATGTTTCAATGACTTAACTAAATTTTATACTAGTCAAATTTAGTCACCTAACACCCAAACTAAACAACAAATCAAATGCAATCCCCATCAACACACGAGAACAACTATTCCATCGTCCATACCACAACAACATTAATAGAGGGAAAAAAATTTGCAGACAGGAAAGAAAGCCCCAATCTTGCGATTTTCAACTTGCGAGCTTCGATTTTGGCGTTCTGAATCAGAGCACTTCACCCTTTCAATCCGCACCCACCTCTAACGCTAACTCATGGCTACCCTTTCGAACAAGGTCATTGGATTTTTGGGCCACAAGGCATCGCACATTGGATCAAAGAACAAGGAGAAGGAGCTCCTGCATCAAATGGGAATGTCAACCTACAACCACCTGGTGTTTGAAATCAAAATCACCAACGCCAAGCACCTCTTGCTTGAAATCGAAATGGCAAGGAGAACGACCTCGTGCATGCAATGGAAATTCCCAAGGACAATGACCTCGTTGCTGAAATCTCACTCAAGAACCAGGATGGACCTACCGAAATGGAAAGCAGTGCGTGCGTGTGCAGTGAAAAATGTTTCATTTGTTTGTTTAAAGGGGTAGTTGTGTCATTTTAACATGATTTGCAAAACTTAGATTCCTCCTTTAACACATTTCTGGGTTTTGCATATTCTAACAGATTAATTTGAGTTTTTTGGTTTCAGATGGTATTTAAATAGGATTTTTCTAAAAAAGAATGATATAATTTGAACAAAAATTTAAACAAGATTTGTTTAATTTTCTTAAAAAGAAAAAAGAAAAAATAAACGTGAGGCGTGAAATTGTGAGGATGGACACGTCCAAAATTGGCAAGCCAATCATAATATATCATTCCACATCACATCCCACTTTCACTTTGCGCGGGACAACGCGATGGTCCTTTTCTTGTTGTTATCAACTTAATTATGACCTCATGCATGATGCATCAACAAATCACAATAATGTTAGTTAAATAATAATAATAATAATAATTAGATGGATTATGTGTGTAATATTGAAGGTGCAGTGCAAGAGAGAACTAATAATGGAGTGAAAGTGAAGCTCGTAGTCACGAAAATTAAAAATGATATATGTAGTAGTTGGAGAGGGCTTTAGGAGAGAAGGTAACAGTGATAGATGATTATGAAAGGAGTGTAATAAAATGAAGCCTGTGGGAAAGCCTAAAAAGGAAAGAGCTTTACCAATAGCAAATGCACAAAAAAGAAAGGATTTTGATTGCTCACAAAAGACCTCTATGCTTTTACTCATATAATATATAACCGTCAATTCCTCATTCATCGTCACCGTACCCTTCCTCTTTTGCCTCCTTTTACTATTACTAGTCTATTAGATTTAGATGTTGCCTACGTTTCACGAGATTGAGATACATTTAAGTATATAAATGTACCAGTTTGTTGACAATTTATTTTAGTCATAAACAAAAGATATATATAGCATCTCTTTTCTTCAATTTTTTTAATATCTCTCTCTCTTTTTTACTGTTGTTGAACTAATTTAACGGTTTAAATTTAATATTTTATAACATTGTTGTTATAATTTTATATGAAAGAACATATAAATAAATTTTAACTGTCCAATTGATTTCATCAAGTGAGAAAAGTGTTGAAAGGGTGATGAAAAAAATCACTTTATGATGCTAATATACATGCACCACCATTCTGAAAATTTAAATTTTATTTATGGTTTTTAAATATAAAAGTGTATCAATACTTTTAATAATTATTAAACATAAACCACATTAATTTTAATAAAATGGTTGGTTAAATATTTTAAGAAAATAAAAACATTTTTTTTTATAAATACATAAATTCATTGTTTTTTTTTTGAATACGTGCGTGCATTCTTTTGGGCTTTTGTCATGCGAGGGAGAGAAAGGGACATGAGATGCTTTTTTTTTCCCCCCAAAGAAAACTTAATCTAGCTAAAGTAATAACGTCATTATTTTTATTGTGAATATCACCAATTATTTTCCCGCAACTATAAATATAGCCATTTTCTTTTTCCGATTGATTTAGTTCAGTGTGTGATTTAATAATAATAACAAGTCATATTGTATGTATATATGTAGGAGGCCAATTACGTAGGGGACTAGCCAATTAATTAGATTGAGTGGTGAATAGAGTCGAGTCGAGTCGAGTCAAGATCAGTTTGTAATGCATACGGAACCATATTCAAAAATGGAGTAATTAATTAATTTATTCCTTCTCATCCACATCATCAAGCATCGATCCCCCAAATTATCTTATTCCCAATAGCCACCACCTTTTCCTTTTTTTCTTGCCACCCCTCACCTTCACAACAAGTCGCCATCCCAATTACTAATATCTGTCTCTTTCTCTCTCTCAACTTGAAATTCCTATTCCTCCAAAATAAATTTTTTTTTTTTTTTTGTATTATTCATAGAGAGATACGTAAAGAAGCAAAGACTAGTTGCTTTCCACCGCATGGTTGGTTAATTTTCCATGAACTCTTCCATTTGTTCTATACTTGTTAGGAGAACTTGTGCTTCTTTTCTTATTATTGTGGTGACTCGCCCATATTCATTTCCTCATTCATATTCCTTTCCGGAAATTCCCCCAAGCAAAATCTTATAACTAATCTCGATCGTTATCTTTTTAGTTATTAGAAAAATTAATGTTTTATTCCTTCAATATTATCAACTCATTTATAAATCAGTCCTCGAACTACGAGGCACAACTTAATTTCTGAATTTTTTACTAAGTTCTTCATCTTTTACTTTTTTATATTATCATAAAAGATGACAGGGATAATAATATTAAAAATAAAAAAGAGTGGGGTTGAGTCATAGATGAGTCAAAAGTTTAAAGACTGGGTCACGTTGAGTCATGGTTTGGGAATTGAGTTTATGGGTGTTGAATGACTAAAAGATTAATTTTTTTCTTAAACACTCCCACCACTCCTAAATATAATAAAATCCAGTTGATTTTTTTTAGAAAATATCAAGGAAGATATATAAATTATTTAATCATATTATATATAATATATCAATATATTATGCATAAGTTTACAAGTTGGACAAGATTGTTTAAAGCAAAAACGATAAATTTAAATAGTTTAAAGTAACGTGATTATTTTTCTTAAGATTATTAAAAAAAAAAGATATATTTAGTGTTCTAGAGTATAATTATTTCAAGTAAGAATTCTTTGTCTAGCCAAAACAAAATAACAAGAATCCTTTGTATTTGTTTTAACGATATTCGTTGAAATTGAAATATGAGAGTGACTCTGTCTTAAAAGTCATATGATTATTTTTTCCAAGGGAGTTACCAAACAAACACGCTCGTGATTATGCATTGTATTGTACTCTCTCTAAGCTAATAATACACACAAATAGAACTTAATTAAAAGCATAATCTTCACATTCATACTATGGTCAACTACTTCCATAGATATCGCCTACTCATTGAACTCTTAATTTGATCAAAAAGAAAAGCAGGCGCGTGCGTTGTATCTTCTCCATTTATTATCGTTCTAATTGATTTGATTCTGTTCATATTAATCTCTTGCCTAACCACTGTGCGCTCATAAATAGTAAAATCATTATTGGGATTTTATGCATGCCTCTCACTGCCTAACCATAATCACAAGCAATCAAGTTTATTCTATTTTCTAAACGTGTCATTAATGTACAAATTATTATTAGCGATGATAATGATTTTTTGCGATCTCACTACTTCTCAATAAAGAATCAATCACCGCAATAATGACCCAAATCATCCACACTAATTATCATCCGGCTATTACCATTCATAAATATTTCGGATCATATCATATGTGGCTCAGGATTTGTTTGGTGTGAGGGATTTGGAGGGTAGGGAAAGAGAGGAAAAAGTTTTATAAGCTGAATTTTTAAAAAATTAAAGAAGTTGAATTAAAAGTTTTAAATTATTTTTTCATACTTTTTTATGTTATATTTTTTCTTTATTAAAATTTTATAACTCAATTTCTTCAATTTCTTTAAATTCAACTCTTAAAATTTTTATTTTCCCTCCCCTCCCCTCATACCAAAGCCCTTTATCAAAACCAACTAGTGGTGTTTAACTCATTTACTTTGTCTGAAAATGAAATATATATATATATTTACTTAGTTCTTATTTTAAAATATAAAAAAACACTATATCAAACTTCATGTTTTCCCTGAAAACATATTGTAATAACTAATAAGGGTAATAAACTAATGATTGAAAAAAGCTCATTAATAACCCACCAACAGGCTTGTATGTTGGATAGCTGAAGTTTTAGAAAACACCTCACACACACACACTTATATTTGAGATTCTTATATTTGAGATTGAGTGCTTGTTTGATAACTCAAAAGAGCGATTCTTAATCATTTTTTTACAATACACTGATTTTGAACGTCATAAAAGCACTTTCCAAAAGTTAAAATAATAAATTGGGGCAGAATGAAATATTAATATATGATGTTTAATGGAGCTTCAATTAAGCAAAGATTTGGGCGTGAGGTTATCATAAATTACGTTGCCAGCTCTGTGTTGTGTGGCTGTGGTTAATTAATCCCCAAGTTTATCAATCAACGTGGGAGGAGGCACGGATCTCGTGACACTCACTTTTAATATTCTTTATATTTTCTATTTCTCTAAATTCAAGTTATGCAATACCTAAATTTTTTTTTAAAAAAGATAAAAATATAATTGAAATAAGTTAAAGGTAAATAAATTTTATAGTCTTTCTCTTCTTCTTTTTTTTAAAAAAACTTAAATTAAAAATTCAAACCTATAAGTTACATTTTTATATCAATAAATGAAATTTAACTGTTTATGTTGATGAGTCAAATATCACTATTTATGAGTCTAATTGCGTCATTTACAAGTTACAAGTTCAACTTAAAAACTTGTAAGAAAATTAAATTTCTGTTTGACATTTTTATATTTAATTTTTTGACTTGATATATATATATATATGGATTTGTTTAAAAGAAATCATCCTATTAACAAAATTAGATACGTAGTTATTTACTCGTATTTAATTAATTGATTTGGACAGCCTGGAGAAAAATGAGTAAACGGTAGGAATAAGTGAGAAAATATATACCATCAAATTGTAAAGAAAAAAAATTAAATAAATAAAAGTTTTGTTAGGAGAAGGAAAGGGGAAAGAAGCTAATCAGGAATAAGTTTGTGACACGTGCAGGAAGAAGCGTTGGCGGTTTCGGTACCCATGGCCGCAATCGCAAACGGCGAGTGTAGGCCCCACCCGCTTCTCCTTCCCTGAAAAAAATTCATTTATAAATATTATACTATTCAGTATTCAGTATTCACACATATGCGTTACTTACTCTCTCGCTCAGGCAATTGCGATTACAAGTAGAAGGGAGGGAGAGAATCTAGGCCCTTGTGAGGCACATCGCTCTCTTGGCTGGGGCGTCGTCTGCAGACAAAATCGAAAGCTGCGCGCAGTCACTCGCTTTCTCTGTGGAATTTGTAAGCTTGTCTTCTAATTCTCTTCGTTTTTCTTTTTCCTGTGTGTTTAATTGACAGTCTTTTCTTCCGCCGCCACCATCACTTCAATCTCTGGAAAGATAAAGGGGAAAGGTATATGGGATTGTCGCCAATGCAAATTATAAGCGATCTCCTTTTTTTTTTTTTGATGTTTTGGGTAATTTGCTGGAGGCTGAAATCCTGCAACTTTTAGAGTTTGATGTGCATGTTATTATTTTGATCTAGATTTTTATTGGATTAATTTTTTTTAAAGATTCCCTCTTTTCTCCTGAGCCTCCTGTGTTGGCCCAACTCCTGAGATCTCAAGCGGGAAATTTTGCCGTTTAGGGCTATATGTATCGAATTTTTGTTTCAATTCTGATTATTTTATGCGCTGGACTGGTAATACCTAGTCGACGCGCTTCGCCGTTTTTTTAATTCTTATCATTTTTCTGATCCTTATGTGCATGCGCTTAATTTTGTGCCACATCCTTGTTGACTAGATGGTACAAACGATTATATCGATTCTGCATGCCTTTTTTCAATCCCGATCTATATCTTGAAACATATTGGTGAAGATTGTCCCAAATGTTTGGCTATCTTGATTTTATAGTTTAAATGATACTTGAATGTGTTCTATGAAAAGGTATAAAACTGATGCTTATTGTTTCGTTGATTGCTTAAAACTGGTATGAGTCTCTTGTATGCATTTCTGTATTGTTATGTCTGGATAATATCACTGTGTCCTGTTGTGAAACTGATGTTTCATTTCTATTTGATGTGATAAGAACTAACAAACGAAGTTTTTCTTTTGAGCAGATCAATAATTTCCAACAGAATGTTGGAGGGTCCATCCTTTCTTGTGGTAAGGGAGTTACCAAGCTCATGTGAGGAAGAGAGCAGGTGGATTTATAATACCATTCATGTAATGGAGCTCTCGAACAACAAGCGCAGACTGGAACATGAACAAATAGTGTTAGGAAAGTCCTGCAAACGTTCAGATGCTCCTGACGAAGCAGGAGAAACATGGTTGAGGGTGGGTGACCTTTCGCTTTACCATAATCAAATAAATGACCAAAACCATGCAGGCGAACAGTCAGATTCAAGCTCACTTATCCACCAACTTGGGCGGGATATGTCAGTTAACTGTCTCCTTCGATGCTCAAGGGCTGATTATGGTTCAATTGCTTCAGTGAATCAGAACTTCCGATCTCTCATTCGAACTGGAGAATTATACAAGCTCAGGCGGCAACTTGGTATTATAGAACATTGGGTTTACTTCTCTTGCAATCTCCTTGAATGGGAGGCATTTGATCCAAACAATGGTAGGTGGATGCGCTTGCCAAGAATGACTTGTAACGAATGCTTTATGTGTTCGGACAAGGAATCACTTGCTGTTGGTACAGAACTTTTAGTGCTTGGAAAGGAAATCATGTCTCCTGTTATTTACAAATACAGCATATTGACAAACTCGTGGTCATCTGCTAAAGAAATGAATACTCCTAGATGCTTGTTTGGTTCTGCGAGCCTTGGTGAAATAGCTATACTGGCTGGTGGCTGTGACCCACGAGGCAACATCTTAAGTTCAGCTGAGCTTTATAACTCAGAAACTGGAGATTGGGAGACTCTTCCAAACATGAACAGAGCAAGGAAAATGTGTTCTGGTGTATTTATGGACGGGAAATTTTATGTCATTGGGGGCATTGGAGTAGGCAACACAAGACAGTTGACATCTGGTGAGGAGTTTGATCTACAGACAAGGAGATGGCGTGAAATACCCAATATGTTCCCTGGTCGGTACGGAGGGGGTGGGATTGCTGAGGCGCCAGCTGCTGCTGAGGCGCCTCCTTTAATTGCAGTTGTAAATAATGTATTGTATGCTGCAGATTATGCTCTACAGGAGGTAAGGAGGTATGATAAAGCCAGGAACTTATGGGTCACCATTGGAAGGCTGCCTGAGCGGGCAGCTTCAATGAATGGTTGGGGATTAGCTTTTCGGGCATGTGGAGATAGGCTAATTGTTATTGGTGGACCGCGGGATTTAAATGTGAGGGCAATTGAAGTTAATGCTTGGGTCCCTGGGGAAGGCGAACCTCAGTGGAACCTGTTGGCCAGCAGACAATCAGGGAGCTTTGTGTATAATTGTGCTGTGATGGGATGCTGAAATTTTGGTGCTTTTTGAATCTCTTCTGATTGGAATTAACAACAATCTTTCAATTTATAAGGAGATGGATTCTGGCTCATGGGTAACCTCTGCCCTCGTTTTTGGGGAAATTTCATTTCGTACTTAAGAGTCATAGATACAGGTTTAGAAGTTTCACAGGTTGGTCATTTTTTCCCTTTTTTTTCCTAGTTTCTTATGGTCTTTTTCACTTAAATTAGCATGAGGGCTTGTCAAATGTTGGCATCATGTAGGCACAGGCAAATAATGTGAACTGGTACATGTTGTGTTGCAATGACCATTTTTACAAATTTAATTGAAGCATTGCAGAATTGTAATTGGTATCTCATCTCATCTTTGCTTCTGTCTTCCTGTATCTTATATAGATATTTACTCGCCTTTTGCTCACAAACTCTGGCGGCTCTAATCACTCTCGTACGCCTCAGCTCTTCCAGCTGCAGAATGTGCACAAATAAAAGTAGAGAAAATAACGAAGGAATAAGCCAAATAGCCTCTATTGTGAAAATATTATCCACTTTTCATGTTATTGCCCTCTACAGGGAATGGAAAATTTGTGGTTTACGTCTAATTGGAAAATATATATGGCAATTAGAAGGCTTAGCAGGTCTTTTAATGTGACAATGTTGAAGAAGTTGCATTAGATTATACTTTCAATGACAGTGAAGTTTATTCTTTGCACCTTTCAAAGAACCTTTCATCTTTGCTGAGTGAGGTTTGGACATTGTGGACTGGCTGGCATTTTATTGTTGTTTTTCGTTATTATGTATGAATCTCCTTACTGAGTGTTTGTAGAATAATGAAGATTGATTTATAACCAAATCACCGTTTTCTCGTCTGTTCGAGTTATCTAGCTTGTGAAATTTGGTTATGATCTTGTGATATTCAGGACGCATTAGCTTAATTTCTGGAATTATTTGATTCATGAATTACTTTTCTAAATTATGTTTCATAGGCTCAGATCTGATGCAAGGGATCTTACTATTCTTTTTTTTTTCCCCTGTCAACTGTCAAATCATTGAATGATCTGGACATTGAGCTAGTCCTGTCTCGTGAAATTAGCATTGGGGTTGCTGCAATAAATCTATTAGCACCTGATACGTGACGAACTGATCAATTGAGCATTAGCAGTTTAGCACCCAGCAGCACTCACAAAACTCGAACAATCTTCTGAAAACTGCCTTATCTTAGTCTGACATAAGATGGTCGGTTTGTTTTAGATGTATGCTGTTTTGTCTGTGACTCAAGCGGTTTCAAACGGCTGGATTTGTAAATTTCTTGGTCATGTGCATTCAATAATGTTCGACCAAGTTGGGGAATGTCAACCTGTGGCATACAAGTATCATCTTTCTCCCCCATTGAGGTGGAAGTATCTTTAAGACACTGGATGGCAAAAACAAGCTTGTAAATATACTTCTAACTCTGCCATGCAAGTTTGAAATCAGTTTCTTGCAGGCCAGTTTGTAGATACTTGTAACCGGAATTGCTTTCTTGCTGTGGCTCATGTAAGATTAATACTGAAGTGTTGTATTCTTAGTGATGATGAGAAACCAGAAAAGAATATATGCATTGGGAAGTGGTGAGAGTATTATGAGTAATTGTTGGTGCAGATGTGGTGGGTTGAACAGTGCTTCGATTATGTGTAAAGAAGGATAAAAGAAATCTTTGTTGGAGACAAACATGGCCAGTACAGATTGTACCTCCTCGAAAAGGAACAGATCATAATATATGGCCCCACCTACATGTGCCCCCTCCCACTTCTCCAACTTCTGATCCTGCTTCCCCAAGTACTCGCCTTTCCCACTTTACTTCCCCACACAGACCTTTCACTGTTACACACTCATTCTTTAATATGGTCAAAGTGTTTTAAGGACCGGTCTCAGCTTATTTTATCACTCAAAACTAGTTTATCATCTAAAAGTCCAAACCCAAACGATGGGTGACCCAAGACGGAGGCAGATGAGAGGTAATGCCTCCAATTGAACCGCCATTTTAAAGGGATCGAATCGATTGAAGCAACTAACGTAATGATTCAGGGAGTTCAAACGATAGTGAGCTCGCGTCATGAGATCATGTAAATTATAAGACAGTGAAGAAGGAAAAAAAAAATCTCGTTTTTGGTATTTCATTTTAATTCCCTTTTTTTCTTTAAAAAAAAAAAGCTTTCGGAAGTGTTCATATGAGCTTGTATAACGTCACATGCAGATGGAACAGAATGAGTTAACATTAGCGTGGCAATTAAAATATTCATTCAATTGAAGTACGAAGTGGCTGGCGTTGGAGAAAAGTACCTGTTGATTTGCAGGTTCATAGAAATTTCACTGAAAAAATATTTATGGTTTCCCCCCTTAAAGATCCGGTAACATACATTAAAGACCAAAAGCTAGTACATGCTAATATACATTGCCACAAAAAGTCAAACGTTGTAAGATTCATTCATGCGTAAGCGTAACAATTATGGTATGTTTTGGCAGGGGGGAAGAAAATTAATCAAAAGGCTATGTTTTACCTTAGTTGCGCAAAGTCTAAAACAACCTTGTAATCCATTCGAATTTTCCATTTGTCACTCACCCAAGACTGTAAACTGTATGGCTTCAAGAAATGGAGTCGGCTGAGACACCCTTCCCATTACCTGAACTCTCCTTAACACTTTCTTCCACTGATGACTATCTCCACTCTATTCCGTAGCCGAGGCTCCGAGTTTGGTTTCGGAGTTACTGACTCGTTGCTTTCTTTAACCGTGTCAATGCCAAATTGAAAACTCACGCTGTTCAAGTAATGCAACAGGTTCCGCTATCATCTCATCTACTTTTAATTTTTTCACTTGGTATTGCGGTGTAAATTATTTATTTATCTATCTATCTATCTATCTATCTATCTATCTATTGGGTTGTTCAATGAAGATGGGGCAGATGATGCGGACATTGA
>JBAGKO010000005.1:12771115-12789801 GCA_037177275.1 Acacia concinna | reverse complement strand
TATGTGCAAAGTTTATTAATTTTATGTTCTCTTTAAATTTTTGTTGCTGCTTCATTGCTATCTTCATGTATGTATAAACTATGTTATGCGATTTCCAGATGAGTCGTTAATATTCTGCTCTGTAGTTGTTAGTCTTGTTCAAGAAGTTGCAAATAACAATTGTTTGTTTACTGTCACAGAAAAGATTATGAGTTCGTCTGGAAAGCATATACTATGTTTGGTGCATATAGGGGGACAATTTTTAAATAGAGGAGAAGGAGATTTGCATTATGTAGGGGGCATTAGAACAAAAATATTAAAGGAAGGCACTACATATGAGGAGTTGAGAAGGATCATATCCAAGCAATTGATGATATGATTCTTCTCAACTCCTCATATGTAGTGCCTTTATTTAATATTTTTATTCTAATGCCACCCCCTACATAATGTAAAATCTCCTTCTCCTCCATTTGAAAATTGTCCTATATGTCTAAAAAACTGAAATATTATAAAGACAGCAAAAATTGATCGAAAGAGTTATTATTGACAACTTTTGAGCATTGGACACAACTACTGAGCCAGATTTTGACGATATATCCTTACCCCTGTTTTAAGACGGCGAAAACATAGCATTTTTCCCTTCCCCTTCGTCACATCAATCATAAAAACCCTTTTCCACGCTTAAGGTAGCAAAAACATGAATCATAAAGAGACTAACCCAATCATATTTATATGAAAATACGTCCTTTTCACAATAAATAACAAAAATGGATGAAAGGCACCAACCTACTTATCAATTGAAAGAGGTAGTTTCCCTTGATTTAGATATGATGGATGGCCAACAAAAACCCTAAAATTTAAGCATATGCATTATACGTAAGGTTTGTAATCTTAATTTCTGTTTTAATTTAAATTGAATTTAGGGGTAAATTAGTCATTTTGTTTTTACAATAAATTGCACCCAAGTCCCTTGGAACCTCAATGCAATTAGGTGATTTTGTGGGATTTAGTTGCAATTGATTCCACTAATTGGGACCTAGCTACAATTTTCCCAAGAAAATAATTGGCTTAATACACATCATATCCTCCCTCCACACACACACACATCACTATTTTCCTTTCATAATCAATAATTGATATTGTCAAGTAAAAAACTTAAAAAATCAGGTAAAAAGACTTGCTAATTGATTTTGATATTTGATAGTAAACAAATATAAAAATGCAATGATAATAATTTACAAATGCTTACATATCAATAACCAAATTAATAAAGATCAAAATAAAAAGGCTTTCCACGAGGCCATTAAAAAGAATTTCAAGAGAGTGGTCAAATAAGAAAAAATCTCCACAATGGTTTAAAAAAAAATCGTAATTTTTTCGAGTTACAAAGTCACACACAAAATAAAAAAGAATAAATTTCAAAAAAATACCAAATAAATGTATAAAAGACAATTTATTGCAGTGAAATGTAAAAATATCAAATCAGAATTTTAATAGGAATATAGAATTTTTGGAATGTGTATAAATGACAAAACTGCCCTTAATTAAAACACCAAATTTATTATTTTAGCCTTGAAATATTTTGACCAGAGGAGTTAGTAGTACCACCGGAGGAGGAGGTGGCTTATCGAAAAGATCCCCCATTTCTATGTGAAGCGTTTAAGGTTTCAGTGATTACAACAACAACAACATTTAAGGGACAAATAAAGGGTGTACAACAGAGAGAGTGAAGTCTGAAGAGAAGATGCAAGTTTATGTTTCATATTAGGAAAATTGCGGAATCACGCCACTGTTTCAAAACTCTCTGAAACGTCTGAATCGAATTGCGAACGAATTTGAGAATGGATTACCCGTGTCTAATGAAAGAAGAGTATGTGGAAATGACTTTATCTCATTCAAGAGGTGAAGCATCAACATTTTCCCCTTCACAAAAAAAAAAGGCTATACTTAGAGCCGTTAAAACAGATCCAACCCGCAAGCCAGCGGGTTGGCACAAGGTTAATGTTGAGATATTTTTAACCTACAAAGCTGCGGGCCTGACAAGGGCCAACTCATAGGTTGACCCGCATATTTTTTTTATTTCTTTTGTAAAAATATTTATATTATAAATCTTATAAATTTGATACTTCTGTCTTGATACTTTCTAATTTTAAAGAGAATAAACTCTCAATCTCCCTCTTCTTTAATATTATATTATTATATATTGACTATTTGAAGATGATTTAACATTTTGTCGTAAACTTTAATAAATTTAATAACTTTATCTTTTAAATTGTGAATTACTTTTTAAATATTTATAAGTAAATTGGTTAATATAAAAGGATAAACTTTATAACTAATATATAAGTTTTAGACTTTAACTATATTAAATTTTTTTAAAAAAAAAATTGCAGTCGAGCCAGCAAGCTGGTTACAGTTGGGAAATCCCAGCCCGCCGAGTTAGCCCCGTGGGTTGGTGTGGGCCAAACCACGGGAGCTCTAGCTACACGTGCTAGGGGCCACTACCACTTTTTACCACTAATTTCGTCGTTTGGGATTCACATGCCTTCTCAACAAGTCTCCTACCCAAATACTTTAAGCACAACAATTTCTCAAGCTTTGTCAGGCAATTATTCATCCTCTTCCTCCGACTTTGAGTTCACCATCTCCATCTCTCCCCACAAGTTCTTCTTCACAGCCCTCTGCCTCGCCGACATCTTTTGCGATGGCCACCTCTTACCCACCACCACCACGTCTCCACCATGCTCCCCTTCGTAGACGCCGCACGTGACTTCTCTAGCAGCTCCAATGGGTCCAGACATTCCCTATTCACCGCCCAAAAGCTTGAGGAGGCAGAAGGTAGAAGAAAGAGAAAGATAAGGAAGAGGAAGGAGGAGAGGGAAAGAACATAATGGAACTAAGAGAGAATGTGAAAGTGACCAATGAGAGAGAGAAAGATACAAGATATTTGAAAAATTCCAGATTCTTACTTAAATTCTAACGTAGGATTTATTGATTTCCACATATTAATTTGTCTTTGTCATATTTCTTTAATAATTTTGAGATTTTCCCAATTGAAAATCGGCATTAGCCACACACAAAGGTGATAAATCAAGTCACAGTCAATACCCAAAACATCCTTGACAATTTTCATTTGTATTTCTGTGGGGCATAATTAGATTGCCCAAAAATGGTTAAGCTGCTGCAAGAAAAGCAGTGGTTTTTTTATATAGATATATATACACATACATAATTCACAGGAGGCAGCCCACAACAATATCATAGATCACTCATCACATAATCCTTGGGATAACAAAAAAGAAAAAAAAAATACAAACAGTAGAACAAGATCTGCATATTATTTTACCATTACGTGTTGTTGAAGAAGTGATGTGAGTTTCATTAATAGAATTTTCAGTGGAGGGACAGATTGAAGCGTTGCAGTAAGATGCGAATGTTGGCAACGATGGCTAAGCTGTTGCTTGTGTACTCCCTCGACCTCTGCATCCTACCCTTCATCTCCCCCATCGCCGCCGATTCTGTCTCCTCCAATCCATCCAAACACGTTTCCTGGTCCGTGATCGCTGCGCTGATCCACGTCTGTATGTCGTTAATCTTCGCATCCGTCAACGCCTTGTCGCCGGGAGCCACATCAATCGCCGATAGCGAATCGTTGAGTCGGCTCAGCGCCTCATCGATCTGATCCTTACAATCGGGGAGAGCGGGCGAGTTGGAGGTCGAAGCCAAGGTTCTGAGGGAGGACAACAGATTAGAGAGTTCGTCGTGGGAAATGCGAAGAGAAAGCTTGAGGATGGATTCGGGGTCGTTAGGGTTTTGGAGGGAAGTGGAGAGGGAGGAAATACTGGAGTAACAGGAGGCCGGAAAGCGCGTAACGTTGCATACGATTCTGATGGGAGAGCCGACGGCGGTGGAAGGAGTTGATCGTGGTCTGGAATTGGAGTTGTGGATGAGAGACCCGAGCGTGACACCGACAGAGAGAGTAAGGAAGAGGATGGCCAAAACAGAAATGAAGGCGACAAGGGGCTTGCGATTGCGATTGGGGGATCTGGGGAAAGAGGTCTGATCTTCGAGGTGATCAGCTACTTTGCCGTAGCCATGGACGAATTGGGAGGAATTCATGGTGGCGGTGGGGTGCGAGAAGAAGGAAGAAGATGAAGCCTTTGTTGCAAGATGAAGTTGTTTATTTATTAATTATGAGAGCCGGTAAGGATAAAAAAATTATGGAAATATGGTCGGAGACCGGAGTGTGTCAATGTTTGGTTCCTACTTTGGCAGAGCGCCAACAGTGCTGGAAACTAGCAAGTGAAAGCCGCGTTTTCTTCTTCATTTTCTGGTATTCAAAATCCTTTGTCTCAATTGCTCTGGTTTTTTTTTTCTTTTCTTTTTTGTGTCAATGACTCTTACTAATTAGATCAAGGATTTATGATTGGGAAATTGATTGAAAAAATAGCAAATGTTTTGAATAAGGGAAACCATAGAAAAGTTGTTTGATATATGGTGTTAAAATTAGGACTAAAGATGATAAATTCTGATTATTTTATTTATCAATTATGCATAATTATTGAGTTTGTTATTTATGCTATCATTTGAGTTATTTTTCAACTTAAAAAATTCATATTAATACTAAAGTATTTCTATGTCATTTCCTTTATTCAATATACTTTTTAAAAATTTTAACATTTAAATGATATTTCATCATTTTTTCTTTAAGATTTCATTGGTCGGGAAAAATATTATTTATTGCTCTAGATTATTCTCTTTAAAGCCTGGTATAATTTAATTAACACTACCTCTCCTTCTAAATTTAAAATGCAATTAATTTTTTTAAATAGATTAAGTTTTATAAAATTAGAAAAATATAAGAGATGAAATGATAGAGACGAAGATAGAAGTAGAAAAGGAGGGAACAATATGTTATTCATTTGGATACTACAATATATAATATATAGTGCTTTATTTATAGGCCTCCATCTTCAATAAAGAGTTATATAAAATAAATAAGAAATTGAATCCTTACAAATACACAAATGGTAACTTTTGAATTATAGGCATAAAAACTCTTAAAGTCTCTTTGATAAGAGAGAAATGGAGGGAAAGGGAGGGGAGGGGAAATTTCTATGGATAGGATTTTAAAAAATTGGAGAAGTAGAGTTATAAAATTTTAATAAAGATAAGATATAAAATAAAAACACAAAAAAATTAATAAAAAACTTTAACCCCACCTCTCTAATTTTATAAAATTCAAGTCATAAAATTTTTTCTTCCTCGCTAAATTCCTCATATCAAACAATCTCTTAATGGCTATTCATTATAGTGGTTATAGGGGTAAAAGATGTAAGGCCAATCGCTGGGAGTTTAAGGACATCTATTTTCACAATATTAAGAAACTAAATCAATTATTTCAAAGTATTTAGATCTATCCAAACTAATTAGTTTAGCTTATAAACTGATATATAATCTATATATAATATAATGATACCCTATATATATTATGATTAAATAACAAGCTATCTCTATATTTAAATACAAGATTTAATTGACTTTTTTTAAAGGCGTTAATCCAATAAAATAAGCTATTTAATCATATATTATGTATGATTATATTATATGTTAGTTTATAAGATAGATAACTTAGTTTAAAGGAAAATGATATATTTAAATACTTTAAAGTAATTTTAATTAGCTTTATTAATCTATAAAAAAAAGTTAAATAGGATTTATATTTAGCTTCTTAACCTCTAAAAATAAAAATCAGCTTCGTTGAGAATGGGAGAGAGTATTTTTGCATGGATGAAAATGTGGCTCCACCAGAGGCGACTGGCCACCACAGTAAGCAGTAAGCCACATGATATATAATTCGTGAATAGCGGTGGCATTGGGATCCTTGGATTCTCTAGCTGAAAAATGAGGTCAATAACCACTTACCTTTCATCCTTTATTATTATTATTATTGGAGTTAAGTATAGCTATTCTTCACTAATTCTATTTTAAATATTATTGGACATTAAATTTGATTATATCTATTAAAGGGAATTCAAGCATTCATTCACTACATTATGAGGGGTTATTTCCTTTCATTTTGCTAGACTCAATCCCATTGGGACCTTCCTAACTTTTTTTTTATTTATATTCAATATCAGGGACCCAAAACCAATGAGGCCCAATTAGAAGGCCCATATTGTAAACACCTAAAACAATATCCCATATATAACTGGGCTAAAATAAATGAGACCAAATTGCCGATTCAAAAGTTTGTAATTTTGAGGAGTGTGCTTTTTTTATTTTATTTAAGGTTAACTTACATCCATACCATCTTAAATATTTTCTCAATGACACTTAATATTTTAAAGTATTTTATAGTATGTTCGGTAACCTAACATATTTTTTTACGTGTTCAGTGTGCTAAAGTATTTTTTTGGTGCCTCCAACACCCTTAAGATTTTTTTTAATTGTAACTAACACCATAAAATATTTTTTAGTTCATCCATAATCTTGGTAGAAAAGGTATTCTAGGGTGCTAATGCACTTGATAACTTACTTCAAGCTGTTAGGTATATAACAAAATACTTTATGATACTGGGTGCTTTTAAGAAAATATTTCAAAGTGTTAGATGTTTCTTAACGCTAATTATGCCGGCGAAGTGTAATGAGTCATTGAGAAATCTCATAAGCGGAATGAGAATTATAAGATTAAGGGGTTATCTTTTTCAATAAGCTAATTTTTTAGAATTGGGCTCTTTCTTTAAACTTGTGGTTGTCACATAAGGCTCTACATGAGATTTTCATTATCATAAAATGAAAGAATTATTTAAAATAACAAAGCAAAGCAAATAGTCATGTATTATGTGCCTGCTGGCAAATCAGTTAACCTGCCTTTGCCTCGATTTAAAATCTCAACATAACAGGCTTATCAATAATGCTTCTTCGAGGGAAAAAAAGAGAATGAAATTTTTTTTTTAAATGGCATTCAGGTCCAAGGATTAACAAAATTACAATAAAGTTTTATAGGATTTTCTCCTATCAAGGACATCTTTAATATTAAGTCTAATTGTTAAATTATCTCCCTATCCCTATTGATTGATAAGTCTATATGCCTGTTTTAACAATACAACTTGACTATTTTAACAAATGCATTCATTTTGACGAGTTTATTTCATGTAGCTATTTTGACAACTCCATGTGATTGTTTTAACAAGTTTATATTTCTGTTTTGATAATGTGGTTTACCTATTTTGACAAATATATTCAATTTAATGAGTTAATTTTCCTTTTTATTTAGATGTGGCTGTTTTGACAAATCTATGTGTTTGTTTTGATAACGTGGTCTATCTATTTTTAATGAATGGGGGCATGACGTAATTTGACAATTATACTTAATATCAGTAAAGTCTTTATAGACTTCTTTGATATGGGAAATTCTTATAGGATTTCTTTTGTAAATTTATTTAGTCATTGAAACCTCAATGTGATTTTTTTTTCCTATGTTGGTCAATGCTTCTAGTTCAGTTTGGTTTACTTCAATTTTTAGCTTTTGTCCGTATTAAAATGGAGTCAAGGATGCAGCTTAGCTTGATGCAATGTTAATACTATCTCCTAAATATAAAATTTAGTCACCTATTTTAAAGAACCCTAAAAAAATTAGTTAAATTATTTCAATTTAAATTTTTTTTTGTCATTAATATATGTTATAATGATAGGCTATATATAATATGATTAAATAAGTAATCTATATTATTTAATTTCTAAAAAATCAATTGAGTCATACTTAAAGGAATAAGTGGTACCAGGCAATCATATGACTTTGTAATGAGGTAATTACTATGGAAAATTTTACTCCAAGGAAGATCGATAACTCCTATCATTGGCATTAATTACGGATTACACTCACGGCCTCTTGGGAATTAAGCCAAAAAGGGAATGTGACTTTGTTTAAAGATAATTAGAGGTAGATTTAAGTCACATCTAGTTCTGTCAACAACGTCATACATGACGCAGAAAAAAATATCCAAAATTTCTTCTGTTTTTCAATTTTCCAATACCCTTCTTTTTCTGGTTGGATTTTGTGCTATTGACTAGATTCATTAAGGGCCCGCTTTGGTACAAGAAATTTATGAAGAGCGAAGGGAAGGGGAAAGGAATATTGGGTTGGAATTTAGGGTTTATTTGAGAATGACTTATTTGTGATAATAAGATCTTATTTACGGAGTACAAAGTAAGTATATGAGAGGGATTTTTTTCGTACTTTGTGCATAAGATCTTATTTGAGTAAAATAAGACCTTCCCAAACAAACCCTTAAAAAGGTGTCTTATTTGGTAAACATGAGAAGGGAACATGGGTTAAGGGAAAATAAAATGTTTAGTAGGAAGAAAATGGAGAGATTGTTGTAAAAAGAGAAGGTGAAATATCCTACGTACTTTTCAAATTTATTGTAAATTACAGCTTAAATTTGAATGTAAACTCAAACCCGGAATATAGTTACCCTTCCTTGCTTCCTCTGCAAATGGAAGGATTTGGGGTGGTTACTATTATGTGGACGGTGGAAATGGTGATATAGCAAGGGCCAAAAAAAAAAAAAACCTCCTTTTTCTCAAATCATGCTCAAATGTTCTATGGTGGTGTTATAATGGACGTTATGAATGCTGAGCACACCCGCATCATTGAGGAGGCTGAGGCTTGCATTGTCTAAGCTCATAACGGTGCTACTTGCATGAAGAATCTGCAACATAAAAGAAATCAAGCAGGTGGTGACAATCCTTGTGGATGTCAAAGATGACGAGCACCGAGTAAATCCTCACCCCTCATCAATGACGAGAACCAAACAGCTCCTCTTTAGCGCATTTATGAAGATGAGGCGATCAAAAGGGCAAAGTTGCCCTAAGTTTTTTCTATCTTAGGAGGAAATTTTGGTTGATACCAATTTTATTCAAGAGAAAATTAATGCCCAAAAAATTTAAGTGAAGAGAACATTTCCCTTTCCCTCTCTTGCTTTTCACATACCAAATGGGACCTAAGAGTGTGTTCCATGCACATGCACCTCATTGATTTTGCTTCCAATCCAACTTGTAATTTTTTTTCCCTTTTTTGGAACAAAAGCTACGACTTCTGATGCCACCTTATCATATAGTTATAAACTCACGTGAATGCCATATTTTATGATATTCCTCTTTGGGCAACATTGAGATGCCCGAGAAATGCATATTAAAATGGCAGCAAGAGGGGAGTGAAATTTTATTGAGAATACTGAATAAGTATAAAAAAATAGTAATTTATGCCACGCTATTTGAAAAAAATATGAAGATTCCCATGTCTATTGGCTATAATATTTCCAATTCTAATTATAAAAATCAGTTGATTTTTTTAAAAGGAATTTAGAAAAATTTTAAAAAAGTGAATTACATTATTTAATTATATTATATATTATATTTTATTATATTATATATTAGTTCATAAGTCAAATAACATAATTTGAAAAAATAAATAAATTATAATATCCTAAAACAATGTAATTAGCTTTCTTAAAATTTTTTTAGAATTCTAAAAAAAAATTAACACATTCTTATAATTATGATTTGAGAGTATAATAATATAACAATTCTTCTTCCATTTGGCACCTAAATACCAGAGCATTAACAGTTCAAACAGACAAACTGCAAAACTAAATGAGGCCAATAATTTGTTAATTAACCGATTAAACATAAAAAATGGGTTTCCCTCCTTTTCATTAACCGTATTGAAGAGCAGGTCACATCAAATTCTTAAACTTGCTTTGTCATTTACGTCCCTTGCTACCATAGTCACTCAAGAGTTTCTTCTGATCGCGTGCGCGCTTCGTAGTTTCCTTTTCCCCCCGCAAAATCTCTCTCTTTTCCATTACCGTTCAATTTTATTAATGCATTCGTTTTAGTTGTCGATTTTGCAGGATAAAAATCTTAACTTTGTCCTAACTTCTTCTGAGATTTCGCCAACCCCCCAAATCTCGATCCCTTGCCTTTAAAGGCCCACGCCACCATCATCATTTCCCTCTATTTACTTCTCTCATTTTCTGGGCCCTCCCCGAAAGATTTGTTTTCTGTTGAGTTTTTCTGGTGGAAATGGCGATGAGCATTGGTATCATGGACAGTGCTTACTTTGTCGGCCGGAATGAGATTTTGACTTGGATCAACAAAAGACTTCAACTCAATCTCTCGCGCATTGAGGAGGTACCGACCATTTTGTGTCAAACTTAAAGCCTCAATCTGGTTTTGGTCATGCCGAAAGAAACAATCGAAAGTTTGGAACGATAGCCTCTTCATTTCATTTATCTCTCGCCACATTGAGTGAAATTTAATTCTCTAAATTGCTTTGCCTTTTCTTCCCGTGGCGGTGCTCATATTCGTAATACGTTTTCTGTCATGAAGTTTTGGGGATTTCCAAGTTATTCATGCTCACCTTCGTCTGCGTTATTTTTGAACCAGACGACGGATGTAGGGAACTATTCTTCGTCTCACTTTATTATCTGCTTTATTATCTGAGTTACTAGATCGACTCAGAGGCGGAGCTATCCTATAGTTTTGCACCAAACTCTTTTGTTTAATTGACTCCCCACTTTCTTTTTACGTATTTAATTTCTGGTCGAGTGATTCTATTTTATCACCTAAGAATTCCAGCATATTGACGGAGAAGCTGACCTACATTATTCTTCTTTAGCTACTTCTGTGATAATTGTGCTTCTGATTATGACCTGCTATATTTTCTAATGTAGGCTGCATCTGGTGCTGTACAATGCCAGATGATGGACATGACATATCCAGGGGTTGTTCCAATGCATAAGGTGGCAACATGATTTAACTTTTCCTTGATTCTATTATGTCATTATATTCGCTTGTTGTGTACTTACAATCTGAGGTTGGTTCCAGGTGAATTTTGATGCGAAATCAGAGTATGATATGATCCAAAATTACAAAATTCTTCAGGAAGTATTCAACAAGCTGAAGATTGAGAAGGTATTTCCTTTTAGACACTGGGGGACAATCACGAGAAATGCATGATATCCGTTACATCTCAATTCTCACCACTACCAGTTAGCATCACAAGTCGCTGCTAACCATTCTTTTTATTACTGATTCAGAAACAATACAATGCTGAGAAGATTGCTAGGAACCAGTCTACGCTTTAATAAACATAAAATGAAAGGAAACAATAGTGGAGTGGTTTGCAATAGTTTGTATGTGTGGTATTTAATCAGCATGTTTTACTCCCTGGTATAAAATAATAACAAAGTAATCACATTTTTGATATAAGAAAAAGCGAGGTTTGTTTACTATATGTGATATCTATTCCTAGTTTTGTTGGTTGCGTAAGTCTCATGGCAGGGGATGATTGGTCCCCATACTTTAAATATTGATATGATTTAAGATGGTTCCTTTACACGAGGTCAAACGACAGCTTAAAAACGTACTTTGTTGCACTCGAATAAGATATGTTTCCATTTATCCCAATAACACTCCTACCCTGTGGCAGCATATTGAAGTTAACAGGCTTGTCAAAGGCCGACCTTTGGACAATCTGGAATTTCTACAATGGTTGAAGCGATATTGTGACTCTGTTAATGGCGGCATTATGAATGAGTATGACACTTGCTCTGATTACATTCTTTAGCCTCTAATTAGCTTGTTTACCATTTATCAATGTGCCTCTCTTACTTGTTGCAATAATTCATTGTAGTATGAGTTGTATCATATGATATATGGATTTATGACACGCAATATAGTTTTCATGTTGTGCTTTATGTTTCATTAAATCCTTTTTCCCCATTCTAGGAATTATAATCCTGTGGAGCGCAGGAGTAAGTGCGGAAGGGATAAAAATCCTAAGAGTTCTTCAAAGAGCACGAAGTCACTACAAACGAATGTTGTTAATAACTCTGTTTCAGGCAACACGCTGAGTCCTAATAGAACCTCTGGTGTGCTTCTTGACATTTCTGATTGTAGAGCGCTCTTCATTTTTGTTTGTTTGTTTGTTTGTTTGTTTTACCATGTTCTACCCATTTTCCATGACTTTCTCTAGTCTTTGATGTCTCTTGACGATAGGGCCCAAGCAACATAGGTCAAATTGTACAGCAGAGTTGGCTAATTCTTCAGCAGATATCCAAGCTTTGTCCAAGGAGGTATGCACTGTGAATACTGAGTCCTCTATGCCTGTAACAATTATCACATTTCCGTGAAAGATTCTTCAAGTGTTTTATTTCACTCAGCAAACATTGTATTTGTTCTTATGTGAATTTTAACACTGAAATCTTGTTGATTAAAAATTTATTGAACTATATTAATTACCTTTCTCTTAGTGAGTTCATTGCTTATTTCTTTACACTGTTTGACAGATAAGTGATCTCAAACTCTCTCTGGATGTCCTGGAAAAAGAAAGAGACTTTTACTATGCAAAACTAAGGGACATAGAAATTCTGTGTCAGACTCCACAACTGGAGAATGGACCTGTAAGAATTCTACTCAAAGCTTGTGTGGTAGTTTCAGTTGTTAATTTTAACCAAGATTTTATGTTCCTCGTGCTTTAATCTGCCATGACCCTTTCTAACTTTTAATATTCAGTTGACCTGTGCTGGGGGACATATGGTGTAATTTGCTAAAGAAATTGCATCGACATATGTACCTTACAAAATTGTTTTCATAATAATTCATGCCTGAGTGCAGCAAGGCCACCCTGAAGCTCTAGTCTTCAATGATTATTTAGTCAAAATCATAACTACTTGAGTACTTAAGAGTCCAGAACCAGAATTTCTGTTTTCTACCTTCCTATGCCTATGACAGCTTTTCCCCCTTTTAATGCATCATAAGAATTATAATCCCTCCCCACCTCTCTCCCAAACAACATATATTTTTTACTTTTGTATGGTAAAGTTGTAAAGACGAGCCTATGGTGTATTCATAAACGTTGCCAACTTTTTGCCGTCTGTGTATGCAAACTAATACCTGTGCTCAAGGTCGTTGATCTAAAAAAGCTAAAAAATATGGTTCGTTGAGAAGAAGTATATGAACACCTGTGCCTCTTTAAAAATAAATCGAAAAACTATTAAACATTGAATTAAATGCCTCTTAACCAATGGTGACATGGGCTTTGTACAGATGTCTATAGCAATCAAGAAGATTTTGTATGCTGCTGATGCAAAGGAGTCAGCGTTGGATGAAGCTCAGGATTACCTTGATCAAATTTTAGGATCTGCTCAATCTGAAGAAGAAGAAGAAAAAGCAGAAGAGGAAGCAGAAACCTGAAGCATGATTTCTCACCAAAATGACACCTGGCTGGTATGCGCAAGATATTTGCCAGGCTTGTTGTTGAACAAGTTGAAATAGAGAATTGTAGCTTTATGGTGCTCCTTGTAAGTGCTGGATTAATATTCTCAGCAGGAAATGTGACTGGTATTTCCAATATAGGTTTTCTCATCGTATGCTTCTTCTATTGAATAATAGCATCTCTAATGATGGCATCTTGAGGATTGGAACTGACTAGACCATCCATAATCATGGATTGTTAACATTTTAATTGCCTCTCTGCGATCTATGAAATTAGCTGCCGTGCTTTCTGTGCACGTAATGGTACTTGAAATAATGGAGAATTGTCTGTCAAAAATGAGTAATGACTAATGAACTTTCCTTGTGAAGCTGATATTGATATTGATGACTAATAGATAAGGGCAACCAGATCCATCAACATCAAACAATGGATTATTGTGCCAACTAAGAGGTATTGATACATCTTAGAGCTGTCCCACTTTGTCCAAATTGGTATGAAATCAATTTCTATTATATTCAATGAATAATAAAGACATGCCAATCCTGTGGATATCATCCTCACATGGACATCTCGTTCCACCACTTTCTACTTCCATGGACGGTGAAGGATCAGAATTCGATCATGTTTCTTGTTGGAGAAATTGCAATTTGGTTCCAAAGAAGGGATTTTACGATCAAACAGTTTTGTGAAATCGCATAATTACAAAAAAGTCTTATAGAATTGTCAATGTTTAATATGGAGTTGTTAATGACAACTCTATGTTAAGAACATGGAGTTGTCATTAACAATTCTAGGGTAAACATTGATAACTTTAGGACTTTTTTGTAATGGGATTGTTTAATTGTAAAGTCTCTTTCTTAGGATCAAATCTCAAATTTTCTTATCTTGTTCTTATGGCTATATTATCAAATATTAATGCTGACTGATAACATGCAACATCATGAGAGGTTCCCAAGAGACAGGAATTTAATTGAATTGACCTGCATGGGAGTCACTACTACTACGGCATTCAATAATTAGAATCGATGGGACTGGTTTTAATTATGGTTTTATTAATTTTCTAACGTTCATGTGAACGTTACTAGTACTTTTTAAACTCAACGCAAATTTAAACCGCGGATATTACGATATAAGGTTTCATGAATTATTTTCCCAAACGATGGATTATTAATTTCAGTCATCTTCCAAGACGGCTGTATATTTGAATTTTCAGAGTGATCAAATTATCTTGATCATAATGTAATCCCAAGTCTTCTGAATAGCTTTTGTTCTCAAACTCCAGAATTAATATCACGCGTTCATAACGCATGACGAGTGGTCTCAACATGGTCACTGCATATTGCATATCGTGGTAGAGACTGGCTTGATTGTATTCAAATAGGCCTGTTTTAACGATGCTAAAAATGCAAATGGATTAAATCCAACTTTTTCTTTAATAAAAAAAAACCTAAAAGGAAATTGCAACTTCATAGGCATGATTGATAATACAAAACCGAGAAATAAATTAATTAGCTGCTTTTGAACTTTTATTACCATCTTCCACCGTTGTCATGGACTCATGGCAACCGGAAAATATAACGCACGTTACTTAGGCTGTCATAATTACAAGGCTACACGTTAAAAGATTCTAGACAATAATACAGAACACCAAAAACTCCAAACAAGTACCACTCAAGTAAAGACTTGAAAATGTGAGTATCATGCTAACACACATGTACATGGACCCCCTTTCACACCAAAGACAGGCTTGAAGATTGCATTCAGTAGTGGTTAAGGCAAAGGACTCAGTACCCACAACTCTCATTGTACGCACTATATCTGCCACTCCTAGATTTATCAGCCTGCACAGAGCTTTAAGTGTATTAGCACAACCAAGTTAGATGGAAAAGATGAAAAGCATGATCATTCCACCATAAAATAACAAGCTTACCCTGTTGATGAGAGTCTCAAATTCTTGTGTTCCATGTTCTTGGATATACTTCTCTGCAGCAGTTAGAATGTCATCTGGTTTACTCGATTGGTCCTTTTTCCCTGGGACGTACCAGATGTTGATAGTCCGAGGATTGAGAAAGAAAGGCCTCACATAATGATCATAAACATAGGCAGCACCATTGAAGTAAGGAAGCACCAACCAGCAGGTTAGGATCAACTTCGCATATGGCCAGATAGGGATCCTGACACATAATTGAAGAGATTTTCAGCAAAAGTCCAGCTGTTTTTCCCTCTCTCATTGTACACACTCATTATCAAACCAAGATGAATTTGCAGGTATTGTTATAGAGGGATTCGGTGTGGCTGTTTAAATTTTGAAACCATACTTGCATTAGGTTCCCTATAATGCCTTCCACATTACCTACAACCTTTAATTTTTATCCCCTTTCAAGATTGTAAATGGGTAACATCATATGACAATCTATTAATAATAGCGGGAAAATTAGGCATCCATTCTACAGCTTTATTACTCAAAATTTAGAAAACCTTAAAAATTTAAACTCGCATGCTAAGAAACTACAAATCACATTGCACAAGAAGTTGAACTACACTACAACCAAGTAGTAGCTACTCTGGCCTATATCTCAAGGAGATCGTGACAACTAATTTAGTAGGCTTCCTACACAATAAAGGAAATATCAGAAAATTGGTGTAAAATTAAGAGGCGTACCATTCAAGGACTTTGAAAAAAGTAAGTTCAAACAGGGTGATCATGGAATACATAATCCAGTAAGTAAGCCATTGCTGGTCGTCAATAGGATTCTTGGTCTCGATTGCCTGAATTGAGGCATATCTGCGATGGACGCAAGATCTTCAGCCATTCAAGTGCAGCAAAACAATAACAAACTGAACAGATAGGAATAAGTTTCCAAGCAATTGGCCAGTACGTAAATTTATGTACGAAAATAAAGAGGGTAGGCTCAAAATTGTACTTACAGAGGATAAGCAAGGCTAACCACAGGCCTGCAAGAGAAGCCTATGTATGAGTTAGGAGAGAAGCAACAAAAGCACATTGATGTGAATAACGAATCTCAGAAAAGAAAGGACAGAAAACACGAAATAAAATTGATTGCTTGTGGTATTCTGGTAAATCTTTAAGTGTTTGGCCAATTCTAATAATTATGTCACCTCGCCTTCCATAATTCCAATGTCGTTAAAGCAAGAAATTGTACTGGACAATCTTTAACTCAGAAAAAAAAAAGGAAGTAAAGGGGATGAGGAAAAAGCTTACCCAGCAAGAACATCGAAGTTTCTTAGAATAACCTTGAGGAAATTCCCAGCTCCAGATCCCATCTCCGATCTCTCTCAAAATGAAGATTAATTGTAAACCTGTGTGTGAAGTTGATCGTGAAAAAATAGGGTTTGTTCGAGCACGATTTGCTTCTATAACGATGGTCACAAATTTCTGAGGGGGAACAGAACAGAGAGTGTGTGTGTGTTGCTTTTGGAGGACGCCGTTTGTCTCCAGCAAGAAAAGCAAACGTAACAAAAAGCGGTGCTATAATGAAAAGAAGAAATAAATAGGAGTAATTAATAAATAAATAAAAGTGGAGATTCTGTTACCTAATGACACCACCAATTCCCTTATTTTTAGGAGTTGCCTAATTTTCCTACTTTTACAGTAAATAAATAAAAGTATCAACAATTTTACTTAGCGAAAGTTGAAATGAAAAAAAAAAAAAGGGGACAATGGCACTTAGGTCTTAAGGATTAAAGATAATTATTAAAAAATTTCATCAATAAATATAATTATTAAAAGTCTTAAGGTCCCAAGAGAAAATTAACAACTTAGCAGTTGGAATTGACAACTTAAGAAGCTCAATTTACAACTTTAACAGCAAGTTTTAACAACTCTGTTCCAACATTTTTTAACAACGCCCAGGTGATAATTATAAAAATGTTGAAATGGAGTTGTTAAAACCCACTGTCAAAGTTGTAAATTAGGGCTAATAAGTTGTTAATTCCAGCTGTTAAGTTGTTACAGCGTCCAAGTGATATTTATTAAAATGTTGGAACGGAGTTGTTAAAACTCACTATTAAAGTTGTTAATTGAGGTTATTAAATTGTCAATTACAATTGCTAAGTTTTTAATTTTCTCTTGAGACCTTGAGACTTTTGGGTAAGAGATAAAGTTGGGACGAGACTTTTTAGTAATGTTGAAATGGAGTTATTAAAACATGCTGTTAAAGTTATTAATTTGGCCCGCGAAGTTGTTAATTTTGCTTACGTAGTTGTTAATTTTTCATTTCCTATTTTGAGACTTTTTGGTAAGAGGTTAAAATTGACGGGACTTTTTAATAATTATGTTTTTTCTTTAGGACCTAGGTGCCATTTTTCAAAAAAGAATCAAACCGTAAAATCTTATAATTACACCTAAATTTAAGTTAATAATTCTATGGACTTTTATGTGTAGTCAACAACTCCTTGAACAATAATTCTATAGAACTTAAATGCAATATTTTGCTTATGCCAAAAGAATTATTTTTCAAATTCAGCTCCTTAATAATTTAATATAAAATATAAAATTTACAACAAATTATAAGCCATATATAATTATCTATAAGTGTGCAATGACTCAATGAGTACAACCCAAGCTTATTGAAACTCAAATTCTTTAAAATTGAAAATAATTTCTACAGTAAGTAAAGTCTTCTTCTTTTTTTTTTTCAATACAGTAAATAAAGTTATCATTTATACAGGAAATAGAAAAGATGAATTATTTCTCATCTCAACGATTTCATTTTAATGGCAAAAAAATGTTTGTTTCTTGTTTTGGTGGGTTTGTTTACCGAATAAACGCCCCATGATTATTAAACTCTCATGAAAATGAAAGGAGCCCTGGTTTTTGTCATTATTACCAGAATACCAATTGCTGACGCCCTCAAATAGTCAAATCTCAACCAAAACCTCAACAAAAACACACGTATGGACAGAATGTGTTTATAATTTGAGAAGTTTGGCGGACACCTCTCCAGTGAGAAAAAGCAAACGCAACGAAAGGCGGTGCTGTAATGAAAAGAAGAAAACAATAATCTAAATAAATAAAGGGAAAATTGCATTTTAGTCCCGGCCAACAGAATTTATAACAAAATGGTCCCGTGAAATCGCGTAATTGCAAAAAAGTCTTGTGGGACTTTTTTGTAGTAAATTGTCTTAATAAAATAATATTTCTCTCTCTCCCCTCTAACATGACAACTGACACGTGTCATTCAACTTTCTCTCTCCTCTCTCCCCCGTTGACAACTTCATCTGGCCCTATTGACAACTTCGTCTGTTCCCATTGACAACTTCGTCTGTTCCCATTGACAACTTCGGGTGGCTCTATTGACAACTATAGCACACACACGCTCCCCCATTGACAACACCCTGAGTTGTCAATGGAAACAGACGAAGTTTTCAATAGGGCTAGATGAAGTTGTTAACGGGG
>JBAGKO010000005.1:12754710-12766093 GCA_037177275.1 Acacia concinna | reverse complement strand
AATTTAGTGTAAATCTGGATAATGTAAAGTTGAAGTTAGGGCTGCAGTTGATTTTGATGTAGCTCTCTTAAAATTTCCAGCTGATGATTTTTTGGTGTAGTTGGAATTAATGTTGAATTTGTCTAAACTTCATATTTTTGGTTTATATGATGTTTTTTATGTAAATATGTACTAATTGTACAGAATTTTGGATCATATAATCATTATAATGTGTAGTTTAGACTTATTTTCAAGTTCTTTCATTCAAACTTGGAATTATTATTGGAATGGATAGCATTAATGCTTAAAGGCCCAAATTATGTCTCAAACATTGAATTTACCGAAAAACCGAACCAAATTATTTCAATTAATTCGGTAAGCTTTTTCATTCACTTCGGTGATGAAAAAACACATTATTCGGTGTTCAGTTATTTCGATTTTCATCGAAAACCAAACTAAAAAACCTAATGCTCACCCCTAGCAAACACATCATATTCCTCCATGTACCGCAGATATGACACCATTGCCTGCACAAAACGAAAATCAGCAAATCCTATATCAAAGTGTTTTAAGTAATAGAGCACCAGAGTGCAGAACATAAACAATGTCAATTGTTTCTAGAATGAAAATCAATGGGCACTTCAAATGTTTACTACTTTCAGCAAGTTTATTAAGTCTATTGTCCCAAGTGAATTAAACTAAAACCATAATTTATGAATCATTCCCTTAGTAGGAAGAAGAAACTTTGGGCTAAGAGATTTCATTACTTATATTAATCATGCAAAAATGATCTAATTTTTTGTCTTTTGACAATGATATATAATCACAGACCTTGATTCCATGGAGCTGATTGTTGAGTTGATTAACTACCTCATGGAAGACTTGGAGCTCAGTCGAGGTTTTATGCTCCTCTTCATCACAAGAATTGAGAAATAAATAACATAAAGGAGAGGGTGGGAACTAATAAAATAATCCCATTCAATGCAAGTATGCAGGCATTTGAAGTTATGAAAACAAATATTAACATTAGCCTCTATACATATATTTTTATATAAGTTTCTCTAATAGAGATAACAAATGTTAGGTGACCAACAAATACATTGATCACAAACCTAGTGGCAGATGCAACTTCAAAACAGGATGTGCCAACCAGCCTATTAATATATAAGTAAACATTTCAATAATTACTGAAATGTATATTACTGTAGGCAATTCATTAGGTGGACGTAAAAGCCTTGCAAATGACATGTAAAGAATTGGAGGATCATACTGCATAAGAAACAAAATGGAAAACCAACAATAAGCATAACAAAGCTAATTGGTATTTAGTGGCACACAAGATTTTAAATCAAACTTTAATTTAGGACAAGTTATGCCACTCAAATTTGAGAATGAAACTCAATAACACAATAAACTGTTAATTTTAAAACCTCACAATACAGATGTTCCTCTTTATCACAATGAGAAGTTTAATAAAAGGGGAGCAACCAAGTTGTGCTTACAAGTTCTTCTCTGGTGCATGTGGAAGTGCATCTTGCAGCTTAGCGCGAATCGTTAAGGGATTTGTCCTAGAGGTGGTCACCTACAACAAATGTATACAAATATAATCATCAAGTAGAGGAAAAGTCGTACAATTAATGTGCTTGAAAAATTACTTCAATTTCAGTTGTATAATATTACGGAATTACTTATAATCTCATCTTAAAATTATGACTTGACGCTACTCATATCAAACTATACTATGTGTATATGAGAGGAAGGAAAAGGCTATCAATTATAGAAAGTAACCTGCCATCAACCCAGAAGAACTCCACTTGAAGTCAAAACCAATCTATCCAAAACAATGATCAAAGGGCATATTGTCCCAGCAACAACTTACACAGCTGATGCTTTAGCTTCTGAGAATAAATGATCTCGTGAATCATGACTTAGAGTTAATAATACAATTCAGGGTCAAGAATAAACAGTGAAAGTTTACCTCTTCTTCGGTGGCAGGTATAGGTCCAAGACAATGGGAAGCATGAAACATGCTAAAATGGTACACACTAGAGTTCTAAAACCAAATTGCTAATTGACCCATGAAAGGAAGCTGATAAAAATTAACAACATAAGAAAAAGAGTGAAGGAACTACTAGTGTGGGTAAAAAGTAAAAACATATAAACTGATTTGTCAATGGGTTGATCCAACTATAGTTTACCCTTATCAAAGTATGGATTAAAAATGCTTTTAGTAGCTTCCCTATGTCATATAAACCTAGCACATGTTAGTTGCATGTACTTCTAAGTTTTACCAGACTTCAGGCATAAATCTTCTAAAGATCTTTTTGAAGTTTCTATCTTATTTGATGTTTTCCATTGAAAAAATCTCTCACAATGCCCACATTAAATATAAGAATCAAACATGATCTTTTCTTGATAAATTATCAAAGATAAAATGAGCAAAGATGTTATATACTTATAAATTCCATTTAAATTTATAAAAAGCATTAGCTCAAGTTTCCATTACTAGCAATGGTGACTAAGGTATCGAAATAAGATGGTTCAATCCAAAATAATTTCTAAATCATATAGCTATGGGAATGACAGCTTAACATGAGCAAATACAATAGCATATAAACATAATCATTTGTAGAATAGCAAGAGACTCACATAATGGGCATAAAGAATTCAGTGCTCAAATATAATACAATAGCCTGTACTGGAGGATTTACTGGCTGCACATAGTAAACAGCAATTCAATCACTAATTAAGGAATTCATTAACAACAAATTGCATTATTATATGTCACCTTCAGTATAGGTGTTACAGCTCCATCCTTTAGAGTAAAGATATCCGTAAGAGACAATAATTGAGAGGTTTCACTATGTTTCAGAATTGCAGCCCCTATTCTTCCATATCTCTTGCCATCTTCTCATATAACTTTGATCTTTGCTCTGAGTTTGTATTTTAAGATTCTAATTTAGGAACCTCCCAACTAAGTACCAATTCACACCATATCTCACTTAGACAAGGGAAAAAAATGAATGGAAGCGTTACTAAAAGTCTAGAAGAAATTGCAAAAGGATTATCCTTCAATAGGATTAGCAAGTTAAGCCAAAATGCTATTAAGTGTGAAGTTGTCTTAAGAGGGCTAAACAATTAGCAATTTCATCTTGCCATCTTCTCATATAACTTTGATCTTTGCTCAGAGTATGTATTTTGAGATTTTGATTCAGGAACTTATCAATTAAGTACCAATTCACACCATTTCTCACTTAGATAAAAAAAACAATTTGAATGGAAGTGTCACTAAAAGTCTAGAAGAAATAGCAAAAGGATCATCCCTTAGTAGGATTAGCAAGTTAAGCCAAATTATGTTGCTATTAAGTGTGAAGTTGTCTTAAGAAAGACAAACAATTAGCAATTAAAAAAATTTAATCTCAATTTAAGAAAGCTCTCGCCTCGCCTCAATTCACTGGAATCTATGACATCCTAGAATCTTAAGGCTTCTTAAAAGACTGTGGTCAATCGCATAACTACTTTAGATTCATTATTTCTAAGTTCATCTTAGTATCTTACCATAATATTATAAGAACAACTCATTGCTTAAATACGGACTGCAAATTTTATAATTTATGCAAAAGGGTAATATCCCTTTGACTCCAAATCAGTATCCAGCAAAAAAACAATTGTAGCTTTCATCCATAGGAAAAAAAATAAAAAGGGGGAAGGAAGAGGGTAAAAAAAACCACAACTCCTAAATAAGAATTGTTTATTAGACGGATGAACTATTTATTTCTTTAATGAAATTATAAACTACATGGAGTTGTGAGCAACCTTTTTCAGAAAATAGAATTGAAGATAATTACTTAATACATGCAAAAGTGAATGATGTGGAGTGTGAAAAGTTGGGGAGAGCCATTTGGAATAGGAAGAAGAAGAAGGCGACAGAGATGACGATAGGGATTAAAGTTGTCGGTTAGGGATGAATCTGCCAATTCCCAATCCTGCGCATAATAAGAATTCAGTGATGACTTTACTTCCATTCTTTTCTTCTTGACTTCTTGCCCATTCCGTTATGTTCACACTGTCAGCTATAGTAATGTATTGTTCATTATTTATGGTTTTGCAATAATATATAATTGAATCAAATTTATGACAAACTCCCCCATCCTGATTATAAAGTACTAACTAACAATTCTTATAAAATAATATTAAATTTGTCCTTACAAGATTAAATAATAAGAAATGGAGGAAGCCCATAAGTCCCAACGTAAAGTATAGACTACAGGAGTCTAACCAAATGTGTACAGTAGTGTATTAACTATGGGTTATATTCTACTGGAGGACTCTATTTACAATAGAGGTGGTAATATAGGTAAGACTGTCTGTTTTGGGCTAGCCTGCCACATGTTAGGCCCATATAGGTTCGGGCTCAAAAGACCTACATCTATATTGGTTGGCATCTTATCAACCCATAACCTCTAGGTTGCCCCACCCAACCCGTTTTTGTTTGTTTTTTTTTTCATTTTTTTAAAAGAACAATATGTTAAAACTTAAAGTCCTAAACCATACAAAAATTAAAATGCATTACTAAATCATAAAATGATTATAAGCCATTAAAATATCAAATTCAAAGTTTCAAAGTTCAAACATAAATTATAAAACATTACAAAATACAAAGTATGCAAAGTTTTAAAGTTCAAATATTACAAGATACAAATTGAACATGCATAATAAGTCCATACATTACAAATTACAAACAAAAATAAATTCAAAAACTATAAAATTAAGTGATTAACAATTAGTCAATATTAATGGTGTTTGAATTTGAAATATGATGTAAAGCTAAAAGATTTTCTTGAGATTAAGAACTTTCATTTTTTCATAGGTAAATCTGGAAAAAATAATAAAATAAAGTAAAAAAATATTATCTTAAATTCAAATAAGTAAATGACAATAAGATAAATGAGTGAATAAAATATATTACCACTAATATCTTCTTATGTTAGAAAATAAAGCATTTACTTTTTAGGGCCTTAGGCATTTACATATCCTAAAAAAGATAAAAAGGGTCACCTATAGTGGGTTGGGCCCATATGGGGCCAAAAAAATCCATGTCAAAACAACCTCACCTTTTCTGAACACAACCCAACTGATTTTTCAAGTTGGACACTTTTGACCCACGATTAAAACACATATTACCGGCTCTAATTTATAGAGTCATCAACATAAATATGATTTAGTTGACTCTTCTGAATTAATTGTAATTTTGTCAGTATTAATTACAAATATGATCTCTCCCCATTATATTTGAATCTTCCCAGAGCAAGTGGTCTAGCCTATCAAGGGCACATTTAAGCCCAAAAATCCAATATTCCTAAATGTAAGTAATTTCTGTTGTTACTATAACACCTAAATTTTAATAGACCAAATCTCAATAAAAGTATCTGAAATATAACCAGTAAGGATGTTCAACATCCAAATCATAAAAATACATATTTAGTTTAAATAAAAACACACACTAGTTTATTGGGCTTTGTGGACTTTGTGGGTCACACATAGAAGATATGAATAATGTGTTTTGTGATTGCTATTATGCTTGGTCTATTAGGCATAAATTAGTTCTGACTTCTAAATGGCGTTACTTTAACTCTCTTGAATTTTGGAATTGGCTATAGAAGAATATCATCTTGGGGAAGTAGAATGGGATTCTTTATTTACAATTATGTGTTGGTGGATTTGGCGTAGAAGAAACTTATTCATCTTTGAGGGGAAGTTAATTACTGAGAGTGCATTATTAGCTAGTGCTCGTGCCATGTAAGATGACTTTGCTACAGTGAGTGAAAAGCTTGTGGCTACTTAAGTCTCAGGGACGAATTTTGTACATCAGCCTGTGGGATGGAGTCCACCTGATGAAGGCTGGGTGAAACTTAACGTAGATGGCACTTATGCTAGAATGTCTAATGTTAGTGCATGTGGGGGAATTTTTAGGGATAAAACAGGATCCTTTTTACATGGTTTCTTTCATTGAAATACGTATGGCGATAAGTTGATAGCAGAGATGTGGGCTTAAAATTGCTTGGGTGATGGGATTTAGAAGGGTTTGGATTGAATCAGACTTAATTGAATGTGTTAATCTCATACAACAACAACAAGGGGAGTGTCATCGTGAGTATGATCTCCTAAAGGATATTACGATATTACTTAACCTAAGCTGGCTAACGAAGTTCTCTTGTGTGTTAAGGGGATGTAATGCTGCAGCTAATTATTTGGCAAATAAGGGGTTGGCAATGGATTTGGGACTGTATTATTTGTATGCGTGTCTAATGAGTTAAGTAGTATTATCTAACAGGATTGTAATGGGAGTGTTAGGTCCATAAATAGTTAGTTGAGGCTTTTTGTCTTTTGTATATAAAAAAACACACACTTTAGTTTTCAGGTAACATCCTCAAAATATTTATGTAAATAAAAATAAAATGTGGAAGTCTTAGAGTCATGCCCAATAAAATAACATATCATATACTCTATGAGTACAAAAGAGCCATCATGGCTAACTCCGTAGGTGCCTTCCCTTACTACCCACTAGATCAATCACCTGAAAAAATGTTTATATAAAGGGATGGGATGCCATGATCTCAGTAACTACTGAAAGTTTCTACCACATATAAGCAAACTATACATGACTTGAAAGAAGGAACTGATTACACATATATTTTCATATATCATGAACTTCATATAACACAATTTCAAATCTAATCATCATTATCAAATCTCTATTTTTATCACAACAAACAATTATAATTATACAATATGCAACCTCTCTTATATCACTGTCTACCCTTATTCCATAGACTAGAGTCGTAGGCTAACATATAGTTAAACAAGAACTCATCCATTTAGCTAGATTGTCACAAGCTCACCAGTTTCTTAAGATACACTCGGCCAAAGGTATAGAGCTCAAGTATGAACTATGGCTCCCCTCATTAAAACAACAAAACTAAGGAGGTGTCATATGTCCTCAACTCCAACACAAATCCCGATTAAAGGAAAGTATGGAAGAAGGGGCCTTGACTAGCGTCATCCACTATGCATCGAGTGATGACATATCACGTGGTACAAGATCTCAACATATAAATTCCTCCTCACTCCAACCCATCACAATTGCATCCTCTATGATAGATATATTCAATCACCAATATATATATAATCTCATCAAGACAAGGTACAATAATTCATACTTCCATTTATATCAAATATCACTACACATGCTCAAAAGCAACAATAATCCCACCATACATTAACTTTAATTAATATATTTACTAAAAGAATAAAATGAATTATAATTAAACTTACTTATAACATCACTTACCCGAAAATTTAGGATACATACACATATACATATAATTCAATCCATTTTGCTAAAAGTTGTCATTCACAATTTAATCACACACAATTTACAAGTATATGAAAGAATATTTAAAGTTACCTATTACTCCCTAATACAAAGATAAGCACACAAGAGTTTCTTCCAAGCTCTTAATGAGAGTCTACATAATGATGCACATAAATATCTATTAGTATATTAATTAAAATATATCCAAAGCTACTCTAAAATTGTAAAATTATCTATTATTCCCTAAGACTAATGCTATATATAGGTACACACCTCCCATTAATCACCAAATTATTTTTATTTATTATTATTTTTTTAAAGACAAGGCCTAAAAGGCAAAAGATTTAAGGGGAAAAAAATCAATGTTTAGATGATAAGAGGTTGTGAGCGTGAGTATGTGCATATAAGAAGTTAGAAGTATTATGCATGTGTGTGTGTGTGTGTGTGTGAAAAGGTGGTTTAGTGTATGTGTGTAAAAAGGTGGTTTAAGGATATTTTAGTATTAAAATCAATAAAGCACACTCCTGTTCATGTTCCTAAACAAGCACACATAAAGAGACAATAAAAAAGGGTCAGTTTGGTATTATTATTTTGTTTTCCACCGGTATAACTTGGGACCAGAAAATATATATCTACACACACAGATAAACCATTGAAAAAAAGAAAAGGACGAGTGGGGTTGATTGGAAGTAGGAGACTAGGAGGTAGTAACATAGAGAGCTCTTGTTATATGTGTATATATACACTCTACATCACATCAATAGAAGAAGCATGTGGAGTCTTCTAAAAAAATAATAAATAAATAAAAACATTTACCAACAGTAACAAGAATATAGTTTAGGTTCAAGAAAGCCAAGGTGAGAGAGCACTTAGATTGAGCAATGTGTGTTGGTTTAGTTAGGTGTACAGATAGGGTGAAAATCATAAATAGGTGTACTTCTCTCAATAAAGATGAGCAGTGACTAGATTTTTGCAAGATAGTGTATTTTCATGCAAAGTATTGGTGAAACAATGGAGGAAGATAATGGATTTGACATGATAAGACGCATTGGAGAAAAATGCTGAGAAGGTTGTGTTATAGTGGCCGAAATGAAGAAATGCGAAAGAGAAAAATGGGTTTACCTTTACCTTTTGACAAGACCAGTCAATTAAAAAAACAGTGATTGACAAAAGAAGGAATTTGAGAACAAAGTGTATACTTGACCCACAAGGTAGGTGCCGCAGTGAGTAGCTGGGTGGAGTGCGGAGTTAAAAGATGAGATTTTATATAGGAGTAGGTTTAGGGTTTTGACTTTTATTAAGATAATAACAAAAAGTAATAATAAAATAATAGCAGTTGTAATAGTATTTTAACAATATTTTTTTATTTATTTATCTTTCTTTTTACGCCTCAATGATAAGATAAGTTTACACACATATCCATATATTATTTTATTAAGGTATTTTATTTTTATTATTTTATTTTACAGACTAATCTATTGAATAAATTTTTATTGTTTTGAACTTAATACCTTTTGTCATTTTTTTGTGTGTATTAATTTATTTTAACTCCCGACTAAATAAAATTAAACTATATATAACTAACTCTAAACTCAAAATTTAGGATGTTACAGTTACTCTTACTAAATACACTAAACTCTAGGAGTCTATTAATTATCACTCACTCCCACAAGCCCTATTAAATATGGGTAGATACAAAAAAAATAATGAATGCTCCTTAGAAACTAACAACTGCTTTATAAAAAAGATTAAAAACACTTGTTAGTTGATGTCTTATAATAAAGACAAAAAAGAGTGCATTTATATAATACGAGTATACAATTTATTCATTTATATTCGACATCAGTTTTTTACTTTCAACCTATCATTAGATACATCCATGGCAAATTCTAGTTCGTACAGAGTCAATGATCGTTTCTAGTTTCTTTTAAATCAAAATTCTAGGACTCAATATATTGATAGTGCATTCTAGAAGGTGTTTTGAAAGTTTCCTTTTATGCTAAAATTTCTTTTACTAAATGGGAATTACCTTAGGGTGTTCTCCCTACCAGAGATATTCTTTAAAAACATCATATAGATGTTAGTGGGTACTGGATAAAACTTTGGCTCATATCTTCTTTCAGTGTCCTTAAGTAAAAGCTGCCTAATTTGGTTTGTTAGGTTTAAGATTTCCTTTGCTATCTTGGTTCATAGAAGCACCCATTCACCTTCATCAATCTATTGGGTTAGGGCTATTATTACATCTGATAATTTTGACAATACATGTTTTATGGTCAAAAGAAATGCAACGCTCATTTATAGGAAAAGACCAACTCCATAAATGATCATTCAGGAGGTGAACAGTTTTCAATCTAGAACAAAACTAACTGAACACAATTCGGTGAACAATATGATCATCAAGACAACGTTCTCTTTAACTGATCATGTGAATACTATTGTCTCGACTCAATGGAACATTGTTATGCACCACTTTAAGAAGAGAAAGGGTTACTTTTGTGAATGCTATATATGCCATTATGGTTCTCCTTTAATTCAATTCTTATGGAAAAATATAGGGAATTCATGTTCTTTCTTTTATGCTAGATGTTTGAGATGACTCTACTTTGGATCACTAACTCTCAACTTAATGAAACATTTGGACGTAATTAATTGGTAATAACCTATTGTAACAAGGCATTCTTGGTGTTTCCACTAAACTGGTCTTTGGCAAATAGCATTACATGACATGAAATATTAGCTCTCATAGAGGACTTTCACATGTAGCCTACTCATGTTTTTCCACAATTTGTTTATTTTACTTATTTTTGTCAATTTGTTTGTTGCTCTTGCTTTGGTACTTCAATTTGTTAACTTTTATGTAAGTAATATCATTTTGTCTTTTTAAAAAAAGAAAGAAAGAAAGCAATATGCACCTATGGCTCGTTTATCAAAACATGTTGGAATGTGTTATAATAAAGATATGTGTTTGTTGAAAAGTAATGTTCATTAATTAAGGGATTTATATGAAGAGTTATGTAAGGAGTTATGATACTAAAAGTCACCAAGATTATGTTTCTTTGATTTCTAGAGACAAGAGTGAAAGGTTATATTCATATGTATGACAACCACCACTTGGTGAAAAGTTGTGTTGTGTTTATAAGAAAACTCTACATAATCTAAAGGTACGACTCTTCATATGTATGTTTATAAATATAACAAATTGTCATGACTTTAATTTGAAGAAGTATTGCTTCAAGAGACACTACTCCAAAAAGGCACCACTTTTTAATACTTCACTTTATGGCCTATAAATATCCATCACCATTGATCATTCTAGAGAATTAGAAAACACACAAGAGATCAAACTCATTGCCTTTGTCCTTGAGTGCACACAAACATAAAATCAAATTATCATTTTATAAAAGTCATTGTTGTTTTACTTGAGTTTTGGGAGTGCAATTCATACTCAGGGTCTTCGTTGCATCTTGCAGAGACTTCGTCCGTCAATCCAACTTACACTCTATAAGATATGTATAGGTGAGGGTGAATTGAGTTTAAAAGAAAGTACTGCTCAGACTTTGGAGATATTGTATATTACTTTCTTTCCATCTTTTCTTCTTGTACTCCTCAAAGATCTAGCCCCTCCAACAATCTTTAGGCTTAATTTCATGAACACAAATGGAATCATCATTGAAGAAGTTGTCTACAAATTTTGTGACATGGAAAATATGTGAAGGAGACTTCTTAATATAGTATAAGTGCATTGGGCAAACCAACAAGTTGTGGATGCCAACGTGGTTGCCCATGCATCATTATATAATGGCATTGATAAGCGTCAACTTCTTGATTGATTTAGTTTGATTTTGTGTGTGGAAAGGATCTATATACATTTCCAATGTAACGTGAGATAGTTATTATACTTGAGTGAGAATTTTCTTGTGGTAGGGACGCCGTTATGCTTTTTCCTTGTTGAGTATGTAACATCCCAATTTTTCTGGGTAATTCTTCATGTAATAATAAGAATAAAGTCTTATTATTTTATGTGCAATT
>JBAGKO010000005.1:12725058-12752207 GCA_037177275.1 Acacia concinna | reverse complement strand
ACAAGTGTGCAATTTTAACAATTAGAAATTAATGTGTTGTTTATAGAGGGATTATACTTACTCACGAAGATATGAACATTTGTTTATAAGAGAATTTCACTTGTTCGTGAGATAATAGGACATTATTGTCTTTTCACCCTAAAAACTTATTTTCATTTTTGCCCTTGAGTTTTGACTGAAATTTCAGAATGTTTTGGGGTTTGATTGGAATCAATTTGCTTCATTGATCCTCAATTGAAATTCTCCCCTGAAAAAAATCCAAACTCCATCTTCCACATTCAAATTGGTTCACGTTCTTCAACCTCAGTGTTCTCAATTCGCATTCACTCATCTCCTATGGCTGGTGTAATAATCTTCATTTGCATTCTCTAGTGTTCTCTTGACAGAAATTATGTCTCCCTACAATGCAATTACATATTTTTTATTGCAATGTAAAGGAGTCATCGATAGGGATCTTTTTTGCACAAATAGAAAAAGAAACTTCATTGGAGTTATCTATTCATGTTCTCGTCTCTTAGGATTGGTGTTCTAGTCATTATTAGGTAACGAATATGGCTCTCTCACTCACACTCTCCCTCTTTCAACAACTCTATCTTCTTGTAATCTCTCCCTCTTAGATCCAAGAGAGATGACGTCTACTGAAGTTTAGATGAAAGCGCAGTCAAATGCATTCTTTTTATTTTAATTTTTTGTGTCATCATTGATTTATGCACTTTCCTTATCTTTCCCATATTTCTCTTTAAGTTTCCTCCTTCTTTAAATGGGTCATTCTTCAATTCATTTGGAAATCATTTACCTCATTCATGCTTTCCATTTTTATCATTAAACCATTCTTTGTTTTTCATGTTCTTTTGAATGTGAGCATATCTTAAAATTATTTTCATGTGTATTATTGAACTAGTGATATGTTTTAAATATAGACCAGAGTTATTGATTTCGCTTTTTCCTTTATACAATTATACTAGAGGGATATGTTAGTTTAATGAATCATAATCCTAATAGGTCTTGCTTAAATGACTTTATTCCTTTTATAAACTTATGCCTATATCACTTGAGTTACTCTACACTTATAATGGCAGAACTGCGAAAGAGGTAGAGGTTAGAATTTGAGTTGTAGAAGAAGTAGAGTTGCAAAAGGGGTGAAAGAAGCAATAAAGATGAAAAAGAAAATGATAACGTTTCATTTTATAGATTTTAAGTGAAACTCTAATGTCTATAAATTTGTATTCAAACTCTACTTTTTTATTGTAATGATTGTTGATTGATTACTGATAAATGTCAATAGAAATGAGAAATGAAATGTTGATTATGGTAATTAAGGATACAAGAATGAGTCCCATTTGTAAGTGTCTACCACATGATAAACAAATAAAATTATTATATGAACAAAAGAAATTAATTGGCTATCAAGAAGACTAAGGAGTATGAATAAGTCAAGTCCCATTTGCAAGTGTCTAGCATATCACATTAACAAGTAGAAGGACCATGTGAACAAGAGAAATTAATAGGTTAACAATAAAAGTTAGGAGCATGAACAAATCCTATTATTTTCAAGTGTCTAACACATTATGAATAAGAAAGGAATTAATAGGCTAACAATAAGAATTAAACAAGAAAAAGTCAAGTCTCATTTACAAGTGTCTAACACATCATGGACAAGTAGAATAGTTACACAAACAAGAGAAATTAATAGGCTAACATCAAGACTTAGGAGTATGAACAAGTTAACTTATATTTTGCAAGTGTCTAACACATGATAAGCAAGTGGAATAATTATATGAACAAAATAATTAATTAATTAACAAGAACACTTAGGAGCGTGAACAAGTCAAATCCCATTTGCAAGTGTCTAACACATTATGAAGGTAGAATAGTCACATGAATAAGAGAAATTAATGGATTAACAATTAAGTCTTAGGAGCATGAACAATTAAAAAACTATTTGTAAATAGTTTTATCCTAATACTTGAGATAGTCTTTCACTAAGCGCCATCATGAAATTGTTCGCCTTATTTTAGATGTAGATTCCCTTATCTTTGGTAAATCACCTTAGTTTAAGTGTAAAATTTTCTTCTATTTATTGAATAAATTTCCTACGTACACTAATTGTATATTTATATTTATCAAAATGAACATACCATTTTACTTATCAACTAACATGAATTACTCTAAATTAAAATGCCACTACAACAGAAAGGCTTGAATGCGTCTTTTTTTTTTGGACCAAAAACTTGAATACAAATGTATACATGTTAGAGTTCCAATTTACACCTATACAAAATGAATCAAAATCAACTTCTCGTTTACATTAAGTGAGATTTTCAATACACATTTATACATGTAATCTATACATCAATTACTTCTCATGTGCTTCCACTAAAAGAACCATTTCCTCCCATTCTTCCTTAGCAGCTTTAGCAATCTTACTTTTCTTATATGTCTTGCAAACATCAAGTAATTTTGATGCCACATTAGATTTTAAAATGCTTATATGAGTGATAAGCCACTATAATAAGTTTGACCCCAATGCACCAATTAAGTTATTCCTGCGTCACAATAAGTCTTATGGTAAGCTTAACATATGTGCAACATTTAATCAAAAAAATGCATAAGCTCGTCAACATATGATTTTACCACTAAGGCAACTAATCCTTGTGTCCCATGTCAAATCCACTATGTTGGAGTACAAAATAAACAATTGACTCGAGAGTGATTGGCATCCAATGAGGCAATAATCATATTGATAGCAAGAATCTATACCACATAACAAAAGCAATCTACAATAAAATTCTAACTTTATAATATTACCTTCCATAAACAAAGAAATTCATTTGACCACGCCAAAACATAAGTATGAACGATGAAGCTGGATTCCTTTTTCATCGGTTCCATTTCAACAACAAAGTAAACATGGAATCACATCATATCATTTCATGAAATTTTAAAAGTACCAACAACATAACATTTAAATAACAACAAAGAACTATGCCAGCACAAACAATACATGTAGATTTTCCAAAAGCCCTTACTAACCATGACAGCAAATATCCGGTTCTGCACGTATCTACTATCAAGTGAAAGAAAGCAAGACAGAGGCTTAAATCTTGCTTAAGGAATGTAATGATGCTCTAACGAGCTAAAAGAGCATTGAAAAAGAGGCAGTATCAACAATTCAATATTGAAAATTTTCATTACATTAATATAAATAGCACAATTCAAACCTCAAAGTATCGATAAAATCAATTTAAATAAAGTATTAAAAATGAAACTATATATATATATATGACTCATCATTCGTAATTAGTAAAGTTATATAAAATGAAAATGAGCCTCTTGTCCTATGTGTGACTTTGTCTGTATTTCTGAGATAGGATAGAAAGGATTATAATTCAGTTGCAATAGAAAAGTGTACCTGAGCACAGAGTAGCACAAACATTGTAGATGAGACAAGATTTTTGACAAGAGAGCGCTAGAGTATATGAATGAAGATTATTACACCAGTTGTTGGTGATGAGGGAATGCAAACTGAGAAATCTGAGGGAATAGAGGATGAAGAACGCGGACCAATTTAAATGGTGAAGATGAAGATTGGATTTTATTGGGAGAAAGTAAAGCTAAATTGGACTCTTTCTATTTTCATCAAACATTGAGGGCAACTTAGTCTTTTTACTCCTCAATTTAATTTCATTTTAACCCCAAGAGAATGCAGTGAAAATTCAGAATCATTTGGGGGTGAATTGAAATTATGTTGCTTCAATGGTTCTTTAATGAAATTTTTCCAAAAAAAAAACAATATGAAAATTAACAGCAGCGAAATAAGGAACTGCCAAAGCAACATCTCTAACCCTCATATTTTTTATGTCCTTCCTTCATTGACAATAAAATCAATAAATTTTGAATTCCTTGTAGTTATATGCAGTTGTGCATTTAGAGAGGCCACAACACAAAATAGTGAGACTTTTTTAATTGGGAAAATCCTAGAAAAAGACAACCCAAATATATAAAAGACATTTTGGTGGTGTGAAATGGTCAAATTCCATATCAATATGGGAGGAGGAATCTGAGATTTTTTGAATGTGGAAAAAGACCAGTGTGCCCTGAGTTAAATTTGATAAGTAGAGAGTGTTGGAGTGAATGACACTCACGTGTGGGTGGGTGAAAATTTGGCAAAAGAAAGAGAAAAGAGAGTCAGCAATGAGAGTAAATGTTTAAGGTATATGGGTTTTTTTGTGTGTAGATCCTTCTTGACTCAAATCTTGTTCTCCTTTAATCCTTCCACGTTCATGGGGCAAGTAATGCTAATAAAAGTAGATGTTGTGACCGTAACCTGTGGCTGGACAAAAAACAGAGAGTAGGAAGGAAAAAAAGAGACAACAACAAAGGTGAAGGTTTGAGGTACATGGGTGTCTATTTTTTGTATCATTGTTGAGTCAAATGTTATTGTTTTGTAATCCTTCCACCCTTATAGGTCAATGTTGGTGGGGTTTAAATTATATGGGTTTTAGTGGTATGGGTAGGGTCTGAAGTAGAAATGAAAATAAGAATGTGGGAATAAAGTAATGAGATCATCCATGGTTGTGTTGTTTATTTCATGTTATTTGATTTAATGATTATGAACGCTTGTTCTTTTTTGGGTTGTTGGTGTCCTACGAAGGGTTTCACAATGATGGATGTTGCGTGGGTATAAAGTAATGGAGGAATAAATTGATGAGCAAAGTCAATGGTTAATACATGTAAGATTGTAAGATAAATGTTAAAAATCACATTCTGATGTTAATAGTACTTGCGTATGTTAAGTGTTATTAATTGTGAATATGGAGTTGTGAAAATAGGTTGTACTGTTGTGAATATGATAGGTGAAGTGATGATATGGGAAGTGAATTTAATTAATGCATATTGTGTCACAAACTGAGTGAAGTGACATTGTGATTAGTGGAATTTTTTTTTTAGGTAGGCATGTAAAATGGCATGTAATGAAGAGTCATCATCTTTAAAAGAACTCTTTTATTATTTCCACGTTGGAAGGAAATTTGTATGCAATGATGAGGGTAAAATTTAATATAATATAGGGACCTTAAAGGTGAAATGCATAAAAGAAGGGACAACACTCAGAGACTTGATGTCAATGGTATCCTCATGGCTTGATATTGATTATAACATGTGTGAGATGAAATACAATGTGAGGTTTGATGAGAGGACACTGATAGATCTAAATGATGATAGTGAAGTTGAAAATCTTATTCAGTATAATGAGAGGAGTAGGCATGTCTATATAGCCCCAAAAGATAATGATAATGTATTGAATACATTATATAAGCCACAAATATGAGTGTAACTTTATTATCTATGACAGTTATTATTTGAGATAATGGTGTTGGTTATTAGGTAACAACGGTTGTTATTTTCTACAGGGTTGAAAAATTCATGGGTCTCTCCTAAAAAACATGTACTATATGTCCAAGCATTGTGGAAAATAATGATGAGCCACTATCTTATGAAAGTGTTGTTGGTGGACAGGCAAATGAAATTGGGGGTAGATATAATATGCTTATATGTGGTGTAGAGAGTGCTCCTGCACCAGTGTCAAAGTTGACTTGTATGAAATGGAGGGGATTATTTTCAGGGCAAATGCAATGGTTTGCTCATGCGGAAGCTTTCAAACAGACACAATATTAGTATAGCATTGCACAGAACTTTGAGTTCACATACATGAGAAACAACAAGCATAACATATCGGTGAAATGCAAAATTGTGGGTTGTCCTTGGAAGATAACATATAATGTTATAGGTAAAGCTACTCCATTACTACGTGTGACAACATTCAAGGATGAACATTATCATAGAGGACAAGACAATCTTCAAGTTACTCATGGTGGGAGGTCTAACTTGACATCTTCAATTATAGTTGATGAGGTAAGAAATCACATTGATAAACGTCCCAATGAAATATGGAAGACGTTGCTAACAAAATATGGTACCACTCTTACATACAAGCAAGCATACAGAGCCAAGGAAAAAGCAATGGAGGACGTGGAAGGTAGACGTGAACAGTCTTATATGTTAATACCTTGGTTATGTCAACGGTTGAAAGAATCAGTTGACAAGATGGTTACTGAATGGGAAGCTACTCCAAATAACATATTCGAGAGAGTATTTATTGCTTATGGGTGTTGTACAGAGGGATTCATAGCTGGTGCTAGACATGTGCTATACATCGATGGAACGTTCTTGTCTGGACCATATAAGGGAATACTACTATAAGCTTCTGGTTATGATGCAGACAATGAATTGTTGCCATTTGCAATAGCAATTGTGAAGGGAGAGATAGTTGGTTCAATTCAGTTGACAATTGTGTCAGACCGTCACAATGCAATCAAAGGGGCTGTACAACTAGTTTTTGAAGGTGAAAGGAATGCCTATTGATAAGTTCATAGTGCAGATAGTTGGTTCAATTCAGTTGACAATTGTGACAGGAATAGGGTCTCATGGTCAAACATGTATTGGACAGACATTGGTTTTCCTTGGTGTTGTGAAACACGGTCAATTGGTTGTAAAACATGATAGTGGTGTTGTGAATTTTTTATTTTCCCATTGTTAAGTTCATAGTGCAACTAGGACAATCACATGTATTGGATAGACATTGGTTTTCCTTAGTGTTGTGAAACACGGTCAAATGGTTGTGAAATAGGAAAGTAGTATTGTGAATTTTTTATTTTCCCGTTATTAAGTTCATTTTGTTCTGTAGAGTAAACCTGTGGAACAATGCCTCATGATTTCATACAGATGTGGTGGCCACAAGATCACTTTCTCCCTTTTCTCTAGAAAAGTAAAACATGATTTTATACACATTGTATCACCCAACCGGCTACATTTGTACTAAAAGTTCAAAAAAACATGGGTAGAGGAACCATGGGTGATGCCACATAGACACAAAAGATGACAACACATCATATACCTTTACAAGTCAACTATCAGTATAGCTAACAAAATAAATTACAGCATATACTACTTCAAATGTTCAAAATACACTACTAAATGCTATTGGGTGGTCTATGGACGTTTTGTGGTTTGCCTTATCAACAGCTTGAGAGTTCATCCCTGCTCACATTGTCTTGATGGTTGACTAACCACCACAATATATCCCTCCTGTATTATGTGACTTGGTCCTACAACAAATGAGGAAGGCGAATTACAATTTTAGATTTAGAAAAAGTAAAAAACACATAACGTAAAGTCCAAAGTATTCCTTCAAGTAGGTATTATCGTGTTGTAACCAAGTATCACATCAGGACTCCATTGAAATAACCAAATCAAACCATGGACTCCACAGTCTCTCTTACATATGAAACGAACACTTGGATCATAAATTATCAAACAATAGCACATTCATGACTTATAAACTTGCTTAACCAAGACGTACAAATTGTTTTGCTGTGGGACATTAGCCATAATGATATCACCCATCGGCTTCTTCCCTTGTCATTTCACTACTGCGAAGTTTGGAGTGCACTCTTTTTCTTCCCCTTCTTTGTCAGATCCTCATGAGGTTTCATTAAGTCCAGGACATAGAAGGTTTTCGTCTTCGGCTCCATCGCTACACAAAACCAATGGTGCGCCGCAAGAATGGGCCCAATAATGAAATCACAATCGGCGATGTGGTAGCCAACTCTATGGGGCAACAACTAAGATTTGTATTGTGCTGCTTTCCAAACAGGTTTTTCAACTAGAAACATCTACAAGAAAAATAGTATAACAGCAATAGTCAAAACAAGAATACTACCAAACAGCACTAAAATGGATCATGATTCACTTACCATAAAGTTAGCATCAAATATGTGTCGCCTAACATGTTCTTGTTCTTTCTCGGCTGCTATTAATGTCCTAGAAACAATGGACACCACTCTGTTGTTAACTTTGTGAATTCCTCCCAAAGAATGCAGCTCATCCCAAGTGACGTATGCGTCATGCATACTAACCAATCGACTATAACAACACACAATGCAAAAAATTAAAGATGTGTGTACAAGTACTATGAACTACACTATATTGCACCACCAACTTAGTTAATTGGGACTCACATTTTCCCCTCATCATGTGGAGGCAAACGGGAAATTATATTAAACATTTTCTCCTTGTCATCTACTTCCTTCTTCCTCTTAAACACCTTAGGCATAACACAGGGTGATTCAATTTTCTTTTCTTTCCAAACTCTTGTTGATTTCCACGGCACAACACCCTTGTTAGCCCCTTCCTTCTTCACTTCATCCCCTCCTTCAGTTTTGCCATCAAATACGATTATGGGGTCCTTGTTTGCAAAATCAGACCCATCATCTTGTCCATCCTCATTAGTGTCGCCATCACTCGTTTCAACACTTTCTTCGACATTTTTGTTATGTCCCTTTTTACCACCTTCTTCCTCATAAGCAGTTGGGACTTGGTCATGACCATGTGTAGGGGAACACAATTCAGGGATACCACTCGTTTCTCCTTCCACTTTGTGCTGACCCCCTCTATTCAACTGCTCCTTAATCAACTTTACACCAATCATAGTCATCAACTGCTTGTACAAGTCCTTCAAGTCCTACATATTGAGGAAAAAAAATTACCCACATGACATTTGTAAAAAACTATACTTGGTCACAAATAAATACATACTGGGTCTAGATGACCGATGCTAATATTCCTCTTCGTCACCACTTCCTCTTGAGAGGCCTTCAATTTGAAAATTATGCCCATGTTGCTATCCCGCTCCAATTGAACCAATTTTTTCATTTCCCTATCAATCCAGTGGGTAATAGCGTCAGCGTGGTCATGCTTCTCAGTCGTGAGCAATGAGAAATGCTCACCAAAATATATATGTCATACGAATATGGTGAACATCAGATTTTATACCAACTACATAAACGATAACTAATGTGGGAAAAAACAAGCATATACATGTACCAACAATAAGTACACACAACAGTTGACATTTGAATTATTGTTCTTCCTGTTTCTGCAGTCCCTTAAAAAGTCTTTCATCTCCTTCCATAATTCATTTATTATAAAGGTTGACCAATCAAAATCCTCAAATAACTTCATGGTGCAAGCCACTACCTTTAATACGCGATTGCTGACCTTTCCACTTGCAGTTGGAGAAAGGAATGTTCCAAGAGTGTACACCATGAACAAAACCTCAAAATTTTCCTACCAACGTCCATCCTCAATCATTGCTAATATGTTCTTGTACAACCGGTTGAAATACTGAGACCTCAACTCTCTGTACACTGGTTCATCATACGCAACACTACACATCACCTTGGCCCCGCCATATGGCACACCAAGCAATTGGTGCACATCTAACGCAAAAATTTCCTGTGTCTTGCCCCTTATATGGAATTGATGCGTTGGGGGATCGTACGCATGGATCATTGCTGCTATTAGATCATGAGGAAGTTTAATGCAATCCTTCAGCTCAAGCAACTTTGCGAAGCCCAATCCTTTAACCCTCTCCTTCAAACCATCATTGGTGTTTATGAAGTCAACTAGTTGCTTAAACTGCCATAGTGAGCAACGAGTGAGAAAAGTAGCGTTCCTCTTTGCCCTCTTCTTAGGGGGTCTGGATTTTTTAGCTTGATTAAAATATTTCATCCTCCCATCGTTACTCAAGGCTCTCCATGCTTTTATCACATCATCATTGTGCACAATAGCGTTTCCACCTTTCTGACCATCGTCTTGTTTGAAAAACTCACTTCTAAAAAGAGCCAACCCACTAGGGAACGCTTTAGATGCCTTCCCCCTTTTTCCCTCTGTCATCTGACTTCTACCTTTTTTTTACTCGCATTGACTCCTTGTCGAACCATGGTTTCTCCTTTCATTACCACCACAAATCACTCTAGTCATATCAGAGAAACGTACAAGTTGTTAATCTCTATGGGGGAAAAATAATTGGTAGTGTATAAATTAGCAATGCACATTCACTGGTAGCAATTAGAAAAACCAAAGAAATGACATATGAGAGTGAAATAAACACTACTAAACAAAACAAACAAGACACCAGGTCCAAAGAAGTAATAAATTCAAGATCCATATAAAGAAGGAACTGAAAAAAGTGAAAGTTTCAAACACTGTTGCAATTTACTCAATAAACCATCAAGTAAAGCTAAACAAAGTAGAAAATATTTCCACTGCCCCAAAACAACAACAATGTAAATAAAAGAACACTCACATATTCAAGTTTACATCGAGAAAAAGAGCCCAAGTGGGGGAGGAGGAGGAACAATCGTGAATAACCAATCGTTTATAGGCATACAAGTCATTTCAGATAAACTAAGGCAGTCAATAAATCATTACATGAAAAAAAAAAAAGTAATTCCTCAACAAGGAAGGGAACAACCCTCCATAGCTACAAATGAACAAATGTTACAATTGACACTAGGAAAGCAAAATGAACCCAAACCACCTGTGCTTTCAGAATATACAATTAACTCTTAAAAATATTAACAAAAAAGAAAGGTTAAAAAGGAAAAAGGACAGTTTTCAAAGAGCATTCTTCAACATTGTGTGAATAACATTTCTTGCATTGAGTTTCTTGATAATAATCATTTCATTCAGTCAAGAAAAACCGAATAACATGGATATAAGAATGTCTATTGTATAACCATCAATATACATATAGAATACCAAGACAATGATCTAGGTCAACTGAATTGATTACTATGTGGAATGCAGCTCAAAATGCTACATAAGTATTCAAGATTATTGGTCTAATTATCAATAAAAAGCATAACTGTGATACCAATTTCAAAAGACATCAATTAATATATTTCTTCCACCCAAGAATTGTAGTCCTAGCACATATATCTTATCTTACACTTGTAGAGAACTAGTGTACCATTTCATATATTGAGAGGAAGGCACAAGGGGAACAAAAGTACTGAGCAAAAACCCCATAAAAGAATAGTTTTAACTTGAAATAAATGCAAACCTTCAAAAGTCATAAAGAATCAATGTTGTCATCACCAGCATTTTACATGAATAATTTTAACTTGCTCCTATATTCCCAAGGTTCCCATAACTTATTCATGACCAAATATAGCATTTTACATGAAATGGGATACAGTCATTGTATTATCAGCTTTAGTTACTATAAGAAATAGCAAGTGGCACGCCTGTGAGTCCAAAGGAAAATCAAAGAAAATAAGATGCTAATTGCCAGCTATGACAAAAAACAAAGCCAAAGTAATGTCTATTTCAACAAATTGAAGAATAAAAAAAATAAAAATAAATACAAATCACAGAAAGCAGTGCAACAGAAATGTAAACAAGTAATTTGCATCGTATATTGCTTCACATGAGTTTGAAGCCCAAACCCAACCTATATATGCCAATGCACTTCAATCTCCAAGTAAACATCATGAACAACAAAAAATTATTACTTGATTGAATCTATGGTGGTTGGAATATGATGGGGTTGTAGGGTGCTAATAAATTATTGAAATCTTCCTATTAGGTACAAAAAAAATCAATCAAACACCCTCTTAACTTTTCTAGATTATACACACAGCCAAGAAGCTTTTAGGGTACCGAAAGAGAAGCATTTGAATGAGAACTCATACCTTCCACTTCTCCCTATCACGCCCAAGAAGCTGCGGAAACCTCCTTTCGCTAGCAATCGTCACATCAATAATGGCTTCTCTCCTTCCGCCTGCGTTGGCGATGACAACAATGGCTTCTTCTCAGCTAGTGCATGCGACTGAGAACGGCAACAGAGATGGGGAAAATCAAATTACACTTGGCCCTTACCTCCTTTTGTTGGCAACCGTGACGACGATAAGAGCTTCCCTCCTTTCGCTGCCGCTTGTGACAACGACAATGGCTTCTCCTCAACTAGCATTGGCGACGGAGGACTACAACACAGATGGTGAAAAAAAAAATTGACAATCGGCCCAACCTTCTTTCACTTTCCTATTTTAATTTTAACTGAGGGTATTGTGGTCTGTTTCCACATTCAAAAAATCCCAAATTCCTCCTCCCACACTGATCTAGAATTTCACCATTTCAAATAACTAAAATATTTTTTGCATATTTAGATTGTTTTTTACTGAGATTTTCTTTGATTAGAATGGATGGAGTACATTCATAGCTTAGCCACTTCCGCAAACTTTTTTCTTTTTGTCAATAAAAAATTTCCAGACTTACGCGTAAATGTTTACATCAAGTTTTCCATATCTTATTTATTTTTCCGTTATACGTGCTGAAATTGCTCTTACTACGTGATTGAAAGTATCCCAATAGTGTTCATGATATTGTACTATATTTTTTCATCATTAGACCCTAATCTTTGCATTAATGTCGAACATAAATCAATATACTTAGCAGATTCAGCTTCAGCTATTAAGATAGATAAAATTAAAATATTTCCAAAAATAGTTGTGTAAGTAATATTAACCCTGGACCAAAAAAAAAATTAACCCAAAATCTCTCTTACAGGACATCAACAGGGACCTGGACTGGATACACTGCATCCCAAGATGCTTGTGGTTTCCAATTTCTATCAGTTTTTGAACCAACTTTTCGTGCATGGATTAAGGGGCCTAAAGGCCCAATTTACTTCAGAAGAATTGAAGTTTATCCCAAAAGGCCATCTGTACCCAATAGCCCCAGCAAAAACAAAAAGCTACAAGACGTTTTCCGGCCTAAAATAAGAAATTCTCTTAGACTTTTAGTTCATCTATCTATCTATTGAATTATGAATTAAAAAAAAAAACTGTTAAAGATGAAAAACTTTTCATTTCAATTTGCCTGCCTAGCATTTGCATTTCCGTTTTACTTACAATAAGATTGTGTTACAAAACTCAATAAATACTAGTAAATTGTAAGGCGTGATAAAACATCATTTGCAAAGGCAAAAAATAAATAAATAAAACATTATTTGAAATTTGAGCACTCATCATCATGAAAACAATTCAATTTGCCCATGTTGGAAATATGACCGAATGAAGGGGTGGAAGAGTAGTGGATTCAAACCAAGATTTATTAGGCAAGCAGGTGTTAGATTCTTTGACTAAGCTATCCCTTTCTTTCAGACAAAGTCATACATTTAAATTATTCCAATTCCACCGTTCCATAAATGGAATGTGAGGTCAAATTACAATAATACCATACCAAGCTTTAATTTGTACTTTATTTTATACATTCATTTCTTATCTAACTTTCTCCCATATTGTCCCGAAAATACCATGCTATAAACATCATTTTCTCACACTCATCTTCGTTACACTTCCATCACTATTTAATTAAAAAACTCACTCATAAATTGGCATTTAACCAGAAAATACGACTTTTCTGCGAGCCTCTCCAATTGACAGCTACAGAGTGCTTATGGCGTAGCCTGGTATTAGCATGAACACAGGTTATTGCTTTTGATTCTTGAAAAAGGAAGTATGAGTATATATTAATTATGTAATCATATTCAATTAGACTGAGTAATTATATTGCTTTGAGGGCTTGCGATACGTAGGTATTGTTATAACCAATTACCATGTTATCGCAGAATACTATGTCATCACTGCTAGGCAGGCAGGTAATAACTGTTGATGGATGAACCTAGGAAAACAAAAATTTAGCCTCATCCATCTATATACTCTTTCTCATCTGTAGGTCAAAGCCTAAGCCATCCAAATATCGCCAACAACAACATGTGATGAGGGACGTACCACTGTTTTGTTGCCTTTTTTCTGACACACAAGAAATTAAAGTAGATCGAGGGGATCCATGATGACAAGGAATGAAGGGAAATAATAATGATAACGTCGTTGCTAAATCAATCCAAATGAGAATTCAAGTGGTTCAATAAACTCGTATATATCCATCCAGTTGTCCATGTGTTTATTTATAATTCTCTCTTTAATGACATACAAATACAACGAAGTTTTGAAATTTCAAGTGCTCCGTTCTGGTAGACCCCAAAATAATCACTTCGAATTATGTTGAGCCATATGGGGATTCTAATAATTAAAAAGCCTTCAAATAATAATTAACTGTCAGAGTTTGAAATGATGTGAATTTGGAATAATGTTGATAGATGAAGATGTTGTTGTTGTTGTTGTTGTGTGCTTTCTGGCTTCAAGCAGCTTCATCATCATCATAATTGTTTCTGAGTGTTTACCTTTTCAAATAATGAATTAAACTCCAATATATATGGGCCATTTCTTACATACACATATCACTTCAGATCTCCCAACATGTCCATGCAAAGTGCAAACATATATGCATAAAACACACACTTACGAAACACAAAAAATATTATTAGGGCAAGCATGTGTTGGTGGGTCAACATCTAATATTGCTTTATGTCGTAACCACCAACCTGCAGGCAAAACGCCAGTAACCAGGCACATGCTTCTGCATCTATATCTATAGTTTTACTCTGATCTCACTCAATAATATATATATAATAGCCACTGAGAACTAATTAGGACAGATTTTATGGGCCCAAATCAGGAATTAAGGCATAATATGGGCCTGATTAATGGCCAAGTGTTAATATCTGCGTGACATAACGTAACCAAAGCTTATTATTGTTCCTTGCTGTTCAACTTCCGCAGAGAATTATTTGGGGGCCTAGCTATAGTTTAATCATGCTATTTTGGGATCCAAGATTTCTTTTTCTTTTTTGTTATGGGGGACCATTTTCCTGTGTGTGTGCAGTACCTTACTAGATTTCGATCCACGTGAACCATTTAGCTTGCTAGCTCCAACCCACACAATCATAGTACAAGGCCTCTTTTTTTTTTTTTTTTCTCACTCACTCATATTGATCATTGGTGCTGATAATAAATGAGATAACATGTGGTTTTGTCGCTGGAAAATTATTGTCACCAAGAAAGACATGTCTACTTTTTACCCTCTTTGGTTTTTGATCCCGTGCAAAATTAATTAAGTCAAACTCCAAAAGATCGGTATCATATATACTGTAGCTATGACTGCATTTTCATACATCACTTAAAAAACATGCTTTCTAATTGTTTCTGTTATTATCTAATTGTTATGTAATGTGTATGTTTATTAGCCGAGACCGAGTTAATTGTTACTTGTATCTTTGATATTTTTTGCTGATATCCCTTTTGTCAATAGATATTTGGTGTGTTTCTATGGTGTCAAAAAATGAGCTTTTGATAATGACATAAAATTTTGACAGATATTTGCTACTTACAGTACAACTGGCATTGATCATCTCCCATGACCAAATAATGGAGTTGCGTGGATTTCTTTTATTATATTGATGAAGTTCAAAGATAACAAAAAACCCTTCCATAAATTATGAAAAGTGTACAACTAACTTTAGAAAAGAAATATATTAAACTAAGCACTTGCGTTGTTGTCTATCGGCGTTCAGTCCACATTAGCAGACGTCTCTATATAAATCATTTATTCTGTATTACTATTCTTTGAATCAAAGATTGAACAATCTGATGTGTCTTAATGCGGAAAGATAAGAAGAAAATGGTAAAAAACTATCAGTTGATCATTATTAAAGATGCGTTTATATATCGATTGTTGGTTACCTCGTATTGAATATAGGCCAAAATAAATAGGCAGTCTATTGCTCAACTAAAGTATGCCTTTAATTAAGCAGCTGTTTAGTTCTTTAAGTTTTATAATCTTGCCCCGTGCACAAGTCCATGACTTTTTCAAACACCCGTAGTTGCAATAATGCCTCTGATATTTCTCTCGTAAACCCTGCGATTACTGAAACGTAATATTATAGTCATTCGCACATGTAATTTTGAAGAAGAAGAAGATGCTTGAAAACCCAGTCCCTTAAAGATAAGCTGCAAACTCCAAAGCGTGATTTGTTTTTTAATTACAACTTAATGTAAACAGATATAGACACATATATATAGTTGAAGCATCACAGGATATTTCTGATGTAATTGAGTATTAACTATAATAACATTTTCAACCTGCTTCTAAATAATTCAAATTAAACTCATCATACATAGCGTGTTGCCGGTTAGGGAATCTCATCCATGTGTATATAAGATATGCCATGAATTTTGTATTGATTCATTAACCTTCTGGCTAATGATATAAATCAACTCCAGAGAAGAACACAATCTTCGTGCATTATGTGTGTGTACTCCTAAGTTAAGACCCTTTTAAATAATCTTAAGAAAGTTAATTACATTACTTAATAATATCATATGTTGTGTTTTATTACATTATATAGAAGTTCGTAAGTCAAATAACATAATGTAAAGAAAAATAACAAACTTTAATATCTTGAGCTAATGTAATTAGCTTTTTTAAAATTTTTTTAAAATGTTCTAAAATGCTCTTATAGATAGAAAGTGAGGAATACTCCGTATATAGTAGAATCTTCTACAATGATGAAAGGGCTATATCTTAACGGGGTAGGGCTAGCTTGGTGGGAGCCAGGAGGGTCATAGTCTGCTTTCTGTTTAGTGCCCATAATTGGAACCTCGCTAACGTACCTTATTCAATTGACCCTATTCAATTCTCATCAACAAACAGATTAAATATATATATATATATATATATATGGGTTTGACGATGATGATGATTTTAAGAAGCAAGCACATTTTCAGGGTTTGCTTTACACTCTCATATAATTGACAGCTCTCCCTCCAGATATAAAGTCATTAGCTTTGAACCAAATCGTGCAGACACTAATCATAGTGGAAGCGAATATCCTAAACCCGCTTTTTCCCCTATCTCCTATTTTTCTATGCAACGCATCAATCCTTAATTAGTGTTTCTTTATTTATACACACCTACATACATATACATTATTCGAGAGGGTATATTATTAGATTCCAAAGCAGGATATAATCTAACAAAGAGAAAAATTGGATATCATCTGGCAAAGGGAATTAAGCCTCATTTGCCAACTGGGTATAGCAAGTAGGATATATAGCTATTAGTCGTCGCAAGTCTTTAAAATAAAAAACGTGTTTGAAGGAGGGGGGAGAGAGAGAGAGAGATTAAGAAAGGAAGGCCATGAAACTCGAGATTCTAAGGAGAGACCCAATCATTCAGTGAGAGGGCCCACCGAATGAACGGTTGTGATTGATGGGAATGGTGGGCCGTGTTCCAGTAGGGTCATTAAGACTCGCCATGGATCTTTCTGTGATGCCAGCAACTGCTTCATGAAAAGGAGGGAAGAAGGAGGGAGGGGAAAAAAAGAAAACTAAAAGGAAAATCCCAGTGAGATTTTAAATAAAAGATTTTATTAAAGATGTTCTATAAAATTGTATAATTATAGTAAAATTTCCATTAACAGCCTTATCAGCCCTATTAGCTACGATAGATTGTTAATCTGTATTAACAATTTTATGGGATTTTACTGTAAATACGTTATTTTAAGAGAACTTTTGACGTGAAGTCTTTTATTTAGGACTATAATTTTCTCAAAACTAAATTATCTATTAATTTATTTTGTAAAGAAAGAGAGAATGATCCACCTGTTTGTCAGTGACAATTGTACATTGGTTTGGGCAATAAGCAGCAGCCATACCCCACCACCTGAGCTGATACCTGGAACCGATAAGGTCACGACCCCACCGTCCAATTAATTAACCCTTCATCTTCTCTCTTGTATAATCTTTAATCATTCATGCTGTAAAACCCTCCAGTTTCATGCCCTAAATTTGTAATCACGCTTATCCTAAACCTAAGCCTAAACTAAACATAAGCCCACCCCACCCTCTAATCCTAATCCTAGTCCTAGCTACTCCTACGTTGTTCCTCTTCATTATCAGGTAATAGTATGTATGTATGTATGTAACACTATTTCATTTCATCAACTTTGCACTAATTAAAAGCTAATTGATTAATCATGAGTGGTAGAGAAAAGAAAGCTGATGAGAAGTGTGAAAAACTCAAGTTGGAAACTTTCCAGGAGTATCGTGTTGTTCTTCACATGGATGTGGGTGTGGGTGTGGGTGTGGGTGTGTGTATATGAAAAAGCATATGGAATTACAGAGTAAAAGGAAGGAAAAGAGGGTTGCACAAACAATGATGATGAGATATCGTGTAGTAAAATAAATCATCAAACAAACAAAAAATTATATAAAGGGAAAGGGAAAGGGAAAGAAAGGCAACCAAATACCCAATTGTTAAATAGTGTCATTCATTCATCCTCCAAACCCTAAAAACCCTTCTCTCTCTCTCTCGTCTTCATCCTCTTCCAAAATATTAATCACACCAAAAAATTAATTTTGGGAATAAATATAAAAACTCAATTTTGAAGAGCAAATCAAACCTCTCACGTGTGTTAACACACATCATCAAACTCTATTACCCCAAGCAAATCGGATTCCCCCATATGAATCATCTAGGAGCGGTGACTGTTTGTATCATGTCGATCATCGCAGCCTCCTCCTCCACCACCGTGGTGTGATTGAGAACCACTTGCTGGCGAATCTGAAACGCCGCTCACCGACCGGTATGGGTTGACGCCGGCAAGCATACTCAAATGTCCCTCGTTTATATTCCCAGCTCCCCCGCCGCCAACCCCTGACGACCCTAACTGTTGACCGGGCAACAACGCCATAGGAGTAGGGAAGTTCATGAAATGTAACCCACTGGACATGGTAGCGCCTCTATATAAAGCACTGTTATTCACCGACGGGAATGTCCATATAGGATCCCCGCTCATAACTTGATTATTCGAATTCGCCACCATCCATATATTCGCCGGAATCTGTGCGTGGCTTGTAGTAATCGCCCCCGCGCTCGATTGCAACAAATAACTTCCCATTTGATATTGCTGTGCTGAAGTGGACGGCGACAACTCTTGCTCCGTCGGTCGCCTTTTCCTCGCCATGCCTTCTTCCGCCTCCGTCAAATCCAACGTCGTTGACGACGGAACTCCTCCCTCGCCTCCGCGCAATTCCTGCTTTGCTTGCAGCATGCTGCCTCCGGAGAAACTATTAGACTGAAAATTCAGCAGCGTTGAAGTGTTGTTGCCATCGGAAGACAAGCCGATTCCGGGGAAGAAGCCCCTACGCTGCTGAACGGAGAAGTTTGGATTGAAGTAAGACGATCTGAGCTGAGAAGGGACGGACATGGTGGAGCCGGAGCTTCTCAGAGAGATATTAAGGGAAGTGAAGTTAGCGGGGATCGTCCCAGTGCCGGTGGCAGCGATGACGGCGGGCTCAGCCTGTTGGAGCAGCCACTCGATGGTTTCCCCATCAGACTTATGGCCGAGCTCGCGGGTGAGCTGGAAGACGCGAGCAGCACAAAGCGCGGGCATTCGGATACGGCGGCCACGACCATCGACCTTGGTGTGGCGGTCCTTGGTGGAAGTTCTCTTAGGCGGCGGCTTCTTATTGGAGGGTTCGGAGGAGGAAGAGGTGGGAGGGACGACGGTGAGGGCCTGGTTGGATCGGTTGGAATTGGAGGCGGCAGGTTCAGCGGAGATGGCTAAAGAAGGGTAAGAGGAAGAAGTAGAACAAGAAGCAGCGGGCTCTTGGTGGTGATCTTCTTTCTTCTCGAGAAGCTGAAATGGGAAGTTGGGACGGTGGTGGTGGTGGTGGTGGTGGAGTTCATCACCACCCTCCATGATCGCATATAAGAGAGGAAGATTAAAGTTGAATTTGCAAGGGAGTGTTGTGTGGTGGGTCTGTTGTCATAGGAGGGAGGGATTGAAGGAGAAGGAGAAGAGGGATGTGATTTGGTTCTTCTTTGTTAAGGTCAGGGTCAGGGATTTAATTTTTTGATGAGGGGAAGGAGCTTTAAGCAACAAAGATAATGAGTGGGAATTATATGGGTGAGCTTTAAAAAGCATTATTTATTTTGAAAGGGAAAAAAAATGAGAAATGGTTTTTAATAAGGGTGAAAAAAAATGGGGGGGATTTTTGGGAGTTGGCTTTTTTGATTGTGGATGGACAGGCGTCTTTGGTTCAGAGTCCACGTGAGGTGCTCTTTATATCATTCAATCCATAAAGACAATGGAGGTGGGCCCCAATCCCAAGTCAAAAAAATAAAAATTTAGAGCCAAGGCGTGGGTCCCCCTCATTCAAGTAATCATTTCCTTTTGCCTTTGCTCTTCCCTCTCGGCCCTTACCTACTCTCTCTTCAACTCCCTTTCTTCCTCCTCCCCCTCCTCACCTTCAACTCCAATTAATTACAGTAATAAATATGATACTATATATTTACAAGAGTCTTCTTTATGCCATGGATTATATATATATATATATGTGACACTTGACGCTCCACGGAGGCTACTGAATGAAGATGATGTGCTTTACTATCGACTTTTTAATAAGCCTAACAACGATTTGGAGGGTTTCCAGGAAAAGAAGGGACAAAAAGTTGTGGAAATGTGAGAATATGGGGAATTTCGCACTCACTCTACACACACACACACACACAACATCGTGGGCTATGTTGCTCCGGCTAAGGACCACCACCACCACTACAGGCACCTCCACCTCCACCACTAAATAGTTCGTCAATTTTCAGTCTTGAGAATGAGTCCAATATAATTGTTAATTATCGGTACGATCGAGCATGGCCATCATAATGTGATGAGAGGATTTTCAATTTTCTGGCTTTGTAATTACGACCTATTACCCTTGGAGAGGGATATGAGAGGTAGCTAACGTAGCGAGGCAAAGTCTCTGTGTAGGAGGAGTCGTTTTCTTTGGAATTTATGAAAAGAGGCAAGTTTTAATTAGTTAATGAATCAAGTGACTTTTAATGTAATGACTCATAAACTTATATTGGTGGTGTTTAATTTCACTGTAAATGAGATGCATGGATGAAAAGAGAGAGTGAAAACTAAACGTCGGAGTCCGTACTTTTTGGTCCCGTTGTTATCACATGCAGAGATGCAGAAGTTGCCAATATAATGAATTAATGAGGTCTAATATCCAATAACATTTATATACGTACAGAGAAATTAAAGCTTAACAAATTAAATTAAAACAAATATTATTGTCTTTGCTTTTATATATAATATATCCATTAATTACGTGTAAGCAAAAGTAGTAAACAGTGGAAGCATCATTATTCAACGCAAAATCCAATTAACCCCCATGCATTGTATAGATTCTACCTTTCTTCCTTTCTTTAATATGGATTTTAACTGTAATTTGTCGTCACGTAATTCCCACTTTGTTTGACTCCTTCCCACAAAGTACCCATTAAATTAAAATATTCCCTCCAATTATAAACAACAACACCTTTCTACGTGCACCTCATAATAATTATGACCCATTCCTTGCCCCCATTCATTATATATATATATAATTAATTAATCTTCTTTAAATACCGCGCTCCTCCATTAATTGATTTCCTTTCAACCCTTAATTGTATGTTCGTAAAATAATCTAACATTCTGTTACAAAATATACAACAACGTAACATCTCCGATCCCCCATAAACTGATATGTTACTCGTCGATCTCTTGAGCTTAAGAGTGATAAACGAGCTAGGGAAGAATGGTTCCGTTGGTGCATTAAATAGAGAAGGGATATATAATTAATTTAATTGACCCAAAAAAGGGTTATATATATATAATTAATGAATTGAAGATCAGATTAGAGTGAAAGAGGACATGTTTTTTTCCCATGGAGGAGGGCAAATTAAAGTGGACCAGGGAGATATTATAAGAGAGTTGCTGCCTTTTCTTGAGACCACATGCTGTTGCTACTTTTATGTATGTCATATTGAACAAGACAGCTTACCTATATCATATATATATATATATATATATATATATTATCAGTCATATATTTTCTCTAATTTCCCATTCGTATTTCACAATTCATGTTTGGCCCCACGCATTCAAGTTCATTTAAGTTTCTCCTTCTTTTCCCTCAAATACTCTACACATCCATCAAACTAATTAACTTCGTTCATATCATTTCCTTTCTACTCTTTAAGCTTTTCTGTATATACCACGCCATATATAATATAACGTATACAGTTTTCAATTTATGGGTAGTATCATTATATATGTTACGTTATAATACGGGATTATTGATGTGATGAGTGTGTAAATTAAAGTAAGCCGCTTTGAATTTGACAGTAGTGAAGATATTTTATACACGTATAAGAGATGGAGTTTGGGGAGAGAGAGAAAGAGGAGATAATAAGGATGTGTGTGTGTGTGTGTGTGTGTGGGGAGAGATAAAAGACAGTGACAGTAGGAAAAGATGAATTGGCATTTGTGTTTGGTGTTTCCTGTCATACACTTTGAACACTCTGATTCCTCACTTTTCACTCTCTTCTCTCCCTCCCTCAACCAAAATAATATACTCCCTCATCTCACCTCTTTCATTTAAATAATTATATATTCTATGAGTTGACCTTCATATTAAATATAACTCATCTTTTATATTTGTTAATATTTTCCTCATTTATATCTATATATCGTTAATATATAGATATAGAATGAGAGGATGACATATTTAAAGATTTTCCACAAATTAACCTTATTGATATTCTATCAACAATGATTGAGTAGGGGTTGGAAGGAGGGAATTCAGGAAGATAATTAGAATGCTTCAGTAAAAATATATTATATCAACTTACATTCACATATAATATGCTCAAATTAGTTATTTAGGTTTTACATTAAGTACCAGACAAGTACTCGAGACTGGAGGGAGTAATTCATAAATTAAAAAGTGGGCAAATTATTATTTGTGATTAGCACATGTAGAGAATTTGTGTCATTCTTCTAAAAACAACCGCACTATTTAATTGATTAGAATTTAATGCTCAAGAATTGAAAAAAAAAAAATAGAAGGGAGTAGAGTATAATCCTAGCTAATCATCATTTAAAAAAATTATGTCCAGTACTTTGAAAGATTATTCTGTTGGCTATGTATATAGGAGTAGTTGCAACTGTTGGAGTTTATGGGGCAAAGTCGATGTACACTTCGAGTTTTAATTAAGATGAACACGTTATCGCTGTGTTATCCTTCTTCCTTTCGTGTCAAATTCAAAAGAAAATGTATCAATTTAAAAAAATATATATGAACATAAATATAATTAAAAAAACCAAATTAATCTTCTATTTTAGTGCGTGATCTCATTTACTTAATTTGTTTATAATTAAAAGAACCTGTGAGAGTTCGCGCCATAATAATAAAAAAAAATAGAGAGAGAGAGAGAAGAAAAGGAAGGAACCTATTTGTACTGCAGGGTTTAAAATTCTCATGCACGCACGACTCGAGATAATCGATATATACTTTATTACGAGTATAATGTTATACGTACGGTGAATTATTAATAAGCAAAAGGGAGAATTTAATCGTAATTAGAATGCGGAGAAAAAGATAAATAAATACTTGTAAACATTAAAAATTTTAAAAGATGACTTAAATTTAGTATATGATAAATGAGAGGTTCTAACTAAAACTCAACAGAAAATTATTAAAACTGAATAGATAATGATTAAAACAAAATGATTGAAACTCAATAGAATATAACTAAAATTCAACAGAAAATAACTAAAATAATAAAATTGATCAATTTTTCCCCTCATTTATTATTTATTAAATTTAATTCATTTTTTAATATTATATGGAATTTATTTATCTTTCTCTCAAGAATGTACTCGTGGCCTAATTGAAATGAAAGTGTTATTCTGTGAGATGTTGGGTGTGAATATATATGATCTTACTTTTTTGGAAAAGTAAAATCATATCACAAGAAAACAAAGATTAGAAGGAGGGAACAACAAAGAGATTCATTTATTCAATAATAATAAAGATATTAGGAGAAGAATATTTTTTTAAGGAGCGAACAATTTTTAAAAAAAAAAATAGTAGAAAAATACAAAAGAGGGAAGGGGTGTGGTTGGAAGGGGAGGGTTACATCACTTTCTTTGAAAGCTTTTTGCCTGCCGCTACTACTCCGGACTTTCATGAAAAGTAGAGCCCAGTGAATCCAGCAGGGCTATTTCTGTAAAATCACTTTCTGCCCCCCTCTTTCCCCACCTCCCCTGCTCCCGCGTGCCTTTCACTCTCCTCCCTCCCTTTTCTTTTCAACACGATGCCATCTAATTTTGTGTAAAATGCAAGGTAATAAAATTTGGATAGGTATTATATTGGTTGGGATACTGGGATAAAGATTAATGGGTTAAATTTGAGTTAAATTGGGGCTAACATGAGAAAGAAGATTTTAAAATTATTAATATAATTTTTAAAAGAAAAAGTTAAAAAGATTATTATTTTTTAAAAAAGTTGAACCAGGTTGACACCTAAACTGAATTGGTTTACCTATTAGGTGGAAGGTTTCTAATCCAGGTTCCAAAACAATGATAAAATGTCATAAACTGGTTTATTTCCCATCGCTTGAAGAACTAAGAGTTCCAATAAGCACTAATTATGGTGTTTATGTTTTTCACTTTCTACATAGTTTTGTGATATATATCACTCTGGTCTTAATTTAAAAATCTATTTTGATAAAAAAAATTCATCCCTATTAAAAGTCTAGTTTAAAAGTAAGAGATGTGATCTTTACAATGTTACTCCTATTAATTAGACGATTGAAAAGAATTTACCCACGTTGTTTTTGGAACCGTTCAAAAAGAAATTTTCTAATTTTTTCCATAATTGATGAGTTAACTAACTCTCCTATATGGATTTATAAATAAAATCAGAGTGGTATAAATATATAATATGCATAACATGTCAATGATGTTCTATTTGAATGTAGAGGCTAAATAAGACCACAGTCCACTTTATTTTTTAAAATTTGTGATTTGTGCTCTAAATCTTCTCTATTAATTATATTTACTAAGGGAATTCTTATAATTATTATAGGGCAAAGATCTTATAATTTATTAACTAATTTCTGTCGTATTCGTTAATAAGTTATGTGACATATAATAATTATAAGAGTTTCTGGCCGTGGATAGTTTTAGAATTATTGAATGCATTTGTGGAAATAGTTAAAGGGTCCACGTATACACATATCCTATCCAAGGGAGTATAGAGAAGTCCAATCAATAGGCAACACACCAGCATCACAAATTCTCCTATCATCTCTGTCCTTTGGTCAAACTTATATTCTAGTCTAGCTAACTCAACTCTTGCAAAAGAGAAAAATAAAAAAGAAAATGATAATAAGGTACTAAGAACTAAACATAATAATAAAAAAGTCCTACTAATTCTTCCCCTTATCAAAAAGTTTTAAAGAACTTTTAGGATAATATCTTTAAAAGTGAAATGGTGTCCTTGCCTCCATGAGTAAATGAGATTAAAAGATATATCAGGCTTTAGAAACTCTTATTGAAGATCTCACTTCATGATAACATCATATTTTAATAAGATATTTCATGATATTTTTGGAGATTTAATCATTGCTTTTGGTTTTAAATTGCATTAATTATGATTAATTGTGATTAAATATGTTTGCATGAAATTAAGATTAAAAGGGGCAAAAATGTTATATATATTTTATGATTCCCTTTAATTGATTGATTTATAGTATATGGGGTATTACATTTTTGGGTGAATTTTCATTTCAATCAGTTGGGGAAAATTACAAAAATGGCCCAGAATGTGTGAAAATTACAAAACAAACCCATTGAGTTGCTATGTTTTGAAGAAAAAGGGGGCATTAGGTCTGGAAAAGGGGGCTGCGGCTGAAAGCTGTGAGCAGTGCCAAAGGGGGTACTACATCACAAGCTGGAGGGTCTGGAAAATCAACTTCAGCTGGGGTTTCTTTAGGCTGTGGAGAAAATAAGCTGAGGGGATTGCCGCAAGTGGACCTTTGAACCTGGACTTGAAGAGAAGCATCCCGATGAGGGAAAGCAGAGCCGTGGGAGAGCGTCTGACCACCATTATTCCCATAACCGACCACCTAGTCATCACCTTCACAAATTCTCACTACCATTTACATCATCGAGAATTACATACCACCATCACCATATGTTCCCTTTTCGGCTCCTCGACACTCTTCATTCACCATAAATCACCACCATTTTCACTACAGGCCACCAACACCATTTCCTTACCTTCATTCTGGACAGCACTCAATCTTGTTCCACCATTCCCATCTTCCTTTCTTCCTTCACCCTCATTGAACCAGCCGTCATTTTTACTTCCTCTTACCTTCGGCTACATGTTTGGCATTTGGAAATGCATTGGCTCCAAATTAAAATCATGAGAGGCTGATTTGCAAACTCTTGAGATTGGGATTTGGCTTGAGTTCTTAAGCTTAATGGGGAGTTTTTCTTGATCTTAGTTCCTTTATGAATTTTCTATTATTATTGTAATTCCTAAATTAGACTAAAGGTAGTTTTAGTAGGATTTTATTGTGAGTTAATTGAACTCCATAATGTTGAACTAAGACTTTTTATTTTGTGATTGGATCTGGATTATTGCAATTGGATATTTTTAGTTGTGTATGTTTCTATTAATTCATTAAGACTATACTTGCTATTTGATTACTAGTTTGTGTAGTTGATTTGAATTAATTTAAGTATCGCAATTATGCATTCATATTAGAGGAAACAATTGCATTAATTTTATCAATTTCACACATCAAGTGGTTATTTAATAACATTCCTAAGTAATAACTATGAATGCGATTATAGGAGTAGCTATTAATTAGGAGTGTTAGACCCAATATGATTACTTGGGGTTTTTATCTAATCTTGGTGGATTTTGACTCATATATCATTAGTGAATTAGAATAGTCATTGAACCAATTTCTCAAGAAATTTACTTCATTCACATCCCATTCCATTTTATTTGAAAAAAAATACCAAAAACAATAGTATAGGATTTTAATTAAATTGCATTCTTCTTTTAATTATCATTAAACAAAACCCTAAATCAATTTTATCTTGTTTTTATTGCATTTGCATGGCATTTAGATTACATATGAATCAATAAAAGGCTCCTCGAGAAGAAAGAACAATCTTAGGTTTGCCTATACGCAATCTTTAGTTTATTTTTTATTGTGGACCTCAAGGCTAATGCACAAAAAGTCCTCATCAGTGTTTGGTCTGCAGTCCCTTCTCTGAAATTTGAAGTATATGGACATTGTCTTAGTCTCTCTTTCTCATCTCCGGCCATTACCAGATTCTAATCCCATCGCTTGCCATCTCGTCTCTGGTTTATCACTGTGTCACGAGTGGAAGGGTGATCCGCTCTAGTCTCATACGCTCACTATAT
>JBAGKO010000005.1:12664596-12675094 GCA_037177275.1 Acacia concinna | reverse complement strand
CAGATCGAAATTCATTCTTCACACTTTTCCCCAAAAATTGTACATAAAATAATAAGACTTTATCTTATTATTACTTGAAGAATTTACCCAGAAATTGGGATGTTACAGAGCCTGCATGTGACTTGACCCAAACTCAAATTCAAACAGCGAAGGCATAAACAGGGAGTCATACTTCTCATGCATACGGGTTAACACAATCAAAACACAGCATACAAGCATACAACAAACAACAAATAACACAAAACAACACAAGTTAAGGGTAAAGATTCTTGCTACTGTATACTCCTTGCACGATGTACGGGCTTTGTTTCACTATTTCTGGCACTAGTGGATTACTTGTATGCCTCTCTAGTACACCTATGTTGTGTTTTATTATATTATATATTAGTTCATAAGTCAAACAATTTGAAGAAAAATGATAGATTTTAATGTCTTAAAGTAATGTAATTAACTTTCTTAAGATTCTAAAAAAACTCAACTAATTTTTATGATTAGGATTGAAAGGAGTATTACTTAAATTTTAAATCACCTAATCAAAATAACCTAGCTACAATGATCACCCCGAGCTTAAAAAATGACCAAGTTGAGTTGGTAATTCATAACAAATTTGTATTCCTTCCGGTCTTAAATATAAGGCCCCCTTCAAAAACTATAAAGGGTGCCTTATATTTAAGACTGGAGGGAGTATAATATTAACTCAATCAAAAACCAAACTCATGTATTATAATATTTGGCTGTGCTATATGGAATTCAATCGGGAGATACTTAAAAGGTTTGTGTATACAAAATTGCTATGAAATAAAAATGAAAGAAAAAATGTTAATATAATATTTGGTTTTTGAAGTTTAACCTAATTTTAATTTTAGTCATTCAAGTTTGCAAAATATAGTTTTTGTTCCTTAAATTTATTCTGTTAGTTCAAGAAATTTAAAAAGGACTTAATTCTGTCTTTGATGGCATTAATCTATATGATGTGATACTAACAATATTAAAGTAACTTATATGATATGCTTATTAATACAGATGATATGCCAAAATGACATTATTTTTGTTAATTATAATGACATGACAAAAACCTTAGTCCTCTTATTTTCTTTTTAAATTAAATGTTCATCTTATAATTAACTAAATAAAACAATATCATTTCTCATGCCAGGTATTATAATAAGTATACTACATAAGATATTTTAACGTTATTAATGTCACGTCAGATGAATTAACACTGTCAAATATAAGATTAAGTTCTTTACAAACTTCATAGATTAACTGTTATAAATGAAGTAAATTTAGAAGGGCTAAAATCTTCTATTTTAAATTTAAAACATTATAATTAAAATAGGGTCAAACTTTAAAGACTAAGAGTATATTAACCAAAAAAAAATTGAATATGCAACTTTCTCCGTATGCAAGTCACCTTTCTTGTTGGCGGCAAAAATATTCCTTTAGCAGCATAATTAAGCAAATCTTCCCAATGGATAATTCTGGATTCATAATACTGGGCTACTGGCAAAAAATAATCTTGATTCATAAAATGGACACGTTGAACTGAAGGTTAATATGTTATCTATATTATTTTTGTTAAATTACAAATTTACTTTAAAACTTATAAATCTAATTGTGAAAAAAAATGAATAGATCATATAGATTTATGGTGTAAATTTACACCTTAAGAAAATTATATAAATGACATGTGAACTAACAGTTCAATATATTTAATTAATTAACAAATAAAATTAATTGAGATAACAACCTCGATAAAATTGCTCCCATTTTAATACTTATGGGACAGATTTACTCATTAGTGAAAAGTTTCGGAATAAAATTATCCCTTAAGCTTAGAAACAATAAAGAAGGCCATCAATACTGGAAGCGTTTTCTTTAAAGACATCGCCAATGTGATTAAAATTACAAAAAAAAAAATTTACAAGATGTAATTATCTCGTATATACCGATGGATTAAACTTATATATTCTGTTTGGTGAAAAAACTTAGAATTCTGAAATGGGAGGAGTGAAAAATTAATACTTATTTTAATAATTATTACAGCAAATTAAAAATTCCAATTCATGTCCATTACTTATTTAATTTGTTATCATATTAACAGAAATATCTGTTTAATATTTGAATTTGAACATTAGAGTTGTCAAAAGCAACTTTTGATTTCTTCAAGGCTAAGCAAAAATAGCTTATATATTTATAGTTTTATACAAAATAATTAGGTTTTCTTTTATATATGCTTTTAACCAGCTCACTTCCATTCTAACCTGAAATTAAAACGACACACACACACACACACATATTGCAAACTGTACAAATGACAAAAAATGAAGCACATGGTGGTGAACTAAAATGATCACCAATTCCAGTTTATATATCTTGCCAAAGTATATACATAATATTTTTGATTCTGTGAAGAAAATATGTATGTATGGTGTCAATAACACATTAATTTAAGAATATATGTACATGATGAGAATCACATAAATGCTGAATTGATATTCATAAATGGGTTAAAAGCCATTTTTGCTTCAAAGTACTCACTGGAGTTTGGGGGTCAATTGTACCCCAGAAGTTTTTTAGGAAGCAATTTTGTTCTGCAAGTATTAAATCTGAAGCAATTTTGCCTCTGATCGTTATTTTAATTAAGTTTGACTATTAATTAACCAATGTGTCATCCACGTTATATTTGTTAAGGAGCAAAATTATCCCAAAAATTTTTACTCAAAAGTAATTTTGCCCTATAAATTTTCAAACTATAGCAATATTGCCTTAACTTCTAGAGTAAAATTATACTTAAAAGTCAAACATAATGATTAAATTTAATTGAATAATGGTTATAACAAAATTGCTCAAGATTTGATTCTAGAATAAAATTGCTACCCAAAAAACTTCGTGAATAAAATTGACCCCAATAAATACTTCTTAAATAAAAAAAACTTTTAACCCCTAACCACAAAGTAAGTAAAAAGTAGATTCTCTAGCCTTCTTTTGAATAGAGAATAATGATGATGAGAAAGCAATAGATATACTTGATTGTCCGGGTTAATATAAGATTCATTTTGTAGTTCTATTAGATCTTATATATATTGATGGGACGAATAATATAATCCCCTTCCATCCACCATTTTCCCCGGATTATGATAGAGATTCACTTGCAGCTAAAATAATGATATGATTTAGGTTTGGAGCTTCTATCCAAATAAATTTAAGAAATTACACATAAAAACTTGACTTGATTTGTTCTGTGCTTATAGATACTAAATTAATACTAATTGCTTAAAATAAAATGAAAGATTCTCATTGATTAATTAACCCTAATCCAAACATGCCTAATATTTACAAATTTAGTCTAACACTTTGTTCAATTTAATAGTCCATTTCAAGGTTTGAACAATGAAAGTAAAGCTGTATTTTGATTTGATTTGAAGAGTTCGTAAAGCTAAGAATGAATTATTAAAGTTGATGCTAATTATAATCAAGCACTAGCTAAAGGAAGGATGTGACTAGTCAATGTTCAAATCTTCGATATTTGCTAAATCATCAAATTGATCATCACTACTATCTTTGTTTTTTTGCTAGATTGGAATTAAAGTAAGCAATTGTGGACATGACACTACTCAATAGCAAGGTCTTTCAACTTAATACGTGGATTATTGTTAAGCAATATAACTCAGAACAAAAGAAGAGTCTAGAGAGTTAATTAAACTAATAATGGGCAAACACTAGAGAAACTTTCTTATGAAGCTTGATGAGTGATATACCGAATATAAGTGTTAATTAATCATGGGGCTTTGACGCACATGGATGTTCGAGGCAAGGGAAAGAGACACTGTAACTTGGAGAAAGAGACTTATCGATCTCCAATTAAAAATATTTAGAAATTTCTTGGCCATACTCAATAGAAATCCTCTCTGTATAGTACCATTCTGTCTACTACAACAACTGAACTTTAGGTTTAGACATAGCTTTCCACTTTGGAATAATTTTTCTCTTACAGATAGATCATTCGAATCAGTATCTTAATATACAAGAGGATCCGTCGAGAAAAGACACTAAAGGAAAATAATTAATATACATATATATACAGATATTAAAAAAAACAAAGAACCAAAAGGGAGCATATAAATTTAATACCAGATAGACCTCGCAAATTGGGTACGGTTGGTGAGAAGCAATGGGTCTCATCACATTATCTTCCCAAATGACAATCATTGGTGCTTTGCAAAGACGAAATCAATTCCATTCTTTACCCAAAAAGTGGTTCTTAAGTCGCTTACATTACAGCTATATGTTCATTGTTAGCACCCACAAATCTTAACTTTTGTTATGTGTATTACATATATATATATCTTGTACATTTATCTGTAAATTCCTCTATTCAGAAAATTGTGAGGTTTATTACTTATTAATAATGCATTATTTTTCCAACGTAGCATGCACTTCATTATTTCCACGAGACAAGTGTCAGTTCCTTTCGCAGTCACCGACAAACAAACAAACTGATCAGAAAAAATTGATTAGAAATCATAACTCCTTTCGCGTCTTTTAACTTCATAACCATAGGTTTTGTGCTATTTCACTTCACCTAATAAACGGATTCTGACCCTAGACACATGCACTTGGTTGGGCTAGGTACACCTGTTTACAACTATCACAGAGAATTTCTGTCTTAAAAATAAACATATATATTGAAATTATAATGACAAAGTCTTCTAGTAACTTCTAATATAATAACAATAATATTATATAAACTTAATCAGGAGGGGACCGTCATATATAAGTTTCAGTAGTACGATGGAAATTATGGGCTGGCTAGGTAGAGGCTGACACGTGAGTGAAGATAATGTTCAATATGTACGTATGTATTATTATTTGTTTTTGTGTGTGTGTGGGAATAGAGATGGAGAAAAATATTGGAGAAGCGACCCCTACAATGAAAATATGATAAACCACCACACACTTCCATGAGTACTTGTTCTTCTCAGCCAAAAAGGACGAATTGGTATACAGCAAAGCATCACAGCACATAGTTTCAACACCTTCATAAATTCTGCCGCTAGAAAACTGTACAAAGTTCACATCTCAACGCTGGCACAACTTCTGTGTATGCCATTGTGTCTTTCAACCAAATATACCTATCTCTATAGCTGGCAAATTGCTTTATATATATATATATATGTATGTATATGATTTAGCTGTTTCAGCTTATTGACCATTAATTATAGTCTGATCTATTACTTAATTCTTTATATTGACTCTTGTTATTGAGTTCTATATGTACAGTTGTAATTCCTTGTGGTTAATTAACCAATATATATATATATATTGGAATCAGATTCCCAATAGAAGGAATCATGGTCAGATCCACAAGGGTAATTTTTACTTTTCAAATATGGGGTTGTTTTGTTTGAATTAGAATAATAATAATAAAAATGACGTGCACGTTCATGATTGACAAGAACATGTGTCCTTGTCCTTTAGTCACTGTCCCAAAGTGCACATGTTACTGCCCCCATTGTGTGCTTGTCCCTTTCTAGTTTCTTACTCTCTGATATAGTGATAGATGATGGTTGTAGAGGCTCCTCATGCCTGCTAGCTAATGGCTTGTGCATATAGTACTCATGGCTTAATTGAACAATCCATATCTTTCAACATCAACTTGGAGCCTCATTTATGTTCTTATGATATATTCTTCCTCTCGATCTGCTAATTCTTCTTGAGGGGGGAAAAAAAATCTTAACGCGCGCAGGTCGGTTCTTGTATATATGTGTATACCACACATTTCTTTAATTAACTATCTGTCTGTTTTGTTATTAGTTTCCTCCCCCACATTTTCAGAAGGCCTGAGGTGCATTTGTCAGGTTCTAAGCAGGGAGAAGGACATGTACCTTTCAACTTCCCCATACATAGGAAATTATAGGTTTCTCACCCTTTGTTTCTTTTCTAATAATGACTTAAAAAAGAAATGGTATCATGAAACATCTCAATGTATATATAAATATATTAAATCAGACACACACACACACACCATTGATTTTTATATAGTTAATTTAGTGGTGGGAGATATATGTATAAAAGAAGAAGAGCGCGCGTATAAATAAAGAATGACGTTGAAATTTGGGAAGGTTATGATTGTGCTTGATTTGATGCAAGGGAGAGCTATAAGGGAAAAAAAATGGTGGATGTCGTTGATCGATATAAGCTAAGAGTTGTGTGGGGAAATGGTTGTATATAATTATTAGAATCTTAGGTAATTTAGACAAGAGTTGTTGTCACAGTTGCAAGGGCCATAGCAAACCTGCCTTTTCAGTATCAGTTTGGACCCACTCCTCTCCCAAAATAATTAGCATATAGCTTCTACCATCGATGGGTTAATACTTTAATTAATCCATAATCGAGTTTGACCAGGAAATTAAGAAAAGGCTATACATATCGCTCGTCACTTGATCATTTTTATACCTAATCTTCAGTACATGTTCTTATATATATATACAGTTAATAGCCACTTTGAAACAGTTTTCTATATTTATTTTTCATAATTATCTGAAACTTTATATTTGAGAGAGAAAGGTGAGCTATCAAATCACGAAGACAATTCTTCGGTTGCTTACTATAGCGGTCAAGTGAGTAAAGACATGAGCTATTTTCCTGGGGTCTTCATTTCAAAGTTTTGTCCGGTTCTTAACAATATATAATATAGAGTGCCACTCAATTGAGGTATGGACATTGAGAATTTGCCTTTATTAATATATGCTTCGGAAATAGACAAATGGATCATGTTTTTGTATGTGTGGAAGGGTTGTTTATATATAGTTTTCTTCGACTTTTGTTTACTAAACAATCTTTTATTAACAATTATTTATTACTTCATCCTCACAACATAAATAGTGATATATTCAATATTCTTAAAAAAAAGAAAGCAAGAAGAGCTGGTGGTGGTTCCTATTCCTATATATCCTACCCTAATAAAAAAGTTAGGCAAAAAAAAAAAAAAGGCTGTGAGTGACGAGTAACATTGAAAACTCTCATCAACAATATAATGATGTTCAAACTTGTTCCTTTCTGTGTGATTGGCATCACAACAAATTAAAGAAGAGAGAGATAAAGAGGGAGGGGCACCCAAACACCGCTGTGTAAGGGATGATGTGGTGTGCCATCATTGGTTGATTAAACAATACACACTTTTGATGCAGTAAGTGATGTTTTGTCTCTGTGCCTGTCCTTGAGGTTGAACCAATTGAGAGAACCCAATTAAAACGTTTGGTAAAATAAGGCTGCTCAACACAACAACACACTACTCATCATCAGCTTTCATTCATTCATCGGTTCCAAAATCCCTATTTAATTTCCATCCCTTTGAACCTAGAGCTTGAGCCTACAGGGCATAGCTAGCTTCACCCTCCCCTAACCCTATATAAAGTTCCATGCTAGGGTTAGGGTTAGTCACCAAAGCACTGACTTGGCTTTAAGGGTTTTTTTCCTCCTTCTTGGCCTGTGGCTGTGGATGATTATTTTTATTATTCCGGTGGATCATCATTGGATTTAATCCAATCATCCAGCCATCACTACTGTTGCCCCATTCTATCCGTACATTAAAAGAAGGATTAATTTGTTTGGGGAACCGATCGGGAGAGAGATATGAAGAAGAGACAGGTGGTTGTGAAGAGAGATGCGGCCAAGACTTCGTCGTCGGTCATGAGGAACGTCAGGTATTTGGAGTGTCAGAAGAATCACGCGGCCAACATAGGAGGCTACGCCGTGGACGGCTGCAGGGAGTTCATGGCCAGCGGTGATGATGCCACTGCTGGGGCTCTTACCTGTGCTGCTTGCGGCTGTCACAGGAATTTCCATAGAAGAGAAGTTCAGACGGAGGTTGTCTGTGAGTACTCTCCTCCTAATTCCGCTCGCTAAAAAAGCTTTTTAAAGCAGCCTTAGCTTTAACCTCCCACATCCGAAAGTAGTACACCACAAAAATTATACTACACTGTATTGTTGCCTTCCAAGGGTTTTGATTGGGATTTGTGTATCGAATTGACTGATTGATGATGAACCTTCTCTTTTGGGTTCTTTGTCAGAGTGGATTGATTTATTAAACAGATCATCAGAGGCATTGATTCTTGTTCAACAGAAGATTTAAACTCTCCTCAGGGTTTGTGTTACTCTTTGAATATTAATTAAATATTATTTGAGTGCGCTTTTCTTCTCCTTCATTCACACATCAGTCAGGATCGGAGAGGAATCATATCTGATTATCAGAGTGAAAGAGTAGGTTATAGTTCATGCGATGATACTGATAATTGGAAAACATTTTTATATACTTAAAACCTATATATACCTGAATTTATATTCATTTTGCAGTTTATATTTATCAGAGAAGTTAAGAGGTGGGGCTCAGAAACTATCTTTTGTTGGTTAATGAATTATTCTCCATTTAAATTAATGTGAGCTGTCTGATTCTGCTCGGGAATGTGCACATTAATGCTCTCTGATTGGTGGATTATATATATAGCATTTGCTCATCAATCAAGCTTGGTCAAGTTATATATAGCTATGCAATTACCCCTCTATGAAATGCCATATATTTATCCACTCTATATATAAGCAATTTTTTGTTGAAGACCTGGTCAATATAGGTCTTGATGACTAGTCCAAGTCGTTTAATTTTTTTATCATTGATCTTCTTCCTATGCTTTGTCTCACATTCCCGAGTCAACAGCTTAAGGATTTTAGGGAGTTTGAGGCCTATCATATATATATATATAGAGAGAGAGAGAATACAAAATAATGTTACACAAAATTTCTTAATTTTTTCAACCCGACTTCAATATATTATAGAAAGGCAGAGATGAGTTTAAATATAGCTTGTTATTCCTTCCATCTTTTTTCTCTTTTTTGAACTGGATTTCTTTCCCTCTCTTCAATGGCAAGAAAACAAGTTGGGGCCTATATAGATGTGATGAATATAATTATCCTTGTCCCAATCATTTAGCATTTGAAATATTATAACTCCTGGAAGGCCCACCTGTATCCAATCATGTAAGGGATATGTCATTTAAATATTACCTTATATTATCTATTAACTAAGTATATATAGTTGACTAAAGATTTTGCAACATAGTCAATATTGTAGTGGACAAGTGATGACCAACTTTCTTTTTGGTGGTGTGGCCAGTGGCATTGCTAAAATAGTTATTAAAAGGAAACAAATTTAATTAATTCAAAAAACAAGTAAAGAAAACAAACCATATATATGTTGAAAAGTGGCGTGTTGCCCTTCCATCTTTGGTCTTTCCTCCTCATGACCCATGGGCTCTTTTGTTTGTAATTTGCTTTGTTACTTGTGCTATATAAAATTAATACACACAAACTTTCATACTGATTATGAGTGTGTAAACCAGAGTGTGACCTTAAAGTACTCTAAAATGCAGATTTTGCTTTATTTGGAAGTCTGATCTGAAGGGGAAAATATATTTAAGGAAAAAAGAAGACAATTTTTAATTAGTCGTTATTGTATAATGCTGACAAATTCATGTGATTTCTTTACAACTCCAAGAGGACATGTAAGTTGAAGCATGGAGAAATATTATTTTCTAAGAAATTGCTTTATGATATATATAAACTTGAGTTCAATTCAAAATATTGAAAATGAAATGAAAAAGAAAAAGCTGCACTAGGTTCTGAGCGAGTATTATATATGCTATAATTATGGAAGCTAGGGTCAGATAGATTCGATATATGCAACCCATAGATATATATATATATATATATAAGAAATGCAATGCTTGTTGTTTGGAAAATGGACCTTCTTATTTGTGCTGATGCATATGGGAAAAAGGAAATGTGATCACTTATATGAATTTCAGGTTACTTTTGAATGGCACTACTTAATCAAGTAAAGCCTATAAATTAAACATATATATTCCACCATATATCTATTTACATGAAAGAAGCAGTAATATCTATTTATAACATACACAATATCTATTTATATTGAACTTTGAAAACGCATGTGTCGCGACCCAAATTCCATTCGAAGTCATCCTTGCATCCTTTATAAATTCTGTCGCATGTGAATATGATTGTGTTGACCCCATAAAGGTTAATCGCTTGGTCCGGCCTTCATCTTCACTATTGGTTTCTTGAAATCTTTCATGGTGTCTGTCAATATTTCTAACACCATTCTATCCAGGAGCCTTAATTTCTTGAATTTCTTGGCGAAGGCTTGCAAGTCCAGAATTGAATCGTTCCAACAACCCCTGGAAAGTTGCATCTAAGGTCTGAATTTTCTTCTCCAGGTTCTAAAATGTTTCTTTTGTCAATGTTGAAGCATATTTTTCCATTCTTGATCTTTTTTGTTTTCTGGTCAGAAGAATGAAACAGATAACATGTGACCAAGGAAAGTGGAGTTTTGATACCACTGTTACAAGATTGTAATCAATCTTGAATTGTTTAGGGATTTTAGTTTAGAAAGAAGGGGAAATTAGAAGAGAGGAGAAGA
>JBAGKO010000005.1:12631399-12649092 GCA_037177275.1 Acacia concinna | reverse complement strand
GAATGGGACTTGGGAAAATGAGTATATGATTTTGGAGGAGTTATTAAGTTGGTGAGATGCCAGGTAGAGGATAGGTAGGGTACAAGAAGGAGAAGGACCCAATCCAAGTAGTAGGGAACCAAGATCCTGGGGAATATAGGAAAGGAATGGTGGTAGTATACTGGTAAGGGCATATGGTAATAAGATTTATTGTGGTCTGTATAGGTGTTACAGAGAAGCATACCAGTAATCCAGCGGCGCTAGAAACAATGAAACAAAGCCCGTACATCATGCGAAGAGTATACGGTAATAAGAATCTCTACCATTAACCTGTATTGCTTTGTGTTGTTTAATGTTTGTTGTATGCTTATATGATGTGTTCTGGTTGTGTTAGCCTAAATACATGAGAGGTATGACTCCCTGTTTATGCCTTGACTGTTTGAGTTTGAGTTTAGGTTGAGTCACGTGCAGGCCCCCGGTAGACAGTATGTGCCGAGAGAGAGGGTATTAGTGGTAAAGTATGAGCATTGCATTACGTGGTTTCTAGGTATGATTATGTTACTGAGGTTTCTCTAGAAACCTTACCCTCTCCACAATGCAGGTGAAAGTTTGAAAAGAGGCAGGATGAGGGAAAGGGCTTAGGCATAGAGTTATATTTGTTGTTTCTTTGCATGCAATCATGTACAATATGATTAATGTATTCTATGGATTTTGATTTTGTGCCTCTGTTAATGAGAAAAGTTGTTTCTTTGTTCTGTCTATGTCGAAAATTTTAATTTCTTCGTTTCAACATAGGACACCCAGCGGTTCCAAATGCCACTGTAAGGTAAGGTAAAGGAGTAAAAGTAAGGCGTTACAACCTACACCTCTAATAACATTCTCTCCCCTCTCTTTTTCTTACTGTAGTGCAATCTCATAAGCCAGAAGTTACTAAAGTGGCTTCCACTCCATAATAGCTTGTGAGATTGTTGGGCATAAATTTTGAAGTCATCCTAAACATGTCATCATATCCAAAGGAGTTCCATGTTGGAAAAGTGCCTTTTCATATCATGAGATAAAAATGTGCTTTTTTACCTCCCATGTCTTCAACTATGAAGTTGGTAATTAACCCAAACACTACTACAAAAAAAAATTTTGTGGCTCTTATTTTTACAGATTTGTGGCACTTAAAAAACGCCACAAGTCTTAGCACTACAATAAGTTTTTATGGCGCTTCAAAGTGCCACAAGAAGTGAGAAAGATAATTATTTTTTAAAAAAAAAAAAGACCTTTTGTGGTGCTCTCTTGAGAAAGTGCCGCAGGAAGTCCCTATGCTTCCTGTGACGCTTGTTCAAACGAGTGCTACAAAAGGTAAAAAAAAAAGACCTTTTGTTGCGTTCACTTGAAAAAGCGCCACAATAGGTCAAAGACTTCCTGTAGCGCTTTTTCTAAAGAGGGTCACAAAAAGTTTGTGACACTCCCTTGAAAAAATGTCACAATAAGTCTTTTTTAAAAAAATATATTTTTTCTTTTAAAACTCTATATAATTTTTATCCACAATACTTTAAATGTAAATTTTTATATCAATATGTACAACAACAAAATAAAGAAAATAAAATACAAGTGTTAAAAATAAATTAGAAACCATCACAATAAAACAAATAAAATACAAGTGGTGAATAAATAATTTTTTTACCTATGCAATTCAATGTCAATTACTATATGAGCTAAAATTTATAAACTTACAGTGTATATAGGAAGTTTAACAAGAATGAGATGCAAAAGAATGAGATGCAACTTTAAGCACAACATCTAGAGGAAAAAAAGTTAGTAAAAGAAAATATAAAGATAAAGTTGCATATAACTTTAAAATTAAAAAAAGAGGACAAAAGAGTATGTACTTACGAGATCTTTAAGACAATGATGGATGGAGGTAATGGGCCCTAAGAAAGTTAAAGAGACAAAAAAAATGAGTGTTCACTGAATAAAATGGAGAAGGAGGAGGAAATGAAAGTGGGAGTAGGAGTAGATATATAAATAGAAAAAGAGATGGGAGTAGGAACCAAGATGATAGGGAAAATAGAGAAGAAATTTGAGAAACGCGAGATACAGATGGGGGAAATTTAATGAGTTATTGTAAAAATTGGAGTTGAAATAAGGTATGGTTTGGACAGGAAAAAAAATTAAAAAGGACTTCTTATGACACTTCTTTACAGGAAGTGAGAACGAAAATAATTTTTTTAAAAAAATAAAAATAAAAAAGAACATTTCGTGACACTCTTTTGAAAAAGGGCCACAGGAAGTAAGGGACTTCCTATAGCGCTTTTTCAAGCGAACGCCATCTAAAGCCTTTTTTTATTAAAAAAATAAACAAAAAATCACATATAAGCTATGATACTTTTTATAAGAAGCGCCACAAAATGTGCGACACTTAACCCTCTTTGAATAGTAGTGAAAGTTGCCTACATTTTATACTTCCACTGTTTTATATTATAAGAGGCATTTAAGTGAATCTTGCAATATAAAGTGGCAATTAAGAATAATGAATGTATTAAAATTATTACTAATTTTTACTAAAATACTTTTATTTATAAGAAGGTATGGAATAAGAAAGAAAATATGAAAATTATTACAATAAAGAGGATTGTAGATGAGATAGAATAATAAATATGATAAAAGAGTAATAAAAATAATTGTATGAGAGAGAGAGAGAGAGATTGTGGTGGAGAAAGAGAGTAAGTAAAATATTTCTTTTTATGATCAACTATAAGCATTTTGGCCTTTTAAAAAGGGAGAATTCCAAAAAAATATCTTCTAAAATTCAAAATCTCAAATCAGTCATGTTACGCATAAGAGTAATAGTTTTCACAACTCAATTTTATGGAAAATCACTTATTTGACATTTTAAATTTCAGAAGGTATTTTCTTAGAATTCTCCCTTTTAAAAATGTGTGGATTTAATACATAGACATTAATAGAATAATTAAATAAAGGTGAAATTGACAAAAAGAAAGTAAAAAAACAAAATATTCTCTAAATGTTTCTTATGGATAAAATTAATTGTTTAATCTTTCAACTTTTTTTTTTGGATGTAGTCCCTCAACTTTTTGCTATTCCCTCCGATTCTAAATATAAGACCAATTTTTATATTATAAAAATAAATTTTATATTTATGATCGAAGGTAGTATCATATAACTCAGTCTTTTTATTATGATTTGGTGTAACTTATTCTCTAAACTTTTGATCCATTTATAACTCACTCCTTTAACTTTCTACAATTAATAACTTAATCCTTTTAATATATAATTTATTTCGAGTGATTGAATAATTATCTTACACGTTAAAAGTTATTACTCAACACTATTAAAAAGTGTAAACGTGTGTTCCAACTCAACTAATGGTTACTTGATGAAAACTGCCCAAAAAGAAAGGCATCTGACCTCATTCTTCACCGTCAAGTGGGAGTCAAGAAAGCAACCCACCTCCGGCAGCTTCTTTAATTTCTGCATAGGAGTTGTTGGGCTACTTTGATTTATGCGGTTGCAGTAAAGAAAGGCAGGTAAAGATTAGAGAAATTAGCATAGGTAATTTAACCAATTAAAATATTACTCCTCATAAACTGATTTGACATCTCCTTAATATTAACTAGTATAGTAATAAAATTAAAAGATTTCACAACATCAACGTTTTTATTATTTATTTTTTAAGAAAAATACATAATGTGAATTATATCAATAGCCAATTAAAATTATTATTAACTAAGTTGTTGTGTTTTATTAGTTAAACCACAAAAGACGTAGTGAACCAAGTTCACATAAGAATTTCTCATATATATATATATATATATATATTCAATTTGTTATTAGGTACACATGGGCTGAGTTAGGAGACACGTTTGCAATTTTTAATCGTATTAAATAATGTTTTTTAACATGTAGGATAATTATATGATTACTCAAAATAAATTATATATCAAAAGGATTAAATTGTTAATTGTGAAAAGTTCAGGGATTGAGTCATAGGGGGCTCAAAAGTTCCAACACTAACTTATACCGAGTCAAAAATTCAAAATAAGTTGTAACTTGAAGTTAAATTATTGTGTAAACTCGATTTGCTACATTATTTATGTTCTAACCCATTAAAATATATAGTAACTTATGAGTTGATTTGACAACTCTTAGATATTAATATATTAATAAAATTAAAAGATTTAACAAAATTCACTTTTTTATTAGTTGTGAAATCATAATTAAAGAATTTATTTATTTTAAGAAATATGAAATATAAGTTAGCTAAATTGTTTTATTTTAACTGAAGCACAAATTCTTCCCGCAAGAATTTATCTCATCACTCTCCTTCTCTCATACTTGTTAACATTTTTCTGAAAAAAAATAAAAAGCCTTTCTATTGCCCCACCTTCACCCCAAACAAGCATGGATCCTAGCCTCTTCAACCATCATTCATTTTCTAGTTTCTTCATACATATATAAATATATAGAGACGAACTGGAATGGAACTGAATCGAAGTTTAGAAAGTTTTTCCCCTGCAAGATACTTCTTGTGTTTCTCTGGCACATATGCACAAGTATAATGTTGGGAGAATTTCAATAAAGGACTGCAATTGTGAATTAATATCAGCACAACTCATAAGCAAGTGAATGAGTCATATGAACATGGATTTTTTTTGTTCAAATGTCTCATTCACTTATTTATAGGCTGTGCTGATAGTAATTCCCAATTGCGGTCCCTTAGTAAAATTCCCCCTATAATGTTTATTGCTCTTGTTCAAAGTTCACAGTTTGTAAGAACATAAAAGAGGATAAAAGAAAACAGATAGCAAAACATAAGCTAAATAAAAGCAAATAACGACTTACACCGCAACAGATTCTCCGGTACAATGAGGGTAAGAGAAGGAGAGAGATGATGATATTTGCAATTACAAAATAGAAGATGCAAGTTCTGACAGACTGTGGTTTAGTTCGTGCCATTTTAGGGGCGCGCGCGCGCACATATATATATATTATTCAATGTTTTCCTTGTCTCTTTGAAAATTGTTTTTGTTATAAGTAATATGAAACAGATGAAGTAATTACAGAACGAACGTGATCAACAATTATATCCAGCAAAAAATTATGCAATCCAACTTAGGGAAATTAGATTATACGTATATTATAGAATCGTATTTATATATATATATATGAAAAAATAATGGATTAGGATAGCCGAGCCTCAAAGTCAAAAATTTCCAAATTCTATTGCCTGAATCGAGTGTTGTCTTGTACTAGATTCAGGAAATACAGAAACTTGCAATGATTGGATTTCGTAACTCCTTTAGTATTTAAAGACATTAATTGAAAAATAATCATCATTAGCCACTACTTTTCATCATTAAGGAGATATTAATCAAATCATTGAATCAACGCAAACAAAATGAATAAAAAATACTATCAATTATGGACTAAATGTAACTTATATAACCACATAGACATAGTACTTCTCTTTGTAACAGAAACCGAAATAATGATTAGTGAATATTATTACCCATTAAAAAGAAAAATAATGATTAGTGAATTTGATCAGCCAGTCGATTAAAGCTCTCCATGGTTGAGACTTGAGAACTTACAGTTAAAAAAATCATAATTAAACAAAAGAATCGAGGAACCTATCCAAAAAAAACAAACCTTCTTCTGATTTTTTTTAAACTCTGATTCCATAAGAGTTCAAAGAGTTGGCGGAAAAAGGTCATGATTGTGATTTAGTGTGTTCAACTTTCAAGCTTATACTATTGCTTGGAAGAAACACTAAAGTGTGTCATAATCTGCTATATATATATATATATATAGTAGCACATCTAATTTATGCATCCTCAAGATTATAGCAATTAATCATGATGAAGCTCTTTCTTTTCAAGACTTGGCATATTCAGTGCTAGTCTATAGTAGCAAGCATTACGATCTTCACAGGTTTCGATTACTACGTAGATATTGAGGCTCACTGTACGAAGTGGTAACCGATAGGAACACATTTTGGAGGTTATAGACTCGTAGTAATTATGAGTCTACTGGTGTAGCTACTAATTAGTTAATTAAAATTTTCCCCTCTAAAAATTAAGGGGTGTGTATAGATAGGAATAATTATCCTTGCGTAATTAAAACTGATCTTGTAACTCTCGCAAAGCACTGTACAGTTAAACACATTAATTCTCATTCATGCATGGAGGCGGCGCACATTCTCCAACAACTTATTACCCTCCCGTTCACTTCCCGTACATTCATCATTCTCACTTTCATGCTTCCTTTAGTATATATATACCGCCTTCGATCTTTCGTATCCACCCAGAGAAAGCTATATTCTTCTTTTCATCTGTCTGGTTTATACTGATCCTGTAGCATGATGATGATGATGGAGAATCAGAACCAGCCACTCTTGTTATGGAACCCACAGAATGATTTCGATGAAGTTCCGTTCCCCCCCACATACCAATTACCTTCACCTGACTTGTTAAGGTATCCATTAAACTGCTTCTTCTGCACTTTCTGGTTAGGAATGAGTTTCATATCTTTTTTTCAGCGGAAATGGCAGTGGATATTTAGGACTTGATTGGGCTGATGAGTTAGCCGTACCTTGGATGGAACCGGGTGCTTTGTATGAAACCCTGTCCATCGAACCAACACCGAGCGTGCAAGGTGTTTTATCTATCTGTCTCTCGTCATTATGTGTGTGTGTAGCTTATTACCATTCTGATATATATAGACTGTGTTCTTGTGCAGACTATGACTTTTACGACATTAAGAAGGGACCGGAGGTGTGGAATGAGATTGATCATGGTTTTGATACAGATCATAATGCTGTTTATGTTGACTGCAAGAAGAATGGAGAAAGTGGGAAGGAAGAGAGAAAGGTGAAACGATTAGTCCGAGAAGAGACAAGTGGAAGCAATTCTAAGTTGTTGACGAGGAAGACTATATCTCAGTACTTTTATATGCCAATCACACAGGCTGCAAAGGAACTTAATGTGGGCCTCACGCTTTTGAAGAAAAGGTGCAGGGAATTGGGAATTAGAAGGTGGCCACATAGGAAATTGATGAGCCTTCAAACCTTGATAGACAACGTAAAGGTTCGTTTTTTGTTAATTCGGATGCATTATAAATCAGATATTCTCAATATTGTTGGAATGTATGTGGTGGGAATTAATTAATTTGGATAATGTTGGTGATGGATGCAGGAGCTAGGGAAAGAGGGGGGACAGGAAAGTGAAGAGAAACTGAGGAATGCGCTTGAGATATTGGCTGAGGAAAAGAAGAAGATGGAGGAGAAGCCAGATTTACAGCTAGAGGATAACACAAAAAGGCTCAGACAAGCATGCTTCAAAGCCAACTACAAGAAAAGGAAGCTCATGGGATCTCCCATGGAATCTGATGATGATCAAGTACAAGACATCAAGCATCTATTGCCATCCGTCGCTCTCCATTTCACAGCATAAATAAACGATCTTGCCAAGTTTCTTCTTGTGTGTGTGTTTTTCTTTTTCGTCTGCTATGCAAGGTTATTGATATAGATGGATTTTTGTTTATATGTCTGAAAACACCAAGGTGCTTGGGTAAGAAATGAATACCTATCAACCTGTGACTGTTTTTGTTTAGACTAATAGACAGAAATGAAGGATATATTACATGCTGGTCTAGTTTTGCGTAATTATAGCTACATTCTAATTTCTAAGTATTTCGTACCAACTGCAAAAAACTTTCAAAGCTAAATGTTGTTTAGAGTTTGGAAATATTGTGAAGTCACGTGGAGATGTACAAGAATCCCAGGAGGCTATAGTAAAAAACCAGACTATGAGCACAAGGGAAGTCATTAAATTTAACAATCATTTGAACAAAATTTTTGCTGTCCTTCAAAGTATGGTAGGTTTTGGCAGGATTTTAAAAAAAAAACCTAAATTTATTCAACTAACACTTGCTCTTAAAAAATGTTCGAAATTAGATTGTTCGTCTTCTTTGAAACGGACAGAATTTAAATGAAACATTAAGGAACCTAACTGGGCATTCCCTTTTATATTGCCTGATTTTTGAATCATTTATCTAATGCCTGACGCCTGAGAAAAGCACGAGCAAGACAAAGATATTGCAGAAGATAAACTCTAGAGCAAAAGAATTAGGCTAGGGAGGGTTTTAGCTGAAACATTTGACATATTTGATCAAGAAATGGGAAAATCATGTAATCATGGACATAATAGCTACCAGTTACCACCACCAGTGTGTAAGGAAGTGATATAACTAATCCTTTACTTATTTGCTGAATTGTTGTGCATATCACTCACCACTTAAAATGACCCTAGCACAATAAGACCGCTTTAAGTGATGCCAAATTTGTAAAGAGGCATTATTTTTCAAAATCTGACGAGAACTACTATTACAGTGCAGTGATATACTAACTGACATATCTCACCAAACTTAATTAAAGCTCAACAAAAGGACAGCAGAAATGGAAACTCCCGTTCTACAAAACTGGAGGCAAAATGATGGTACAACAACATATCTTCATAAAGCTGTGTAAGAAGTGCTTATTCTTAAATATTTCTTCAAAGGACGCCTAGACAGTAACTGCTTGTTTTGAAGCAAAATTGATTCCCTTCTCAATGCTGGCCTTAAGTTCTGGTTTAAGTGCTTCCAGTGCCTTCTGCTCATACTCAGTCAACCCTTGGAGGTCAGATGTTATGAAAGCTTCCACCCCTTTTCTTCCCAGCTTTACTCTTGATGCAAAGAATGGAAGCTCAGTCACTTCTGACTGCACAAATGTGCACTCGTACACATCCCCATCTCCATCAAGTGCTCGGAGAGACGATTCCACGTACCTAGCTGCCGCATATGCCATTGACAAAGTGGCAGACCCTGCACCTGCCTTTGCTTCAACAACTTCTGTCCCAGCATTCTGAATCCTCACAGTTAACTGTTCGATCTCTTCATCAGTGAAACTTACTGTAGGTTTTGTCTTTGACAACAGAGGAAGAATGGTGATCCCAGCATGACCTCCCACAACCGGGACATCAACATCAATCAACTTCAGGTTCTTCTTCTGTGCCACAAATGTGTTTGCCCTCACAACATCCAAGGTGGTAACACCAAAGAGCTTCTTAGGATCATAGACACCCTTCTGTTTCAGAACTTCAGCTGCAATAGGCACGGTAGAGTTCACTGGGTTACTAATAATATGAATAAAAGCATCAGGGCAGTTATCTGCAACAGCTGAAACTAGGTCTCTCACAATGCCGGCATTGATGTTGAAAAGGTCATCACGAGTCATGCCTGGTTTTCTTGGGACTCCAGCAGGGATGGCAACTACATCTACACCTTTCAAAGCGTTTGGCAACTCAGAAGCTCCAGTGAAATCCTTAACTTGTGAGGGAGTATTGCAATGACTGAGATCAGCAGCAACTCCTTTGACATTGGCAATATCATACAGATGGAGGTCAGAAACTAAAGGGGACATCTTGATCAGAAGAGCTAAAGGTTGGCCAATTCCTCCAGCAGCACCAAGAACTGCCACTTTGTAGGAAGCTTGGGGCTGCAAGTGGTGCCGGTGGAGGTTTTGGTTTGTCTTTTGAGCTTTGGGTGCAAAAGATGCCCTCAAAGCAGCACAAGTTTCCTTGCCCAAGAAGGATGTTTCTGCTTCAAAGCTAATGTTGGATGCTGCCTTGAGACCACAAAAGTTCTTCAGTGAATTATGAGACTTGAACCTCAAATCAAAAGGTTTTGACTGGGGAAGTGAACTCCCTCTTTGGTTGAGGGAGGTGGCTGATCCAATTGTGAAGGTTGCTGCTGATGCTGCTGCCATCTCAATGTCTGTGATGCACACAGTATTAACCCCATTTCATTAAAACACTCAGAATATATATTGAAAACATTAAAATTACAAGGTATACATCCTAATGCACACGAATGTAAATGAAGTTGCAAAAATATAAGAAACAGGGGAAAAGAAGGGGGGGAAAACCCAAATTTTTAAATTACAGTTTGCCTGATAGCCGAAAAAAATTGATTTTAAGTTGGAACCATGAATGTCAAATACAGAGAAATAGATATCACTTTACCTAAAGAGGCAGTGCCAGGCACAAACAGATGATAATCAGAGTAAGAATAGTAATAAAATGACTTGTTCATAAAATATATGGTAAATCTGACACCTATTACCTACATATTACTTCCAGTTCTACTCATGAATGCGGAAGAATGACCAGAAAACCCAAGAATTATGGCCTGGTCTAAAGAATTATAAGTTTTATTTGATTCATCTGAACAGCATAGGATTAATGAAAATTAAAATTTTAAAAAATGAATCAGCTGGCTATAATTATTTCATCTGCAAAGCTTTCTAAGTTGCACTTACTGTCAACTTAAAATGCCTGCTGCTGCTTAAAAAACAAGATTAGAAAATAAACAAGTAAAACGCTCTACTTTCTGACGATAAGCAGAAACTTTCAAATTAAAGAAGAAATTGTTTTTATCCCACCCCTCGCAAATAAAGAGAATAAAATATACAGCTAACATTCTCTATATGAGTAATCTCATAATAGACTTTCATAGGCTAGTCCAATGATTCTGTCTGCCCTGATATCAAGTTCTAACATTCATCAATCACATACACAATAGAATCAGAAAAAAAATTCAATGAATTGACGAATTCTACAATAACGAGAAATATTTTATCGGACAAAACAGTATCCTTCATCAAACACATTGCCAACAACAGGAATGGACACGAATTCAATCAAATACCAAACATCTCTCAATATCAAAATAAATAAAGTGAACAAGAACAAAAAGTCAACACCCATCAACCCGAGAAAGAAGAGCAAGCTGCAACTTTACAAGCGGTATCGACTTTCAGAAAGATTAACATGAACAGGTGCCACAGCTTTTAGCAAGGTTAACATCAAAAGACGAGATCTTAGAGACAAATCGATTCAAATACTCAGAAATGAATAAACGAGAGAGAAAGAGCAAAGGGGAATGAATCAAACCTCAGATAGCCTAGAATTGAAGCTGGGATGGGAAACGAAGTCGGTGAAGGTTAAAGCTTTAGGTTCGGTGGAGAAAATAGGGAAGGAGAAGGAAAGTGGAGTTTTTTACTAAGCAAATATGAACGCCTTCACCCTTGAAAATTCCACCAATGAGCTTCGTACATATCCCTGTTGCCTTCAAATGCAAAGTTCAGGGTTTGGTGAGCGAACGTCCCTGTACCGTAAAGTCCCTAACGCTGTTTATAAATGGAATATGTTCCCCTTTGTCCTCTGATTCTAATCAAGGCTCTGTTTGGTATGAGCCGTTTTTGAGCTCATTTGAGAGAGGGGAAAAAAAAGGTTATAAATCACTTATGTTGTTTGACAACAGCTTGAAAAAAGAAATTATTTAAAGGGATAAGATCCATTTTTCCCTATAAGTAACCACTGAGGAGTATTAGATATCCGAAAGTTTTTTAAAGAGCAATTTTGCCCCATAATTAACCAAACTGGAGCAATTTTGCTATGCCGTTAACTTTGACTAAATTTAACTGTTATCTTTAAGCAAACTAGACTAGATATTTTTAACTCCCTAAATGAGGGATTCATGATGAGTAAATGGCCAGAATCAAATATAAAAGGTCTCTTTGTTCTAGATTGGGATTGGAAAAACTTAGTATGATATTTTAGATAATTTCTAAAATTATCTGGAGCCCAAAGAAAGCATCAAAGATTGTTGAAATCAATTATCCTTTAATTCTAGTATGTACTCCCTTTAACAGCTATATTATGGTAGAAAAAAATTGGAGAAATAGTGTTAAAAATATCAGGATGTTAGATATTGTTCCAGTTTGGTTAAAGATAACAGTCAAATTTGGTTAAAGTTAACAATAAAGCAAAATTGCTTCAGTTTGGTTGTTTCTGAGGCAAAATTACTCAAAAAAATTTCCGGACACCTAATGCTTTCCGAGGCAAAAATAGATATTATCCCTTATTTAAATAAAGGATTTAGAAAAAAGATAGAAAAAAAATAACTTATAAAAAAAATCACTCCTTTAATTTCAAATAAATCACTTTTTTACTTTAAATCTAAATACAAACAGCTTCTTTTATCTTCAATAAATTATTTTTTTATCTTTAATTTAAATATAAATCACTTTTAATAAGTCACTTTTTTCTTAAATCGGTTGTAATAAACCAAAAAAAAAAAAGTCATTCATTCCACTTACTAAATTATCAATTATGTGTTCTGACTCTTCAATCTTGGCCCTTCGCTTCTTTAACGGCTCCGACGTTTGTAAATATTTATACAATAGGTAAAACATGACATATGTTAGTATAATAAAGTCCACTTACATTTTTTATTGATAGCGACAGTGATTGTGATTTGGGTATTTAGCTGTGAATTTTGGTTGGATTTAAATTTAACATCAAGCTCAGACAAAAGAGTATCTCATACTGAGAATCCGGTGGGCGGTGGGCCCTAAACAGAGTTTTGCGGAACAAGAGAAAATTTAGTATTGAATTGAACGTCGTCAGAAAACTAAATTAAGTCTTTTTCTTAGAGTGTAGAGAAAAAAAGGGAAACCTCATGATTTGATTTACACCACGAAATCTTCAATGTAAACACGATACCCAAAAGCTGTCCACCGTCATTTTATTCTATCATACAAAACAAAAAAAAAAAACCAAGTGGGGGGAAAACAAATCCTCAGAAGTCAGAACAATAAATTAACCTATAGTGGCCATTTGATATCTCGTCCGCATGCACCCAAACAGGGCTTAAATTATATTTTGGGGTGTGATAACTAATGGCTAATATTGGGCACAGCGTGACAAATGACGACTGTTGTTACATGATATGAGATTAAACAGAACTTAAGAAAACAACCATCGCTATTAGGTCAATGAGCATTAATCCTCTGCCCCTACACAGTGAACAATTCCATATCCCTTTAGATTGTTTTTTTTTTTCTCCAACAAAAGAACTAATAATATTAAAACGACTTAAGATACAATGTCTCAAAAGACGAATTACAATAAGCAGAATATGGGCATAACCACTTAGATCTATCAAAATAAATATAAAGACAAATATTTAACAAGCCTTTAATACAACAATAACATATAACCAAAGCTGAAACATCCTTCCCACCATGCGCCATCACGAAGGCATGTAACTGGAGCAAAGGTCTACACGCCCAAACTATAGGATAAGACCCCTTTAAAGAAGCTTTAGCAATCCTTCCAGCTATCAAACATGCTTCTATGGGAACACATGTGCAAGAGATGTTCTTAACTATATTCCTTGAACTAAGAGTGAACTCAAGGAGAGCAACATGTATCATCTTATCAAAGAATGCACAATCAAATAGGCAATAGGGAATAGAAACACACCTCCAGCAAGGAAATGACTAGTAAGGCTGTATACACTGAACAGGCACAAGGCTAGCCTGTCATGAACAGCGCATACAATCCTACTAAATCGGTCTAAAGATATGATTACCAGTGATCTGTCAATTGCACATACTTGATATAGATAATCAAAAAAATCCTTTCCCTCTCTACACACACTAGATAACTCAGACCTAACAGAATTATATTTTGAAAACAACTCAAGAACCCTGCATTTGGGATTTGGACCAGTTGTGCCTGCACTTGCCCACCTAAATTCACTCCATACCAATTCTTGCAGGCCGACAACAACTTGGGTAAGGTTCATTAACTCATAATACACACTAACAATTGAGGATCTATAATAAACCACCCAAACATAAGAGATTAATTGATCCTTATCGGGAGACCAATCTCTTAAACAAAAGACCAATCTTACCATAAAAAGTTCAATACCCATATAGTCAGTTCTACTATTCACATATTCCAATCCCCAAAGATCATCAGAATTAAAAAATAGAGCCGTGATCAAGTCACTAACATCAAGGCCTAGGAGTTGCAAAGCTACCTCCTTTGAACACATATTCCTTGTTGCTTGTTGTTTCCCCATAGCAATTGAATAGCCCCACCTTCCCTTTCTCAATTGACTCTCTGACTCCTTCCTTTCCTATGAGATTCTTAGAGATTCCCATCTAACTGCCACAAATCTGCTTCTTACTTTCGGTAATCCCTTGCTCCCTCTCCTCACCTCCTCAATCGTGTTCTCTTGTACACTAGCGAGAAGAGAGTACTTTTGTCTAGACCTGTACATTGGATCCAATAGCCATGAGGGAACCCACCGGAGGTCATCTTAACAGAGCACCTCCGGAAGATGAAGATTAACCACCTTTGCATCTCCCACTTCCCAACAATCCCTTTCGTATCCACCATCATCCCCACTCCCATCTTGAAAATTTATCATCAACTCATTCAAGAGTTTACCAATAAATCCCACTAAAGGGGAAGAGAAGACCCTACTGAGATGAGGAAGAGGTCACTACCCACACAACATCAATCTACTCCAAAGCAATGCCAAACCTAATTTGAGGGAGTGAAACCCTAGCAGAGGGAAACTGTCGCACGAAGGGGAAAAAGATGTAAACAGTTTCTCTAGCTTTAGAGGTGGAAATACCACTAAATCAAAGGGACTATTTCAGAAAAAATACTTCCCCAAATTCAAAAACCTCAAAAGAAATATTAACATTTCAAAAAGACACTAAGGTACCATGGGCCAAATTGAATTTTTCAAATTCGCTGATGATTTTCGTAAGATGAGTAATGGTTTTTGCAAGAAGAGTAATGGATTCGCTATTCCGTGTTGATCACTCTCTCGTCCCTCAAAATTCGTTGACATAAACAGTGGTGAATTTTCGCTATTTTAGTAATGGTTTTTGCATAAAAGTAATAGTTTTCGTTACTTCCTGTTGATCACTTTCTCCCACCTCTGTCGGCATTATTCATCTGACACTGTTCATTTGACAGAGGAGAGAGGGAAATCAACCCCGTGATGTGAACAGTGTTAAATTTTCGCTATTTAAGTAATAATTTTCGTAAACCCAATTAGATCCATGGCACCTTAATGTCTTTTTAAAATGTTAACATCCATTTTTAGATTTTTAAATTTGAGGAGGTATTTTTCTGAAATTCTACCCAAATCAAAAGCTTTAGATTGTTTAATTTAAGCAAACATCATTGAAGAATTATCTTTCATGCATCCAATTTAAAAGCTTAAATCTCTAATTTTGCAGCACGATTAGACTAAACAAGGGTCTCAGTTCAAAAGCATTACATGAACCTCTATCAAACCCAACCTCCCCTCGAGCCCCCAGTATGAAATTACAGGCAAAGATCCATATTTGTAACCTAAAAAAATGATAACAGAGATTATCAGAACTCTGTTCATAGTTCATACATTAAGCTTATCCATCTCCCTCCTGATTGCATTAGCCCTCACCAAGCTTCCGATTGTGTTCACGGCCAGCTTCAAATCTTCCAATGGATTCCCAGGCACCACCGTCTTGTACAGGTAGCTGTCAAACGTCATCTTCTGCACATACTCATCAGCACACATCTCCACGAAAGCTTCTCTCGCCGGGTTCGACCTGTAGAACACTTTCTGCAACACATCCAACACCTTGTACGTTGGCCAGTACGTCTGATCCCACTTCTTCAAGTACTTCCTCAAGTCGTCTTCGTTCACCATCTTCTTCCCATTCTCTGAACCTTCCACAATGGCTTCTGCACACATCCTTCCACTCTTTGCCGCGAAATAGATCCCTTCGCCGGAGCATTTCGTCACGTATCCGGCGGCATCCCCGACCAGTGCTACTCTCCCCGACAACCTTCGTGGTCTGGGGTGTTCTGGTATGGGATGGGCTTCCACTCGAATGATTTTGCCTCCTTGAATCTTGTCCTTTGCTCTGTTCCTCGTAGCAAGTTGGAATTTCTTGATGTCTCCCTTGTGAGTTACGGTGCCGGTTCCTACAGCCACATGGTCGCATTTTGGAAACACCCATCCGTAGAAATCTGGAGAAACATCATCACCTACGTACATCTCTGCAAGATTCTCATAATACACCATCTTGTCATCCGGAATTTTAATCCTCTCCTGGAAAACCATCGCACCAGATTCAACATGTGAGCGTACAAAAAATGGTTTCAATCTTGAAATTTCCATCACTCAAGAGAACAAATTCAAGCAATTAACAGGAACTCGATAAAAAACTAACAGACTTCCAAGTTGTTCTTCAACTTTCTCAGTTCTTTCTTTCTTTCTTTTTGGGTTTTAGGTTAAGTAACAGGCTTGCACAGAGTTCAAAAAGCCACTGAGACAAAAAGATTATGATTGTACCTGAAAAGCAATGGCGTAATCGTAGTCACCAGCATTAATAGACTTGGCGACTCTGGAATTAGCCCCATCAGCTCCAATCACAGCATCAACTTCTAATGTGCGCCTGTCACCGACGCCACCGGTTTTCTCGTCGTAGCTTGAGAAATGCAAAACGTACGGCGAAGTCTTGTCTTTGGGGCTATCCATTTTCAGAAACAGCCCGTTTATGACGGTCGCCCCGTTTTCCTTGGCCCGGTCTCTCAGGTAAGCATCAAGTACCTCGCGCCGAAGCATGCCGATGTATTCATGGGGTTTAAGGGTCTGGCCGATATCGACGGCAACATTCGACGGAGAAATCATCTTCATTTTCGTAACACGGCGATCGATGATGTCCAAAGGCAAGTCAAACTCTCCGACCATACAAAGCGGAATGGCTCCACCGCATGGCTTGCAATTGTCGAGCTTGCGTTCAATTAGGAAAGTCTCGATGCCACCTTTGGCTAATGTCTCGGCGGCTGAACCACCAGCCGGACCACCACCGATGACTGCCACGCGAAGATTCCGACCAGAGACGAGGGGGCTGTATTTGCCGGCGACAATTTTGAGCTTCCGGTGGCGGAGAGTTATGGGCTTAGTTTTGCCGTTGAGCTGGGACTTCTCCGGCGACGTTTGCCGAAGACCAACGAAGGATTTGAGCGCAATGGAGCTCATGTTTGGATGCAGTGTGGAAGCAGCGAGCTCAGAGTGAAACGAGGAAGGTATTGGTTTTTGATATTTTTTTATATGGGCGATGGATATGGTTAAGGATTTGAAGGAACCGGGAGCGTCAGATTGGTGAAATTGACGGTAGAGATTTGATGTGGATAATGTAGTTTGGATTCTCGGGGATGGTCTCTTCTCTTCCAATTTGAGTTGGATGAGGCACTTCATTTTGGTGGCCTGTGAGTGGCTGGCATGTTGCCACGTCGTGATACTTTCTGCCTGAAGTTGTAGGATCTTTAACGCCATGTCAATTCTCTTTTCCAATGACAATTTGACACATAAGCAGATTGACCCCTTAACATCACATCCGTTCCGTTCGTTCAAACTCACCGTTTCTGCCACTTTTACTTCCTTACCCTCATAAATATTCTCGCTCGTTTCTGGTAACAATTATCTTTAATTATGGCGGTACTAAAAGCAGCCCGTGAAGCCGTGAACAGTGAAGCGTACCGAACAAATTAATTAATGGGAAATTTATAATAAAATCTTAAATAAGGGATTTTACGTTAAATAAATCTCGTAAAATCGCGTATTTATAGTCAGGTCTCAAGTTTCAGGAATTTATTACTGTCGGGTCCCAATTAACCATTCCGGAGTTAGGGGTGAGCATGATGCTCAGGAGCCTAGTAGGCCCGCCCAAGCCCGGTCAAAAATTGCCCTGCCCAATTTAAAAAAAGTGGCCCAAAAGAAATATGGGTATCTTTGGG
>JBAGKO010000005.1:12619956-12630420 GCA_037177275.1 Acacia concinna | reverse complement strand
TTTTAAAATATCATATGTGTAAAATTATGGAACATATTTGAAGTTTTTATATATAACACTGGTTAGAAAATTTGTCATTTAGGCACTAAAGCCCGCCTGCTCTGCCCACCACTGCCTTGCCCAAAATGGTTAGGGCTTTTATAGGGCAGGACTGGGCATCAAGCAGCATTTTGCTGCCCATCCATTTTTCAGGCTGGGCATCGGGCAGGGGTCTCGCCCTGCCCAGCTGTGCCCATGCCCACCCCTACCCGGAGTTATTAATTGCGCTGCTGAAATTGTAAATTACAACATCAAGAGGTTGTAATTTACAACCTCAGCAACGGAAATTTACAACTTTGGGATCTGACTGTAAATACGTAATTTTATAGGATCTATTTGACGTAAAACTCCTTATTTATGACCTCATTGTAAATTTCCCTTAATTAATTAAGAGCTTGTTTGATTCAACCTAATTTTCACTAAATAAAATTTTATACACAAAATACGAAAAATGCTATTCTCATATATTTACTTTATACTCCCCAATAAATCAATTATAAATCATTCTAAACAAATACAACCTCCCATCTCTCCAACTCAGACGTATTGGAGTACCGTATTTAACAACTGCCATTTACCTAAACAGTGTGATTTACCATTGTGTCCTCCTTCAGCAAAGGTATTAGGTCTGGGCCCAATGGGCCGCCTCCCCTACTTCATCTGGAAATTACAGGATCATACAAGCTGGGCAATCGATGCAAGGCAGTATTGGACTGGGCCACTCCACTGCCCATTCAAAACCACAAAATTTGGAGATTCTAATGACTGTGTTGCTTATGTCATTAACAATCCAAGCAAATATGGGGGACACTAGTGGATGAACAAGACAGGAGAGTTCTTGCTTTTTTCAACATGATATTTTTTTTTGGGCTCTTGATAGTGTTGTTATGTTTTCAGTTTAGGATACGATGAGGTACATCTGGTACGTACGCGTATAAGTCTAGCATCATTAGAATATTGCATCCACCCCTCCAAGTATATGATGTTGGATTGCACAAAGATTGAGTGTCTCAAATAATTAGATTCTAATCGCTTATAATAAACATCCCCAATGTTACAGGTGTACGACTCTGTTCTCATTTGCATTATAAAATCATTATGAACTGATGTTTTTAAGGTAGCAGCAAGTGATCATTAGGAGAAATATTAAAAATGAGCCAGCATATTAAAGAAGCCTCTGCCCATAACAACTTTGTGAAGCACTTTCTCCACTGATTGATCCAATATAATGTAATTTATTAATTAGTATGCTTTTGTGAGATCTGTGGAGCATTCTGAGTGGTAAGCCATTGCCATGACTGCTTCAACAATTTGGATTCGTTTAATATCATTCGCTTTCTACTAACTGGGCTCCCTCTAGCTTTCTGGGTGGACAAGTGGTATTTTGGTTTTATATTCCTTTTGCCAGCATGTGTGCATGTTGGATTAGATCTTTTACAATATTGAAACATTACTACTCCCTCCTATCCTTTATATAATTAGATTAAGAAAATTAACCGAGTTAGTTAATATGACATGTATTTTCTAATAATTTTTCTTAGTTATTACATTCCTTCTTCTTGATCTTTGTTAAAGTGTGCATTAATAGGAAGTAAATTAGCAAGTATGAAAACTATGTTCTTATACATAGGTCCAAAATCGATAACTCCTCAAATATGCATTACATTAAAGGCCGGAGGAGTGTGTATGTCTGTGATATTCTTATTAGATGAAAAAAATAAGAGTGGGAAATTTGTAATTTATTAATCCCAATATTCTTAAGATAAATAAAGAACTGCAGATGAGCATACATATATAGACAAGTTCTCGAACAAACACACACATAGTTCCAAGATTAACATTACTCACTCAATTATTGTCTCACACACCATACATGATTGCCTGCTAGAGTTTCTCTGCCTTAAAGCCAGTTATTGAGAAGCAGAATTTTGCTGATAACTGCACTTAAAGTTCGCATATATGCCACAAAGGCCAGCCTAACATGCAATGAGACACATTAATACATATATATTAATTTCACGCATTATGCTCCTCTTGGGGTGTGACGAGGATTAGCTCCATATGGTGAGTAGTCATGAAGTTCCAAGTCCATCCTCTCACCTACAATTGATTTCTCCTTCCTCTTCATGTTGTCCTTAACAATGACCTGTTCATGAACACAAGTTGGTCAGCAATACAATGCATAAGTCTTAAACCAGTCTATATCTATATATATGATCCAAGGGCATCAAAATTAAAACCTCTTGCTTATTTCCTGGAACAAAATGAACCTTGGGAACTTGCATAAGGCTTTCACTTCCTGCTCATACGCACAAGACATAAAAAATTGAGTAAGAACCCCAAAAAAGGAGGAGAAGAAAGAGATTATGGTAGTAGATCTCAATTACTTGTAATTGGGACTGCTTTTAAGCACAGAAGATGAGAGAGCCCGAGAAAGATCAGAAACAGACGAAAGAGAGTGCCTGCCATTATTACTGCTATAAACTTGTAAGCTATGGGCTGTGTTGCTTCTGATATATGGTAGGTGGGCAATTTATAGAGGTGGATGCGATGTTTCTGGATGTGTGAGCATGTTGATGTGGATGATAGGAAAGCAAGCACATTGCCAAAGTCAAAAAAGGTGATAGCAACCCATCATTTTACAGGGAACCCAACCCAGGCTCATTACACAGCTTTTTGTATCAGTAATATTGGTTTGTGTGGATGGATGTGAAAACTCAAAACCAGTTATTGGGGGGCAACTAAAAAGGCAAAGGGTATATTTAAAGTGAAGATGGAGAACACTATAATAGTGGAAAGATGACACAATTCAGACACGTTGGGAAGTGGCAGAACCTGCGTTGCACTAAAGTATGAACAAATGGTTGGTATTGGAACGGTCAAGATATTTCTGGGGTTAAAGATTGTGTGGTCTACTATCCTTATTTTATTTTTTTGATTAGCTGGTTGGCTCTGATCTAACTCTGATATAATAACAGCATGAGAGCTAAAGATATTGGCTGTGTTTAGTTTCTCTATTGTGCAAGCACATTCAATGTTTGTGGAAGGCATATTCAACTTGTAGGGGAAAAAGTGGGGACACCACTTTTTCTCTTGGTCCATTATATGAACCTGGGTTAGTGTGGTGACAAAGTTTTTCTCTGTGCATGGTGATAAAAAATTAGAATGAAACCCCTTCACTTCATAATATAATATGTTGTCAACTGATTCGCAAGAACAATACGAACCAAGAATTAGTAATTAAGTTATTTAAAGTGTTTTAAATTGATAAATTTTACCTATTGAAATGATGTAATTTTTAAGTATGCTTTAATTTTAGTGTCCAACACTTTTTTTCTCTCCTACAAAGGATAAAAGTGAAAAACAATCATTAATTATATATTAACCTCTTATTTTTGGATTAAATTTTCTTCTACAATACTCCTTATATATATTATGAACTAGAGGAAGTATAAATTTAAGTAGTTGAGTGGTCACGTCTTTAACATAATAAATGGAGGCAGATATCGCTTGAGATTGAGCATAATTTTAGCGTCCTTTTGTGGTGGCAACATTCAAGAACATGTTTTTATGGAGGTGACATCAAGTTTGGTGAATTGAAACCAGAGTTCAACTACATGTTAGTAAATAAATGTACACATTTAGTTTTAGATCATACTTTCATTAAGTTCTTTACATCTATTTCATCATATTCTTTAATAACATATGATCATATGTCATATTTATTATATTTAAATTTATAATTAAATGATAATAATTCAAACATATAACATATGATCATATGCGATTGGAAAACCTAATGAAATGGATGTAAGAAATTTAACCTAAATATTTTCCTTTAGTTTTCTAGCTTTATACAACTTTTCATTTTGGTCCTTTAATTTAAAAAAAAAACATTTTTTTATCTTTAATTTTAAATTTTTTGAAAATGTCAATATGAATATCTTTTTAACGGAGTTAGGGTTAAAGAACTATAAAGACACTTCATAAAAATAACTACTCTGATGACACCATGTGTGGAGGTGACAGGATTTTATTTTATGTGATGCTAATGTTGAGGAATTTGTGCATGATAATGCCGGCGGGTTTGGGTTTTCGTTTTAACACAGGAATTGGGCTTAATAGAGTTGCTGGACCCCACTTTCTGACCCATATCCCTCTTACCTCATATCTGTGTTGGGCTAAGAATCCTGAGCACTAGGCCCTATTGGTTTTCGTCTTATATGTTTGGGCTGCTTGGTGTTTTTGTATTTTTGGTCATTGTTATTTGCCGCTTTGAGCATACAAAACTACAAATCCATGGGCTCACCCTTATAAGATCAAAATTAAAAACCACACGCCTCATAACCAACAAGTTGTTAATTAAGATAATAAATATAATAACATTCCACAAGAGAGAATATATAGGTTCAAATCTTATGAAGTACGCTTTTATTAAAAAGGAAAAAATAAAGTTTCTTTACACTCTAATTATATTTAGATAAAGAGAAAATTTAGAGAGAACGAAAATTAGAGGAGAAAGCTCTTAAAAATTATAAATTTTTTTATTATTTATGAAAGTTTTAAAATTTAGTATTCATTTTTTCTCTGTTTCTTTCAACTTTTCTCATCATTCATACACACTCTAAATCTTTAAATTAATTAATTTCAATCTTAATGTAATTTGGCGATACCGATACAGATACCTCATCAAAGCAAAAATAAGACTTGGGTTGTGCACTTATATATGTTTAACTTTAAGCAAAGGAATCATTAAGTGTGGACTAACTTTTTGTCGAAAAAGTACAAACCTCACATGTTTTTATTTGCATAATTTGTACACTTCACACCTGTTCTTGTTCCCAATCGGACTCATCATGTCTAAACCAACCAACCCTGCTATTTTTCTCTTGACACATGGCATAGCGCACATAAATTAATAATAAAGTCACACCTTTTCGACTGGTCCCAGATTAGAAGCAACGTAAGAGGAACAAAGAACGAGTCCAAATGGCAGAGCTGGAGGTGGAGTCAGTAAACAAGGACAAGTCTAAAATAGTAATTAATCTTAAAAAGTGTTGTGATCAGACTTTTGGCTGTTTATGAATTTTCAAATGCCTTTTAAGTGATCCTCAACCGCCCACTGGGCCGCCCCTTGCATTATCACAAAAATTAATCCTAAAATAAAAGCCTACTGCTGAGTGCTGAGTCAGACATCATCCCTGCTCTTTTAATTTAAGTAATGGTACTAATTAATCAGCAATTTAAACTTTTTAATTAAATTAGATTAATAGTGATGGATACGCTTGACTTCTCTTACACCGAAAGACACCAAAAAGCAATTCCGTGTACCTACTTTTAAAACTTACGTGCTCCAATCATAATTTTTCGGGATTAAAAAATTTCTACTTGGGCTTGGACACGTGTCCTGGTCATGGAACGCCGGAATGGATCCATCCCTGGATGGCCAACGCGTGCCCAGCACTTGCGACACGTGTGAAATAGATTTATTATTATGAAATTGGCTAAAAATACATAACATCCCTCAACTTTGGTATTTTGACAAACAGCACCCTCCTGTTAAAATTGCCATTTACTTTAGTGGTTCGTGATATCTCATCTTTTTTTTAGATTAAGCTGTCATATTATCATAATAAGTGAAATCCATAATGTTTAAATAGTATTTAATTATTGGTAAAATTGTGTAGAGATTCTAAGTAAAGGAATATATTTCAAAGAAGTCACGAAATAAAAAAATTATTGTCAAGCCTCAATTAACAACTCCATGTATTGTCATGAGGCTAGCATTAACAACCTCTTAGGCACCATTGACAACCCTATAGGACCTTACAGTAATTTTTTATTTATTAAGACCCTTTTAATATAAATTCTCTTATTCGGGATCTCAATGCAATTTTTCCATAAATCTTTAGTGTTTAAATAGTATTTAAATCTCGTAGTGTTTAAATATTAAAGAAAAATATATTACATATAGTATAAATTCCAATATTAATAAATACTTATATATTCTATGTCATCAATTAATACCAAATGTCATTTTATTATAATGATATGTCATATTGATCAAATTAAAAAAAAGAAGAAGAAGAAGATAAGATATAAAGTTAACGACAATTTTAATGACAATGTGTTGATTATCAAAATATTAAAGTTTAGGGTTTTAATTTTAAACTTTTAAAATTGAGGAAGGTCACATGCAACACACTTAAAATTTAGGGATGTTTTGTGTATTTTAGGTATAAAATCTGTTTTCAACTTTTTGTTGAGGAAAGCGGGCCCACTTGGAAAATGTGTAGAGCTGATGTGGCAAGAAGCCAAGAACGCGCATTGATCTTTTTTAATTTTGTGGCTTTTTTAAAAATAATAATACTAGTAGAGTACTAGTAATAATCTTTATCGTTTTGGGCTGCAGAAAGCGTTAGCTTGAGACACGTGTCCCTTCTTCTTTTATTCTTTTCTTTTTTGTAAAAAAAAATTCCCTGGAACCCTTTTCTTTTATTCTCTGTGCGATAAATCAAATCTATTTGCGTTCAAAACAGGTGTGAGCTAGCCTTGGCCACGTTTTATCTGCATGTGTAGTATTTAATAATTAATCAAAATACTTTTGAAAAAAGAAATTATTTTCTATCGAATGAAATTCCTTTCCATCGGATTTCAAAATAAAAAGTATGATTAAAATATTAATTTTTAAATATGTTCAATTTAATCATATATATTCCGCGTCAAACAATAGAATCCTATCGGCCCCCAAGCAAATTTAGAGTCCATAATTCATACTCAAACGAATATTTATTCGGACCAGTGACCAATAGCAAATTAAGAACTGTGATTGGTCAAATTAAAAATTAATACCAACATAAGAACTTTTCCTTGTTTAAGAAAAAAAAGGGAAGAAAATAGATGTTGAAAGAGGACACTTGGAGGGAGGAGATTGGAGGATATATAAAATTAGGGGAAATTATGTCTCTGTAATTGAAAATGTTAACAAAACTTGTTGTGTTAATAAACTTCTCATCTCAACAGGGCACATTGGGAAATTACATTTATTAACTGCTTCAATTTTTTATCCACCTTTTTCGATTAAACTGATATTTGATTAATACCACGTCCTTTTTACTCTTGTATGCGAAATATGCTTGTATAATTTTCCTCATTTTATATTAAAAAAGGTGCCAAAAAAGTGAAAGAACTTGTTACTTTTAGTTTTGTGGTGGCTCTTTCCATTGAGTGCTCACAGATTTTTAATTAGTCTATCTATGCTGCACATATGTACCTTGTATGTTATTTACATTTACTTGTTTTAAATAGTAATTTTTAGAATACTTCTACACGAGAATCAGGAGCGTGTGGTAGAGCGGTAGGGGCTCTTCCACCCTTAACCTTGGTCAGGGGTTCGATCCCTGACCTTGGGTATGGAGCAGCGTTAAATCTCCTGGCCAGCTGTCCTTCCCATAGAGGAACCCACAATGAGCGAAGGATTAATCCTTAGCCTATCGGGCTGGGAGATACCTTACGTAAGCAAAAAAAAAAGAATACTTCTACACGAATATAATAATTTGTATATCTTCGAATAGATGGATGGGCTCGAGAAATGTAGGGTTTATTTAACTATAGCTAGAATAGCAAATCCCGTGCTAGGGTTGAATTTAATTTAGATTCGGATGCTTTTCTTTTCTCTTTTTTTTTTTTCCTTTTAATAAAAAACATGCATGGAGGAATTTTTTTGTTTGGCCTGAATGCATGGAAGAACAGTTTCACATGATGGGTTTATTTTTAAAATATATTTTGAATTGAATATTGACTAGGTAGCAGAAATGGTTTATACGAACACTGCAAAAACCCACGTGTTGTCCAACAAAACTTGATCCAGTTAATGAGGATTTAACTTACATTACAACCAACACATTAATTTAATACCCGTTGTTAATGTAAGGATAATGTTGAATCTTTATAAGCATTATTTGAATCCTGTTAAGCAAACTTGCCCTGGCTTTACGTATTTTTTATTAGGGAAAATCACAAAAAAAAAAAAGAGATAAGGGAAATAAAAAAATTCTAATTCAGAACAGCAAAATCGGAAAATCACAAATAAATCTTTTTGTACTTTTTTATTATGTAATTACAAAAATGTCATTGGATTCTTAACAACAGGAGTATCGTAATTCACAATAAGAGTATTCCAATTCACAACAACAATACAAATAATTCACAGTACAAATACCTAGTACCTAAATGTTTCTATTGTTATTAATTGAGATAATCTTGTTGTAAATTAAAATACTCGTATTGTTAAAAATTCAGTGGCATTTTTGTAATTACACGATAAAAAAAGTACAAAAAGACTTATTTATAATTTTCTGATTTCGTTGTCCTTAATTAAAATTTTTCTATTTCCTTTATCTTTTTTTGGAATTTTTCTTTTTTATTATCTCCTATAGATCTCAAATTAGTTTTTATGCATAAAAGACATACGTCTATAGATTTCTGTACATTCATTTTTTTTTTTAACGTGCCAGCTGATGTTTCTGAATTGAAGTCTGAGAGTGAAATGCAAAATTATAAGGGAGAATTCTGTGTAAATATAATTTGAATTTTAAAATTTTATATCAGTCATACTATTTATAAAAGTAATGAGATTAATCAAATTTATATGTAATTGACAACTCAATTTTATGAAAAATCATTTATTTAAGATTTTGAAATTAAAAAATTATTTAAATGGAATTCTCAAATTTGAAGACAACTTTATTGGCATGTTTGGATTTATATTTGAAAAGCGTGCCCCTCTAATTGGTACAAAACCCTTCTTATATACTCCCTCTAGTTCTTTTTATAAACAACATTCTTCCTAATTATGAAAAACGAATTAGTGGCAAATATTAGTTAAAAACAATAAAGTTATGCTTGGATTAAGAGAAAAGTGGGGAGAAATAAGTACTAAGTTTGAAAATTTTTATAAATTGTAAAGAATTTTACTATTTTTAAAAGTTTTCTCTCATGATTTTTATTTCTTTTTAATTTTTTTCTCCATTCAAACATAAGGTAGATGTATTAACAATTTTATGTCTTTTTCCAAATATGCTCCCTATTTATAAAAAAGAGTAGGAGAGAGAAGAAATAGAAAATAATATGTCCGTCCTTATATACATAAGAACCTTGTTTTTTAATGGGTTTGTCCCTAAATATAAAATTCATTTTGAGTTTGTCTCAATAATAAATATATTTTTTCCAAATTTACTCCCAATTAATTATTATACTCCATACATTTTATTTCATCATTTTATCAATGGTACTCTCTCTTATTTTTGTAAATAGGGGCATTTTTGAAAACACATTAAATTTTCAATATAATTATTACTTTTAACTGTTTTTAAAACTTTATGATTTGATTGAAAGACTCTTATGTATAAAGAGGAAGGAAGTATATAAGAGATAATGAGTAGAAAATATAAGAGATAATTAATAGTGGTTGAGGGAGTGAGTGATTATTGAAAAGGAAAAAGAAATTTAAATTTCAAGACAATAAAATGAAATTGTTTATATTAATGACCAAGCCTAAAAAAAGATAAAATTGTTTATAAAAACGATCCAACTGGAGTGAGTATTTATATTGCACAGTGTACAAAATAAATAGTTATCTCGTACTTTGTGAATCACGTATTAAAAATAACTTTTATCACCAAATTAAACAGACACTATATATAATATGCACTAATCAATTTTAATATTAAAAATTTCAACCAACTTCGTTAAAGATCTATTGTTAATGTTTTTCAAAAGCCTTGTTCTTACTTAATGCAACCATTTAGATCTAGACCGACAGTGGTAGACAAATAGTAAGCTTACTTAGGCAGTCCATTTTATTATTATAAAATCATATCGGTGGTTTGCTTCTCTCCCAAAAACAAAATAAATGTTCGTTTAATAACCATGAGTTATATATCTAATTTGCAAACATTTTTTAAAAAAATCAGTTAAGATAGTTATTTATATTGTATGAACATTGCTTTTTAATAAAATAAAAACACTTTGAGCAATATATAGATCAATAGGGTTTATAAAAAAAATATGAATACTGAGAATATATATAGAGAAAAAAATGGGAAAAAATCTCACATTAATTTTTTTTTTGCGGGATAGAAACAGCTTGATAAATTGTTATACACAAAAATTTAAGTACCATATGCTCCACAAATTTTGTAAATATGGAATTCCAGTATTATAATTTAAGACTCATTTGGTTCAAACATATTACAACATGCAGGGTAGTAAAATACTAATTATATGACAAGTATTTGATTAGATTTTTAAGTATGGCGCAATGAGTTATTTTTTAAATAATTATTTAAAATTAATATATCATACAAAGTCTATTTTACCCTTAATATAATGTTTGTAAAAAAATAGTTAAGAGTCATTGTATGG
>JBAGKO010000005.1:12558428-12575733 GCA_037177275.1 Acacia concinna | reverse complement strand
AATTATTTGGAGACTAATGACAGTCAGTTTAAAATTTTTTGAAACAGTCGATATACAAACTCTGTAGAAAATTCAACCAAATAATCATTTTAAAATTATTTTCTCTCTCTTTTCCCCGTAAGCCAACCACCCCATAAGCCAAATAAGCTAGAAAAAGTGGCTTTCCACTTTGAAGCTACTTATGGTAGCTTTAACTTCAAAAGCCATCAAACATCTAAACACCCTAAAATGCCAAAAGCTACAAAAGTAGCTTCACTTATTGAAGTGAAGCTAAAAAAGCCACTTATTTTAGCTATCCAAACAGCCTCTTCCTTTTCCTTCTTCTTCCCACTCTTGCTTCACCAACTATCTTCTCTACACATTTATGTTATTGTGTTTATTATCATGATTTTTACAACATTATTACAGAGAAGGTGTAAAGAAAAATCTCGATCAAAACATTAAAATCATTATAAATTTAAAATAATTATAAAAATTTAAATACATGACACACTTATTTTTAAACAAATAAATTCTTTAAAAAATTTCAGGGTAAATCACTTTTCTGCTTATCATCTAAACATGTTTCATAAAAACAAAGTCACTTATGCAACACCAAATCCAAACACAACTACTTTTCTGATAAGCCCATAAGAAGTTGTGTTTGAATGTACTCTACAAAAGTGACTTTTTTTTATGAATTATGTTTGGATGTTAAGTAGAAAATGACTTATGATGAAATTTTTAAAAAAAATTGCTTAGAAATAAGTATTTTTGAGAAAAAAAATTTAAGAATTTTATTATAAGTCACTTTTCTACTTATCATCCAAACATGTTTCATAAAAAAAAAGTCATATCCAAACATAACAACTTCTGATAAGTCACTTTTTTTTATTTTTTTCCTGAAGCTACTTCTAGTAAGCCCATAAAAAAAGTCACTTAAAATAAGTCACATCGAAATGGATCCTAAGTTAAGTTATTGTAGTAAACCTTCACACAAAATTAATGGTGTTACAGTAACTTAATGATTTTGTACTCTTTTTTAAAGTTTATGGTTACTTTTATACTTCTGACAATAGCTAATGTTTATTTTTTCACCTAAACCCATATGTACTATAATATATATTTTCTTAAACACCTTAAGTGGCACAGAAAAAAATTCTTAGACACTTTAGTCATTTTCCTTGAATTTCCATTGCTCTCCTCCTTGATTATTATTAGGGAGCATTGTAAAATCTTCTTTCCATATATCCATAATTAACAAATATTTTACAACATAATAAATAATTTAGATGAGTTAACCATGATATAAAAGTTTAAATCTAAATCTTTAAAGGAACTATTATGGTTAAAAGAATAAAACCAATATCATAATTAAAAGTATAAAGAAATTCCAACATATAATTAGGCTTCATTAAGCCCTTCATAGATATTCATTCTCAATTTCAACACTTTACTTAAACAACTAACAATTTCATGCCCAAATATCTATATCAAACTAAGTGTAGATCCACAAGTCCATTACACAATCATCAGGCTTCTAGGCCACCCAAAATCATCAAGAGTTAATCAATCACAGAGGAATCAAAAGTATCTAGTTTATGATCCAAATCATCAAAATAAATCAGAGTATGCGAGATGAGCCCTAATGTGGCAATATACAATAATCAAACATAAAGCACTACTCTTAGCAGAAGTAGATTAGGCTCTCGAAGATTTCCCTAACAGACCCTCACGTGAACTACCACTTGGAAAAATTGTTAAAACGATGGGATGAGACAAAAGCCTCAATAACCAACAGTCCATCTCATTGGGCATACGAGTGAGTGCCCATGAAGTGTCAAGTGGGAACAGTTATAAATACATACATAACATTATCAAAGCTGTCACATAGAAATATATATATATATATATATCAATTTACAATAACATAGTCTAATTATCATTTTATCATATGTGTGCACAAATATCAATACATAACAATTCACTCTTTGACCTCCCTTATTTCTCCCCACCTTATTTTCTCTAACTGAACCATGGGCTAGTACTCACCCATGTAACTGATAGTCAACTCAACAAGCTCACCGGTCAAGTGATATGATCGGTCAAAATCTACAGAGTACAATACCGGACCATGGGTTCTCCCTCTAATACATTGGTGGGGTGTCAAGGCCCTATGAAAACATAATTGGACCGAAGGGCTATCCAATGTACAGTTGGAAACCCACAACCTTATTTCCTCTTTTTGTATAAAATTGCACCCCCTTATTTCCTCTAGAATAATCTCCCATATCATTCACATCCATCATCCCCTCTCATAACAATATTCAAGAGATATAATTATATTTAATAAATATAATCATCATAACCATCATATTCCATTATCAATTCACAAAATATCAAGAGAATATTTCCAGTGTCACGAATCAACAACAAATTCATATAATATCATATTACTACCCATTACTCAACAAAATAAGTTCCACAAGACAATTTCAATAATAAAATAATTTTATAGCCAACATCACAAACCAATTGCAAATTTATGTTCTATATATTTAAAATCACTCACAAACATGTCACAAGCATGCACAATAAGAGGAAAGTAGTTACCTCTCGCCAAAGCAAAATTCACCACAATAATCCAAGCTCCAAGCTCAACCACAAGTCACAAATCAATCTATGACAAATAATTACTACACATTAATAACTCTTTGAGTTATTATTTAAATATAATTAACTTAATTAACCTAATTCCATAAGCTTAAAAGTTATAATAAATTACTTAAAAATTCCAATTTCACACAATAATCCAATTATTTGTTTTAATATGCATTCAAGTATTTTTCTTAACCCAAATAACACATTTAGAATGTTAATTATTATCCATTGAACAAAATCCCTAATTTAATAATTAAGCTTCCACATGTATAAATTAATAAATTATAATATTTTACTTAATTAAAAAATCTAAACCATTTAGAATTTCAACAATACCTCTATCAAACTAAATAAATCATTTTACCCCAATTTAGTTGATAAAAATATCATTTATGGGATTATTTATGTATTGATTTTATAAAAATAATTATAAAATCCCACAAAAATCAAATCACAAAACTAAACCGATTAAAATTAGCCATTAACCTTCCTCTACATTCCTATGAACATATATTCATAAAACTCAAAATTTGTCTAAAACCCTAATATCAAAATATTCTCCAATCTGTAGAAATTTACTATCAAATAAAAGAGAAAAATATTTGGAATAGTTTTTATAAAGGAAATTTTGTGATTAGGAGTGTATTCAAGTATCAAAATTATCTACAAAGATGGAGCCTTAACCTTAAAACACTGTTTCGGCGCCTCTGATTCCTTTCGGATCCCGTGGCTCACTTCATTGTAGCTGCACTATAGCAACTACAGTGAAAGAGTGGTTGGGGCATATAACCCTGAACCACGTGCTGCCACTAAAGGGGCCACGTGCCCCTTTAGTCGTTTATATATATGTATTTTTAAATTGTATTCTCTTCTCTCTCACGTACACACACATTACACTTTTTTTTTCACACGGTCACACACCTACACGTATTTTTTTTATTGAATTAATATATGTAATCTTTACTACTTCACATAATCACACTATTGGTGTTGTTTTTTTTACAATAAACATAATTATAATATATCATTATTTCTATATTTTCATTCCACTGATTTATTTAATATTACCAATTATACTTTAAGTAAAAACTTTTTATCTAATAATTGCAAGATAACTCTATTTATCATAATTATTATTTTATTTATTTATTTATTTTTGTAATTAAATCTTAATATAGAAATTAGGATGTTACACAGGGTAGTTTGAGGTAGTAATGAGTCAAAGCATTCCCAGTCCCATGTGCCACTCAGCGTTACAAATTGACTAATTGGTTTCTATAAGTCTGCATCTGTAATGGGTGAGTAGGATAGGTTACACAAGGGGCCTAGTTTGCCCACCCAATTGTCCATCCATAATCTTGTTTGGAGTCCATTACCCACATTCCATTGAAGCCCAATATTTAGATCACCCCATAGTAGAGATAGATTTTTCCATAAGTAAGACGCATTCTTTACCTCCCTGCTGCAATCCATTTCTATGTCCCATTTATATTTTGCTCTCAATATCTGCACCCATAGGAGTTCGGGTTGCGTCATGACTGTGTAAGCCAATTTCATAAGTAAAGTTGAGTTTTGTCCCTTGATACTTTTAATGCCACATCCCCCACATTCGTAGGGTTGGCAAATGGAGCTCCAACTTAGTAAGTGCACCTCGTTATGCCTTTCTGTTGTACCCCAGATAAAGCTTTTGATTAGATTTTTTATGGTGTTGCATGTCGTAGATGGGATTTTGGCTGTTTGCATCACATATAGTGGGATGACAGCTAGCATGGATTTTACAAGCGTTATACGCCTTGCTAATTACAGGCTTTTAGCCTTCCAACCTGAAAGTTGCTTCCTGATTTTTTCTTCAATGTAGCCATAGGTATCCTTTGTAACCCTCTTGTGTAGGAGTGGAACTCCTAAATAATGACCGAGGTTATCTGTTTTTTTGGTACCCAAGTCTAGAGCTTATATCCCTAACTTCATCTCTTCAAACATTCTTAGAGAAATACGTTCGTGTTTTGGCTTCACTGATTTTTTGTCCTGAAGAAGTACAAAAATCATCCAAGATTCGCTGTTTTAGGTTCACTTGCCTCATCTCCACTGTGCTGAATAAAAATCATATCGTCCGCAAAAAATAAGCATGAAAAAGGAGGCACATTTCTTCCCATTTTGATAGCTTTCCATGCTTGATTTTCCATTCCATTTCAATAGATTGAGATAAGCGCTCCATACACAACACAAATATATACGAGGATATAGGGTCATCTTGTTTAATCCCTCTTTGTGGTCTAAATGATACTGATGGGGTACCATTCCAAATGACTTGCATGGTCGTCAAAGTGATACAATGCATGATGAGCTTAGCAAGTTTTTATGGAATTTCGGCTTGTATGAGTGTCTCCGATATGAAATCCCATCTTAATATGTCAAAATCTTTTTCTAAGTCAACTTGGTTGCCATCCATCCTATCTTGCCTGTCTTTCATCTCATAGAGTGAATGGCTTCTTGAGCTATGATTATATTGTCAGTAATATTCCTTCCTTTAATGAAGCTTGACTGGTTAGGCGATGTGATAAGTGGCATGATTTTCTTTAATCTGTTTGCTATCACCTTGCTGATCAGTTTGTAGACTATTGTACATAAGTTGATTGGCCTGAATTCCTTCATATTGTGTGGGTGCTCAACTTTCAGGATGAGTGCTATTAGTGTTCTATTGAAGCTGCTATCAAAGACTCCTTCATCAAAAGCATCTTTAACGGTTTTAAAGAGTGTGTCCCTAACAATATTCTATTGTGTCCAGAAAAATAATGCATGCAAACCATCAATACCTGGCGATTTAAGGGGAGCCATTTCAAAGAGAGCTAGCTTAACTTCCTCCTTCGTGATTTGATAAGTGAGGGGTCGCAATGTGGAGTCTGGGATTTGGGGAAAGAGATTATTGTAGCGAAGAGGAGGTGCTACATTATTCTCTTGCATATATAGTTCTTTGAAGTAGTATACCACCATGCCACTTAGTGTACTCTGGTCTGATATCCATTCACCATCGGTATTCTGTAGCATCAGAATTCTATTGCATCTTCTTTTAATTAGAGCTTTTGTGTGGTAGAATCTAGTATTTCTATCTCCATCGCATGTCCATTGGCTCTTTGATTTTTGCATCTACGAAACTTCTACTTGCAGACATATTGTTTAATATTCCTTCAATAGTAAGCGTTTAGTTTCCAAAAGATAAAGAGAGGTGGAGTTTGTTTCTAAGGCTCGTTACACTCCATTTAGACGTGTTCTAAGCTTTGATTCTTTTCTGACCAACATGGCCAAATACAATCATATTCCAGATTTCGGCTTATTCACTGAACTTCTTTATATTTGTCACTGCATCTTGTTCTGTAACCCATGTTCTTGCTACTAAGTCCTTAAAGTCCGAATGCAATGCCCAACATGTAAGGAAATGGAACGGTTTTTGGCTAGAACCTTAATCATCCTCTAACTTTATTAGCAGTGGCCTATGGTCACTTTAGACATGAGGCAGATGCATTACGTGAGTGTTAGGCTTCATCGTATTCCATTTGGCATTGGCTAACACAAGGTCCCATCAGACGTACAGGTTTCCACGCTTCCAAGAATACCGTGGGCCTGTGAAACCAAGATCCAATAAGCCTGCATTGTGAATAAATTGTTTGAACGCTCAACATCCCATTTGATTCCACCTGACCCCACCTTTTTTTTCACAGCTTTCAATTGTTGCATTACAATCCCCATATAGGATCCAGGCTTGATTCTCATTAACATTAAAGTTTAGAAGGTCCTGCCAAAGATATTCACACAAAGAAGGGTTAAGGCTCTTATAGATAGCTGTAAATAAAAACGACTCACCTCTAGCTTCATTCTGAATTTTTGTGTATAAATTGCTTATGATTGGTTAGAATTTCAAAATTGACATGATCTCCCCATAGGATTCATATGCCTCCAAAATATCCTCTAGCTTCCACACGATACGAGTTGGGATATCCCATTCTTTTGATGACCCTATCCGCAGTTTCCCCAGAAATTCGAGGTTCCACCAAAGCTAAGACATCTGGCATGTATCCTTGCATTACAGAATGTAGAACTCTTTGAAATCGTGGTGAAGCAACATCCTGTACATTCCAAACAAAGATGGACTTAATCATGATAAAGGTTACAGTTTTTATTGGTCCATATCAGACCTTTCAGGGGCCTGGTCATTTTCATGATTGGATTCCATTGCATCCAAAAAATATGTGTCATCATTTGCTTAGATGTCCACCCCAAAAGCTTCTGCTGACGCTTTATTTAGCTCTTCTGAGGGTGTGCCCACCTCTTTATATTGGGCTTTAATGTTCTTTATTTGAACATTGGAGTGGATTTTGTAGCCCATCTTGGTTGGGCTAATGTCCGATGCTTAAGGTGCTATATTTTCTTTCCCTTGGTGAATATTTTTGGGCTTAGTGGTAGTGGCCCTAGCGCTATTATGGGTCTTGTCATTAGCTGGGTGATCACTTTTCTTAGTGGATTCTATGGTTACCACAGAGTGTTTAGTCGAGTCAAGGGTCGTAGGCACACTTGTTTCTTGGTATGCGGCAGAGGCAAAGATTATGTCATGTGGTTTTTGTGGCGCAATTGTTTTCTTGGGATTAGCATTACTGGTGTGTCTGAGTCCACTAGTACTCATTGACTTCCAACTTTTCTCTTTCTCTTTCTCCTGTGCCTTCTGTTTACCGCTTGCGTCAGTCAGTATTTCCTTTCCTATGTATCCAGCATCTGTCTGACCATTATCCCCTTGTTTATCCTTATTAGCTAAGTTAGCTAGAATTTCATACCTATTGTTGTTGCTCTCCTTTGTAGGGGTTTTACTGTCAGGATTCCTGGCATTGCTTTTTGTATTCTTCCATGACCGCGTCAAGGCTTTCATCCATACACCAAAGCTTTAGGTTTCTTGCTCTATTCTTTCACGTGCCACTGCCTCTGGGTTGAACACTGATTGTATGTAGGTTGTCAGAGATTGTACCAGCACATTTATATTGATCGTAGCAATTTGTTGTGGCTATGATTTTAGTGGGCATGATGCTTCTAAATGACCATATTGTCCGCGATTGTAGCATATCATAGGGAGTCCCTCATATTCAATGAATTGGGTGATGCCATCTAGCTTTATTTTGGAGACTAGAGGCTTTGTAAGTTCAATATTTGCAGCCATGCGAGCAAACCTTGCTTTATTCACCCCTTCTGTGTTATAGTTGATCTTCAATACAGGGCCTATAACTTCTCCGATGGCTCTCAACACACTTTTATGGTAGTAGTAGTAGTAGGGAAGTCCAGGCAAGTGAACCCAGCCATATACTTGTCTTATTTCAAGGTTCAATGGCGAAATAGTTGATTCCCAGGGGTGAACAGTAAGGTAATGTCCCAGCACCACCCACAATCCTTTGAGGATGGCATTCTGATAGTCAGCTTTATTTGTGAATTTCACCAAAAAGCATCCGCATTCAAGTTTAGTAAGTTTTGAAACTCCCAGATGGCTTCCACATGTTGATAATTCTCCGATGTAAAGTATCGTAACGCACATACCTTCCCAATATTTTGACTACCACAGCATATTGCATACTTTGCGCCAATAAATCCTTGATCCTCTGGGAAAAAGTAATGGTAGGTATTAACCCATCCATTGCAACTGTAACATCATCTGTATGGATAGCGAGGTCATCCACTATTCTATTTTGGCCATGAGTAATCCCCTGCCCCACTAGCTTATCCTTGAAAGAGGGTCCATTGGGTCCTATAGCCGTCAACGTAGTATTTTGGATGTTTCCCTTCCTACCACAACCTGCTTTAAGCTAACCTCATTAACGGCATCCTGTTCCATGACGTCCATTTTAGTGACTATATGCTCATCTTCTGTACTTTTAACTTTTTTAGTAATCCAAGAGCCTTCTTCCTCGGTGGGCATGATAACAATGTTTAGCATACATTCTGTCTCTGTTGTTCCTTTTTCCTTTTGACCACTACCAATCCCTTCTTGCACTTGGGTTTTGGCTACTGATGGTGGTGTTGTCGTTTCTATATTCATCTCTTGCGCTATTCCCTTACTGCTATCCTTCATGTCTAGCTTCCTTTGATTCCCTCGTTCTCTACTCCGATCACATTCATGTCGCACATTCCTAACCATTAGGGGGAATCCATAGTAGCTAGCTCACTCTCACTTGCCTCCGCCGCAGAGGGCAGCAGAATCAACTAACACTGTCAAGGTTACTGCCTCGTGCTCTTACCAAGAGAGAGTTTCTCTCTCTAGTTTCCTGGTATACCCTCATCTTTAATAAATAATAAAGCTCACTATTTATTTCAAGTTTAATGTTATCTTCAGTGTACAGAACCAAGTCCAAAATATCTTAGCAAAGAAGAAAGCCAACCCCCAAAGTCTGCCAACGGCCCCCAAATTTACCTGGGCTTCATAATAGAATATTGGCCCATATCATTCCCATTCTGGACCTAGCCCATGGGGTTTAAAGTAGATCTGGTGATCTAACTTTGTTGCAGGTATTTAATTTCCCTCGGCCTCCTTCTGTGCCCTAATTTCTTAGCCTAGGCTGTCCATCTCTATTTAAATGCCGGTGACCTCAAACCCTAGTTTAGATTGCGGGATGTCCTGCTCGAAGCTCCATTCGGTTCTGATCATCTGTTTTGCGCCTCGTCTTCCTCCTCCTCCTTAGTACTTTCCGTTTGGCTTTGTTTTAATTAATGGGGACGCATTCCTTTCCGTTAAAGTTTTGGCTTTCGCCCTTGCATCTTCGTGTGATTGATTTTATTTACTTCTACTCGCATGTGCCTGTGATGGTTTTAAATATACTCTGAGAGTTATCTCTCTATGATATAAATTTTGATCTGAGGCATCCACTCGTACTCCACTTTTATCGTTTTTAAGTTTTAGACATAAGTGCTTTATTTTGCATCTTGAAATTGTCTATTGAATGAACATCTTCCATGCTTGGAACATCTGAAATCCATGTGTTAACTTTGTACCCAAAATCAAATTTTACTTTGTATGATTTAGTGTGCGTATTAGTTATTTGAAATCTTAGTTGTTTCATTATTTTTATAAGTATTGCTCTTTTGTTGCCATGGCTGCGTTTATGAACTGAAGTTTGGGAACAATGACTGTGGACCTTGCAGAGCTACTTGTTCTGTCTGTGTTGGTGCATGTGATGGTTTTAATACTCTAGAATTACCATGAATTTTTATTATGATTAAAACTATTGCTGAGGTAGCATATCGGACAGGTATAGAGCTACAGGGGTACATTCATCTGTGAATGTTCAGATTGTATCTTGCTCTGCTTGATTGATGGTCCTCAATGATGAATGTTTTATAATATTTTTGTTTCTCTTGTGGTTTTTTAACTAGTGTATAATGTGCAAGTGACGATAACATAGACAGGGACATCAGAACTCCATAAGATAATGATGATTTGTCTGTTGGGAATCTCTCCGATGCACAATGTTATTAGGAATTGTTTGATAGACCTAATCAATCTTATTTTGATGTTATTGTCTCTGGTGTTTATTTATTATGGGGATATTATGAGTAGGCACGTAGAAGTTTTATTTCTTCGAAATCACAATTGAAGCTCATATATGCCTATAAATAATAATTTTCATTGTGAATAAACCCATATGCCAATATGTTTAACAACCATCTATATTTATTACATCTATCGTTTTCTAATCTGATTATTATTAATTTCATTTGCACTTTAATGTTTTTATAAGTGATGTTTTGGCCTATGATGTACTCAAATGCACGTATTATCAGACGTGGTTATGATGAAATCCCAAATTGTCACTACCTCTGAGGCCATTTCATAGGAGGAATGTATTGTCTGTTGTATGTTAGATGTTGCTTCAACTACGTTTTATTCGCCACAAGACTCTTCAGTTTTGAAAAGACATTATTTCATTCATGCTTTCAAATCATAAAATGATAGTGGGTCATAGCATTATTTGATTTGTATTACAAGCCTTATGATTTTTAATGAGAACGGAGATTCGAATGATGCTTCTGTCGAAGCCTGATGCTTATATTCGGGCTCCAGAAAGTATCTCATGTGATAAAGCGTTCTACGCTGGTATGATAATGAAGGCTTGTAGTAATCATTTGAATCTGTGATTTTTTTGGCAATTTGCTTGTAACAATATTTTGTAGAGGCATTACTAAGAATTTTCCAATAATCAAAATGCAATATACTTTTTGGTAGTTGCAAAGCCTGATTCCATAGATGTGCTAAGCAATCAAGAAGGACAGACCCCAGCAGGAACAAGCTTAATTTGTTTTAATCTTAAAAATATGAAATGCTAATCTTATATGACAATAATCTATGGAAAGGGAAGGGAAAAAAAAAAGGAAGGAATGACGAAAAGGGAGGAATGAACTGTGTTATTGGCCAACCATAAGGATGTAATGTAATGATGTATGACATGAATAATGTGGGAAGGACAGCATTTGTCATAGTTGCAAAATATGAACTTTTTATATACAAGGATGAAACATTCCTCGGTTCAATACTTTCCAGAGATGGAAGTGGAGAGTGTCTGGATGCGCATGTCTTTATTTTACAAGTTCCTCTTTTTTCCCTGCTTCTTCCAATTCCCTCAGTCCCCCAACCTTTTGCTCAATCTCCTCTATCAGTTCCTCTTTCCACAGAGCTTCTCTGGCTTCTGCTTCCATTATTTCTTGCTGTACAGCGCACAACAACAAATTATAATCTTTTTACATAACTTGGTGAACTTGTAAATGATCTTTAATTGTTCAAGACATGTCCAGAAGAGCACCTTCTCATATATCCAATTACCAGTGCCGTCTCCTCCATCCCCCCGATATGTTTCTGAGTCGTAATAGGGGTCCTGAATTATCATATCGAAGTAAACTAATAAAGGCCAGGTAAATTGTTACCAATAAGCTACAGTACGCTATAAAATGATGGAAGGGTAACTGAGTACCTTCATGGAATTAAAGAACAAACAGCCCCAGACAGTGAATAGTGTGTAATATGAAACTGCAAACAAAAACGGGCACAACCCAGAAACACAACGATATGAAGAGTAGGTGGAGACAGCTTGAAGAAGGGACAAGGGAGGAAGTTCATGGATACTTACAGACGTTCTTTATTGCTTCATCACTGAGATGCCAAACAGATTTCGTTGTTATATAATCTACGTTACCCTCAATTTGCTCAACTATAACAGCCATCAGGGGCAAATCTGGCAAGCCGTTCACTTTGCATAAAGAGGCTCTTTTACTTTTGCGCCTCTCAACCTAAGTAAAAATGTGGCGTTTAGTTTGGGAATAAGAATAGCAAAGAAAGGCACCCCCAAGTTAAATCAATTAGCGGTAAAGAAAAGAAAACACGAACTACAAACCTGCCAGGATCCTTTGAACAGGGTGGAGGCCGGATGCTGCTTTAGCTGCAAAAGGAAAGGACCTACTTATCTTCAAATCGGAAACTTGAATTTTGTTTTCTCATGAGAAAATAAATAACTGGAAACTGGCCGAAAGAAAAGAGTTTTTACCAATCTTGAAGATGAGTTGGGTTCAAATCCCCTTGTTTGTGAAAACGAGCAGCGAACTTGTGGCTTGAGAATGGCGAAACCCATGGTAGCTTCAGCCATAGTTTTTGGATGAAAAGGAGGATTGGGATTGGAATTGGCTGCTATTCCTGTGCCTGCATATGAGGGACAGAGTAGATAAGGGAAAAATTAAGAACCGCCCCTCGCCCTTCATTCCCATACATACTTTCAAACAAATTGGAAATAACTGGAATTCTATGAAAACAACTTCTCAAATGACCTCCATGTCCTCGTTAGTAATCTCTCCGTCAAATATAATCATCACGTAACTGGTAGAACACGAGAGACCAAAACATTCGTGGACCACAGAATGGATGGGATTTCATTGGAAGAATAAAAATGTACGTATATTAAATTGTTCCATTTCCCATCAACTGGCCTATTAGCTCAGTTGGTTAGAGCGTCGTGCTAATAACGCGAAGGTCGCAGGTTCGAGACCTGCATGGGCCAAATATATGATTTTTTATTTATCTAATTTATTTCATTGCAACTGCAACTATGGTTATTCTGGGTTGGATCCAACCAGAATTTTTTTATCTGCGTTCAATATTTTTTGTTCTTTCTCCATCTGTTATTTGGACTCTACGAGTGCAGATCATTACTAGGCAGAATTAGAGGGAAAACAGCTACTTACAAGTGTTATTATGTGGATCAATCTTCTGTACAAAAATAAAAAGGGTTCCTGATGATAATCGGGCAATGTTTAGTGTGGACCTCATATAAGTGTGAAAGAAATTTTCTCATAAAAAAACCTGTTACAATTGCACAAAACCATACAATAAATCTAAGCATTACTGGCCAAAAAAAAAATCCGAGCATTGAGCCAAAAAACCACGTACAGCGTCATTATGGTAATCTTTCAATAGACTGCTTATCTGCACTCGTTCCAGAAATGCCAATGAAGCTATTCCCCGGCTCTGGTTTTTGAACTCCCATTTCCTTCATTGATCTTCTTTCTCTGCTCATTTCATTCCATTGACCAGCACTCGCATACATGTTTGCCAGAAGAACATAGTCACTGCTATGATCTGGCTCCAATTCCAACAGGTGTTTTCTCACTTCCTCTCCAAGTTCAACACGCCCATGAACTCGACATGCAGCTAACAAAGTTCTCCACACAATTGCATTGCACTCCATTGGCATTCTCTTTATCAATTGATATGCTTCCTCAACTAACCCAGCCCGACCCAAAAGGTCCACCATGCACCCATAGTGTTTCATTGTAGGTTGGATATTATAGTCTCTGACCATAACATGAAAATACATTCTTCCTTCATCAACCCTACCTCCACGGCTACAAGCACTCAATACTCCCAAGAATGTTACATCATCAGGTCTCTCACCGTCCTCTTCCACCATTTTTGAAAAAAGTGCCAAAGCATCTTCTCCATTACCATATGATGCAAGGGCAAGAATTATGATATTCCATGAAACTATGCTCTTCACTTTCATCTGGCTAAATGTGCCATATGCTTCATTCAATGCTCCACACTTGGCATACATGTCAACAAGGGAATTGCAGACCGTTGTAATATCAGCAACATCAGTGTCTCTAATACAGGAATGAATCTGCCTCCCGAATTCCAGATCTCCAGTTGCAGCGCATGCTGAGAAGGTCACCACCAGAGTGGCATCATCAGGTTGTATCCCACTCTGAAGCATTCTGCTGAACAGGTGGAGTGCTTCCTTGTAGTTTCCACAATTGACAAGAGAGTCTATGATAGAGTTCCAAGCCACTAAATCTGGATTGGGCATTTCAACGAACAAGTGGCGTGCAGTGTCAATGTCCTTGAGCATACCATACATATGCATGAGAGAATTCCCGACATAAGCATGATTGGAGAGCCCAAGTTTAAGGGTTTTACAGTGAAACTGCTTGCCCAGAAAAACAGAGTTCAGTCGCCCAACAACTTTAAGCAAGAAAGCAAGGGTGAAATTATCGGGTTTCTCTCCTTTCTCCTGCATTCTCCGGTAGAAATGGATAGCTTGTTGGGGTTGGGTGGTCTTGGAAAATCCCCTGATCATGGTGTTCCATAGAAACGCATCTGGTTTTTCGACCCTTTCGAAAACGGAGAGGGCGTAACTCACGTCTCCGAGCTCCGACACGGCACAGAAAAGAATGATCTTGCCAACGACGTGGAGGTGGTGTTCAAAGCCAGTGAGGATTATGCGAGCATGACATTGCTTGAGATGTCTCATGGTAGAACACCGCTCCAAAAGACTCATTAGTCTTTGAGCTCTTACAAAGTCTCTCATGCTCGCGACGCCTTGAGGACGCAAACAACTGAAGATGATTACTTGAGCCGACAATGTAATGCCCACTTCTTCATTTAGGAAGAACAAACGCTCATTTTTCTTGCAAAGTTCGAAATGTACGGGCTCTGTTGCTATTTAAAAAATTTAAAAAAATTCAAAAAAAATTAATTATATTACTTAATAATATTATATATTATATTATATAGTAGTTCATAAGCCAAACAATATAATTTAAAAAAAACGATAAACTTTAATATCTTTAATATAATTATTTTTTTTTTAATTTTTTTAAAAAAATCTTATAAATAGAAATAGATGGAGTACATTTTATTTTGTCCGGTAAATTAAAACTGGAATATAAATATATAGATACATACATTTTTTTAAAAAAATGCTGAAAAAAATGGGCATTTGGGTTTGGAACATGTTTTTTCCACCCTTCATTTGATACACCATTTTTTTTCAATAAATGTTTGATACACCATTTTAGCTTGTAAGCATTTTTTATGTTCTAACTTTTAAGAAACAAAACTATTTTCATATATTTTATCTTTTTACAGTATATTTAAACCTGTTGTCTAACATTGTACTACCTCTTGTTATTAATATAGAATCTACTTTGTAGTTCTATATATATGGTGTAATTTATATTTCAATTTATTGAACTACAAAATAGATTTTACATTAATGACTAGAGATAGTGCTGTTTTTTATCTTCTATAAAAAAAAATAAAAAACAGTATTATATAGAGGATATGGATATTGGTTCGTCATATGATAAAGAATTAGTGTCTTCTGCTAGGTTCAGTCAGTAAATTATCATTATAAACGAATTCGAATTCAACAATTGAAGTGATTAAGAATGTTTGGTACTATATTGAATATACTTCAAAAGTCCAAAAGGCCCATAAAAGCCATGACCCTTCTGATCCCTATGTGTGGGGTGGATCACTCGGACTAGAAAAAATTTAAACATACGAAAAGTTTGTTGCCCTTGAAATTAAAAACTAAACTAGGAATTATCAAAAAAAAAAAAACTAAACTAGGAGGGGAAGGCAATCTCATACAATTATTATCAACAAATCTCCAGTGATGAGATGGACAAACAACCAATAAAGTGGAGCTCCATAGCCCTTTTTTTTTTTTGGCTAAAACATCAACAACTTGGTCATATTTTTTTATCTGTAGAAACATTAGACTTGGATTATCTTTTGTGCCACTGGACAGTATAGCATGATCTCAACCAAATTATTTAAATCAGATTCAAGTTCGACCTTCTGGAACCCAAAGCCTGGGGCCAATCTTAATCCCTCCAAAATTGCCCACTCTTCTACTTCTTAGTGCTTGAGTGAATCCAATTATCGAGCAGCTTTTGAAGTCTCTTGTAAATTTTGCCCACAGTAGTTAAATTAGTTCAAAACGATATGATATATAGGGGTGTTTTTTTTAAGGCACGTGAGGTAATACTCGTTGATTGTTTGTATTTTTGTTTAGTTACATGTTGGAGTGGAATATATATATCCATATAAAAAGTAACTACTTTTGGTCTTTGGCAGCGAGTGATTAAGCATATAGTCAAAAACACTTTAAACTCTGGCTTATTTAATCCCTTTTCACCTGTCAATTAAACCTACTAATTAACCCTTATCCATTATCACCGAATCTCGTATTTCTTCAAATTAAATTATTATTATTATTATTATAACAAAAAGGCTTGGGTCAGGTGAGGCTAGCTTTCGGCCACGTAAAACCAAAATAGTTCTCAATAAAAAATACGTACACCAGATATTCCGTTTACTTACTCCTTTAATTTTCCTTTTGTCTTGCTTAGGGAATTGATTGCATTGTTCTAACATTTCTCTCACCTCACATTCCAACACCCTCATTTTTTGATTTTATATTAATTCTGCTCTCTGCTCTGTTCATTCTATTTTTTTTTAAAAAAAAAAAAGAACATGTTATTTTATTAAATTTTTTTGATAGCGATGGAAATAACCAAAGTCCACACGTGCCAGCACGTACAGCAGGATCATATATATTGATAGGGATATTCCGTATCGCCCTATCTCATCTTGGTTCATCACCATATATATTAATTATTTGCTTTAATTAAATTATAACGCTGCCCTTAATGTTGGCTTCAAATGCATATATGTAATTTTATGCTCATACATGTTTCGACCACAGCTTCAATAATAGGTCAAGGTTATACCGTCATATCTTTCTTGAATAGTAACGGATACTCATCATATTAATAGTAATAATGTCATACAAGTGACTTTTTTTAAAAAAAATTAATTGGCAAGTGTTCACTGTTGAAATTATATTACGGTTTTAAAATGTGGAGTACCTAAAGTATAATAAAAAATATAATTTTAATTTAAGTCTGCTAACATTAGATCTAAGTACAAAGTTGGTGGTGAGTTGATCATTCTGAGCTCAGTGTTTGTATTATGGGTCATGTTTGTCAAGAAGTCAGTACATCTTATTACTTCCCTATGTGCATGAATAATCTGAATATCTCAGTTGAAAAAAATAAGAGTTCTTGTGGCATCAATCTCATGCTTAAGTGAGTGATAATGTAAAATTCGAATATAAATGTATCATAGTAAAACCCATATATTTACACACTTTCAAACCTGAGTAAATTGCAAGAATTTCTGTCATGGTAGGTGAGTAAGTTTTTAAGTTGTAAAAAAAAAAAAAAACCTTCCAACCAATTACCTCTATGGTCACAAGATAGTCCTCCTACAACTATCCTCCAATATTGTTTAACTGAACCATCAACA
>JBAGKO010000005.1:12543195-12558328 GCA_037177275.1 Acacia concinna | reverse complement strand
AAAATGACAATAATAAACATAATTTCTAAACTCTAAATCAATTTATGTAATTATTATGGTCTTATTAGTTGTTAAATGATTTTAATAATAAAATATGATAAAACCATTGTTTAAAAATTTCTTAAAAAGAAAAAACACGGGACCGGGACCGGTATTGGCAAATCCCAGTCACGGTCCCGAGTTTGAACACCCCTAGTTACAAGCCTTGATGGAAGATTATAAATAACCTAAGTCGGGTTTTAAAGTAGTAACATCGAAATATGTACTTGCTCCCCTGAGGTTCTTTGACGGGTGACGGCAATTAATAAACCATCATTATGCCACAAATTAATGAGATAGATTATTCAACTAACTATGATAAGAGGTGTTTCACATAAGTCTTCCACTGCTAATTCATATTCATTAATTTTATATTATTAATTGGGCTTCTGATATTTCCTCTATTTTATTTTGTTTTTAGTTAGACCGTCTGGATTTTGTGTTTTGTGCAATATGGTTTGGGCTTTCTTTTTCTGTCACCTTTTTTTCTTTCCGAGCTGGGCCTATATTTTTCGGCTGTTTTATTTTTTGGGGTATTGTTATTAATCCATTCATGTTTTGGCCATTTAGTTTTTCCCAAGATTATTGGAATATTTATAAATGTGTCTGATTATGGAATATTTTTGTTGGGCTCTATTTGAAGTAGAATGCTTGAGAATTTTTCAGATACTGTTTAGGCTAAATAAATATTATCTTTCAATATGTGTTCATTTATTTAGCATATAACTCATATGGCTTTTACTATGTGCCATTTAATTGATTAAATGTTGGAAAATTAATCTTGGTCTATTTTCACATTTGGATAATTCTAGAAATTCATTTTTGTGAGTTATTTGAATTCTCTAAATATTTGGAATGTTGATTTTGGGTAATTATCAAATTTTTGACATTTATGGAATAAATTTTTGAGTTGAGATGTGCTGAATATATTTTCAAGACATCTTTGAACACTTGAAATAGTTAGAGAATTTCAATTACTTAGTCACTTATATTGATTAAATTAATTGTTTTAATTCTCATTAAAGTTATTGGTGCATATTTATATTTTGAATGTACATGATATTTGTGATTAGCATGTATAATTGAGAGTAGTTACAACACTCTCTATATTGCATGAATAAGTAATTGCTTACGGGTTTGGAAATATCAACTCTAACAATTAATTAATTAATTTAATCAAAGTGGGAGGATTTAATTTAGTTATTTAGTTACTTATGTTGATTAAATTAATTGGTCAAGACCTCCATTAAGTTGTGCATATGATTAATATTTGCAATTTGCTTGCAATTAGAGGATTAGCCATAGTACCCTCTTAATTCAAGTATGCATAATCACATAATTTTTAAAATATCAATTTGTTAAAGTGAGTAAACTTGATTTATTCATATACATTATTTAAATGATTAAATTAATTAATTAAAATTCTCATTGACAATCGAATGTGTATATACGGAATTAAATTGTACATAGTGATCCACATGCATAATTTGTTTGAGTAGTCATAGCATCCTTATGCATTTTTTGTATGCATAGTTAAATCACATAAGGCTTTATAGTATCAATAAGTGTACAATTAATGCACACAATAATATGATGATATTGTGGTGAGCATATAGAATTGAGGAGTAGCCACATCATCCTTGATCATATCTATGCATGTGTTATGTTTTGTTTTTAACTAACAAAGTACATCACATAAGGGTTTAAAGACATCCATTGTGATTAAATATGTTATTATAAAATATTTTTTACCCACATGGAGATGCTTATAATTTACATATTTAGCCAAGGTGAAATAAAATGACATTTAATTTTATAAATAGCCCATAGGTGTTAGGGAATATAACTGCATTCTAGATTCATCAATTCATAGGCAAATTCATAATATGCTAACGTCCTTGCCCATAGATAGGCCTTTATAATGCGGATTTGTACTTGTATGATTTACATTGGTAAATATACAGTCATTAGTGATGGTTTTTTTCCTTGCCTCTTATAATAATTTATAAGTATGATTAATCTTTGTTTTAATTTTATAGTGTGATTGTTATATACTTAATTGTTTAGGATAATATAAATTTATTAGATACAATTATTAAACCTAGAAGGAGATAAATGTTATTTCTTCATCAAACTTGGCATTAAAAAGGTTTTAGTACATAATGATACTAGCATGAAATAGTGTCAATTGAGAATTAGTTGTCATTATACATAAAGAATAGAGCAAAGTTAAGGATTATTTATGGGTTAAGGACAAATTCAAAAATTATCATAAATGTTATTGTATTGTTTGTTGACTATAAAATGACTCTTTATGAGTTGCAGTGGCATAAGATGTCTCAATTGATTTTAGTGAATGGAATCCTCAAATTTATTATTTCATTAATGTGAGTCATTATGCTTTTTTATGGATATTAAATATTTATTGGAGTTATATATATAAAGGTTTGACTCAAATTTTAGAAAATAATTGAGGGTAATGAAGCTACCAACCAAAATCATAAAGTAATAGGCATATAAAGAATGATATGTGTATAGTAAAAGGTTTGATTGAAGGTAATAGTAGATATAATTTGGCCATTGGTGCTTTTAAAATCTCATATAGTTTAAACTAATTATGAGAAAGATATCTTTAAGTTAGGTTATGAAGGAAATTATAAAATATTTCCATTAAAAGAGTTAAAGGATTTATAAAGAATATGATATGATGATCGCTTAATCTTATTAACTTTGGTATTGATTGATTTACATAAAGGAACATGTAGACCATTACATTACTTGAATGGTCATGATTAGTTAGAGATCTCATGCACTATTATTTATTTAGTTTATATTCTAAATTGGTGAAATAATTCATCTCTGCTTATCAATGACTTTTCACAATTCTGTTTGCTTTATAATTAAGTAGTAGCTTTTGATGTTTTTAAGGTATTTAAAGCAAACTTGGGTGATTAATATGATAAATAGACTAATGTAGAGAAATAGATTGAAAGGGATGAGTGATATGATAAGTACATCTTTGATGGAGTGAAATTTAGTCTATATGTCAATGCAAGTTTCTTCATACTTGAACTCACCTAATGTTAGTGACATTGCTGCAAAAAGAAACATAATATTAATAAACATATTGGATGCTACTATTTTCCTCTTGAAAGACACACTAAAAACAATGATGTACATTCTTTATTCCAGCAAAATTTATGTTTAAACCCTTTTAAAAGCTCAAAGGTTGGAAGCTCGTTTTAAAAGCATACTCTTGCATTAAATTGTCTTATAAAGGAATTGGTGTGAAAGGAAAATATTTTGAAACTAAGACTAAATATTTTGGTGAAGATGTAGAGAGGTCTTATAAATTCAAATGAGCTATCCATTTTATTTTTGTAAGTCATGTAGTATTTATAGAATGCCAACTTATTTAGGAATGCCGAAATTAGTGGGAGTGTTCAAACTCATTAAAAGTGGACACACATGGTGGATTTCCACATCTAATTATGGTAGAACATTGTCTTTATATGGCACTCACATTATTGAGTTTCAATATATCAACAGATGAAGTTGACACTAATGGTGATTAAAATTTCGTGACTACATAATGTACTTCATGTGTTTTGACTAGAACCTAAATATTGAAAGTGACCATAAATTTCAAATAACAACATTAATTCATGATAGATATGTGAGATTTCAGGGCTTACAATAACATATAGGTATTTGTAAAGTTTCAAATATGCAACATTAAGTAATACAAATAAGGTTGTTTGCTGAACCTTCTCTATAGAGAAGGAATTGACTTAGTGAGGTATTTCCTCTTTTATTTATGAATAATTTCTCCCATATATTCATTATACTTAATGTCGATTTTAAGTTGGGATGTCATTGATATCTTTCCATTTTTGAACATAAGGAGAGATATGTATGTGAATTAGTAAAAATGATCACATAAATAATAAAGAAAAGTTAGTCAATGAAAATTAAAAATTAATTTGTCATAAGCAAGTCTCGCTATAGTGATAATTAGAATATCATGGTATGATTACATAAAGTGCATGTTGAGAACATCATAAATCTTATCACTGGATTAGTGAGAGTTAGATTATTTATATTGTGCAAAATGATGGTTCATTTATAACTTATGCATTTTAAACTTGAGGTGTTACAAATGACTAATTAAGTCACCATTGTTCAAAGTTGTGATTTGACTAGGTTAGGTATGGTATTCTTTAAGAATACAAAAAGAGATTATTCTCAACATTTGAGAAGATCATAAGTAACCTACGATCACAAACATATGAATATTCCTGGATAAGGGTAGTTGTTGTGAGTAACATTTATTAGGAGAATGTGACTAGATTATCCATATGTCTCTAATATCGTCATGTTCCTTCTAATTCAATTTCCAAAGGCATGCTTGCTTTAAATGTGCACACAAATGGGCAATACTATTGCAAAGGAATTTTAAGAGGATGATCAAGAATATTCTTGCTTGAAATAATAAAGGGCTACAAGTAATGTGGTACAATATCAAATGTACATTAAGTTTCATATATTATATACAGGAGAATGATTAGCTTATTTAATTTTGTAAGATGTGTTAACTAGAAGAGAGTTAACATTATGATGCATCTTTATACTTACTAAACAAGTTGTATCATGGACGGGTGTAATATTGCTAAGTAGTCACATATTGTTTAGTTCCACCATGGATTGATTGACCTTGTCATTATTAGAGGCAAATTACAATATTGCCAATTTAGAAATTTCATCATAAGGTTTTAGAATTATTAAGTTAGTTCAAACCCATTAAAAGTATATATGACTATAAAGTCGATAGGTCATAAACACAAAACGTACCTCATTTAATAAAAAGCGCGTTTTTATAGAAAATCAAAGGATAAAATATTTCATCAGGATGGATCAAATTTAGTGATCTAGATGAAATATTATTAAGTGATGAAATTCAAAGTTAAAATTTGTTATCTCAATTTTTAGTACCTAAACTACGAGATATTAACAAACATTTAAGTTGGAATAGAATAAACATTTAAGGTTTATTTGTTAAGATTTTGACCTATTAAGTAAGGGTGCTACTTGTGATATATGGAAGGTAACACTCGACCACAGAGGACTTACCGCCATGATTCCTATAGTATTGCTTAAATAAATTGTGATTCACCAAATCACATCAGGCTGTAGGCCAAGTGGAAGACTGTTAGATATTTTATTAAATATAATAATATTATATTTTGATATTTGTTGAGATCATATTTTGGATAATTGATCATATAAGGATATTCTAGATATTGTTAATTAATTGCTTTTGATCAATTAATGATATGAATAATATCTTATTAGTTTAAACATTATCTATTAATATATTTTGGATAAAATATCTCTTGATTGTGTCCCGCATGAGATTTGGATAAAGATTTGGTTTAAAGTTACCTATCTGACTAGTAAAGCTGTTACAAGCCTTTATGGGAGGTTATAAATAGCCTAGGTCAGGTGTTAAAGTAGTAACATTGAAATATGTACTTGCCCCCCTGAGGTTCCTTGAAGGGTGACCGCAATTAACAGTTCATCCATGTGCCACAAATTTAATTTCTTGTTTATTGTTTTTCTTATTTCAGGCAATGAGATAGATTGTTCTATTGACTATGGTTAGAAGTGTTTTACATAAATCTTACACCGTTGCTCTTATAGAATTCATATATAGTAATTTTATATTATTAATTGGATTATTCCAACACCACCACCTAGGCCCAATCCACTAAATCTATGAGGACCGCTCAAAAACCAACCCCATCCAACCTAGTTCAAAGAAGAGGAGACAACATTGCAAACTAGATCTGCAACAAGAAAAAGAGGACCCTTTAGGGCCGACATAGATAAACACTATCTCTTAGTCTTGGGTTTGTCAGGGAAAGGCACAAAGATATGCAATTCACCACTAAGCCTTTGACTTCCTAACCACATCGTTGTCATCGATATGAGCTCCTCCTTCGACTTGACCCCACTTCCTTTAGAGTGTGTTTGATTCAAATTAAATTAGGTTAGGTGAGGTTCTTTAAAGTTAAATTAGGGGATATTATAAGCTTATTTGATTCAAAAAGAGAAGAAGTTAAGTTTAATTTTTTATTTAGTATAGGAAGGTAGGTAAAGGGAGTTAATTTTAAATGGACAAATATGTCTTTTTCTCTTTATCTATATATGTTGCTATTTATGTCTTATTTCCTTAATTAACTAGCATTTTGTTAACCTCATTTCTAATTTCTAGCAACTTCCAGGAATTTTTTTTTTGTCTCTTCAATAAGTGCTCAGTTATATCTATAAGAAACATGACGTGGCCAATTTTTGACATCCAATCCATTCTCTTGGTGACACTAATTTGCAAACATTGAATGTATTGCATTTTTTGTTCGTTAAATCCCACCCCAGAACCATCACCCACCAAAACCACCACTACCAGAATTCCCACTTCCAGTACTCCCATATCCAACAAAACCATCACCCGCCCTCGTCGAAAGCTAAATATGACCAAAATCTAGGTGGTTAAATCCCACCCCATAGCAACATGAGTTTGTAGTCATAGTGGTTACAGAACTCCGCCGACAGAGTTGGCAGTTGATGGTGGGGATGGTGCTTGACGGTGAATGGAAGGAAAAGAAGATGTTGGTGCTAACCTTCTTCTTCCTCTCTTCTTCGTTCAAAGTTCAAGTCCAGCAGCTCTCTCTTCCCAGAAATGTTGCCTTTAATGGAGAATGGTGGTAGTCGACCGTGAGAGGTCGATGGTGGTAGGAGACAATGGAAGGAAGGAGAAGGATGGTGATGAAACTTGCGGCTCCCTCATGGTCTCTCCTTTTTCTCTGCACAAATTCAGCTCCTCATGGTCTAGCTCTCGATCGACTATGTCTTAGGATGGTGATGAAAGGAGAAGGAAGAAGAGGGGTACCGTTTGAAATATTGAAAATTTTCTATGGACAATTTAGTCACAAATATACATAACTTTTCTTTCCCCTCGTAAAACCCTCAATTTTTGAGGTTTGATAGAAGAGGGGAGGTGACCATAAAATGAAAAAAAATTCCTTATCCCCTCCTTCCCACCAAACATGATTTTTCACCCTTTAACCCTCACCTCAATTCCTTTAACCTAACCTCAAAAACCCCCAACTAAACAAGGCCTTAGAGGTTACCCCATAGAGCATGACAAATAGAAGGGAAACTTTCAAGCCCCCAGTAGATGACCTCCCCTCTGACAAGTGCCAGAGAAAGAGGCGCTGGCACATCCAATACAAAGGGAAGAGAATCTCACTAGGAGAAGAAAGGACTCCAAGAAGGAAAGAACCCTAGCTGACTCTTTCTTTCTTCTTCTTTTTTTGTTGGTATCTTTTTTAACTTTTCCTATATTTAAAAGTACAAAGAAACACCACATTAAACTTCAAGTTTTTCTTATTAAATTGAAGTAAGAGTAGTATCTTGAAAAAAGTTTATTAATGACCGGCCAAATAACTTGTACTCTTCTAATACTTGATGTAGGACATATTTTGTAACACAATTGACACTATAAATTAGGTCTTATATCAAAGACATAGACTCTAAATCCTATATTACATACCATAATTTTTTTGTAGAAGGTTCCTTATATTTTGAATCGGAGGGAGTAGTTTGTTTCGTAAGACCAATTAATTTTGAAAAGCAATATAGTATAAAAGCGAGCTCATGAGTGTCAAGTTTTTATAATGATAATTTTCTCTACACAAAACTCGAACTAGAAATTTTATTAAAAGAAAACAAAATATAAAGTTCTTGAACCAACTACAGTTAACTTAATTAGTATAGTTATTAGTTTTAAATTGGTGCAACATATAAACAAAAATATATAGCAAGGACAGAAAAACACATCAACGTTCTCTTTAAGTAACTTGTGAGCGTGCATGAGTCATTGCTGCATGACAATTTTATATATACTCACTTTGGTTCTAATTATAAAGTCCAATTTGACTTTCTTTAGAGAATCCTAAAAAAGTTAATTACATTACTTAATCATATCATATGTTGTGTTTTATTATATTATGTATTAGTTTATAAGTCAAACAACATAATTTAAAAAAAACGATAAATTTTAATATCTTAAAATAATGTAATTAACTTTTTTATAGTTCTCAAAAAAAGTTAATTAACTTTTATAATTAAGATCGGTGTGTGTGTGTGTGTTTTTGGGTTGGGGGGGGGGTGGGTTTGATAAATCTTCACTCTTGAACTTTTCTGTCCAATTTCCTGGTAAACACAACACAACACGGCTGTTCGTATCCTGTGTGTACAAGTTATCTTCCCCTTTTATATACATTACAAGCAAAGAAAGGAATAGATCAGAATCCCTTGTAACCGACCATCACTTTAGTGTTTTATTAATGTTTGCTAAAACATGAAGGTGTCAAACTGTCAACACAGGAGCCTGCCTGCCTTGGTCCTTTTTCATGAAACGATATTAAAATCCTAGACATCCTTCATCCCTACCCTCTTTCCACGAAATTAACTATTTACTATTGTTTTCTGAACAAGAAAACATTGGTCAAGTTTGTTGTCTTGATGTGGTTTATGTGACCTAATTCTAGTATAAACTACCTACTCCTTATCACACGCACACACATCACTATAAAAACAATAAATTAGCTGTGAAATTTCCTTGACCCCTGATTTAGCGTTGGAAATTCATCGCTAATCAATTATTTGTAGTATATTTTGCAATGAAATTATTAAATTATGTTGCTAATTCACCGTTTTTAGTGGATATAGAAATGTATATGCGCGCCCACCAACACCTTTCAAAAGTTACATATAATTTTAGTTAATTCACTTCAAGTCGGGTTAAAGTATATAAATGTTCTTTTAGTTCTAAATGTATGAAGTAAATAATTAATTTGTAAATATGAAAAAAATTTGTTAAATTAATTATTTGTAACAAATATGTACTAGTTTTCTAAAACATCCCTTTAATCCTTTATAAACCCTTAATAAGTGCAGTTAATATGGATCAAAATAGACCTCTTAACTAGCTCCTACAACTTTAAAAATGGAGACGTATAAAACTTTTTTAAATGGGCTTTATAGGTGTCAATCTATTTTCATAAGCTATATTATAGTCAGCTCAATTTATTCAAATCAAGTCAAGTTGAACTACCCTAAAAAGTGAAACTTCGTTAAATGACAATTTTTTCTCACTAAAAAGGGCTTGAAAGGAATAAGGCATTTAACTCAATAAGGGCATGGCTTAAATTGCTTACCAAAGACAATGAGTAAATTGTCTTGACAAATCTAAGTTTAGTTGTAAAAATAAAAAAAAAAAAAGCATAAGCATAGGATTAAGGCATTCAACCATATGAACAAAGTCAAATCATATGAGCTGTATGTATTATATAACAAATTAATTAATTAATGCTTGGAGGCCGACCATTTGAGGGTCTTATATTTAATATTCCTTGTCGAAGCACACATATCACAATTTTTCAACATAGGATCTATACATTTTTTTGGCCATTTAATCCACAGAGTCTAGTGACAAATTTTTTATTAATTATGGTTGAGGTGGGGCATAGTTATTTTATTTTTTAAAAAAAATTATGATTCTTAATTGTTTGACGAATATTGAATTGGTAACTATAACATTTATTTGAACTGTTAGAATAATAAGAATAAAAGGTAGAGGTAACAAACGTATATCGGGTAGGGTTGGATTCAAGAGCGTAAGAAATTCTAATTGCTTTTAGAGGCGTCTTTTCTACTTGGTAGAAGATTTTATTTATAAAGTCCCAGAGAGCTCTCCCAACTTACCCACCAAATTATAGAGCCTGTTTGGTTCAACTACATTGCATGTTTGTAATGGAAATCATGATTGCATTACCATAATAAAAGTATTTGGTTGCTTTTTAGCATGGTAATATAGTTTACCATGGTAATGTTGATTACCAAAAAAATGGTAATCCTCATTCATACCTCCCCCTTATGAATCCCTATTACCACCCATTGTATGGTTCCAAAAGTATAATTTACCTTTTAATTCCATATATCTTTGTTTTACTTGTTTCATGTCACTTGTCATATCACGTCACAACCACCACTACTACCGCCACCTCCTTTTCCACCTCGCCGTCATCTCCGCCGCCACTTCCTCCTTCTCCACCACTGCCACCACCACCACTTCATCCTCCTCCTCTATCACCATATCCGCTACTACCTCCTCTGTCGCCGTTGTCGCTGCCGCCCCCACTATTGTTGCCCCGACCTCCTCCTCCTCCACCGTCACAACCACCTCATGCTCTTCCACCGTCGCTACCACCTCCTCTTACACCATCGTCACTGCCACCCCCACCGTCGTCAACCCCACCTCCTACTCTTCCACTGTCGCAACCACCTTCTCCTCCTCCACCACAGTAGCCACCACCCCCACCATTGTTGACCCCACCTCCTCCTCTTCCACCATCGTCGCCACCTCCTCCACCACCATCGTCGCCGTCGCCGCTACCGTCGTCGACCCCACCTCTTCCTCCTCCATTGCCATCCCTGCCGTTGTCAGCCCCACCTCCTCCACCGCCGCCGCCACTTGCTCCTCCTTCACTGCAGCTTGCTCCTCCTACACCGCCACCTCCATCGTGCCCCTATCTCCTCCTCCTCCTCCTCCACCGTCGCCACTATCTGCTTCTCTTCCACCACCATCGTCATAGGCGCATCCTCCATTGTTGTCACCACCACCTCCACTGCGCCCCCACCTCCTCCTCCTCCACCATCGCCGGCACTTGCTCCTCCTCCACTATCGTCGCTGCCACCTCTACCTCCACCATCATCACTGTCATTAACACCTGCTCCTCCTCCACCGTCGGCGCCGCCACCTCCTCCACCACCTACAAAGATTATATTAAAGGTAAAATAGACTTTATGTGATATATTAGTTTTAAATAATTATTAAAAAATAACTCAGTGCACCTTGTTTAAAAATCTAACCAAACACTTGCCATGTAATTAGTATTGCATCGCATTACGATTGTATTGCACTGCACTGGAGCGTGCAATAGGTTTGAACCAAATGGGTCCATAGTCTCTCAGCAATAATTAGCTAAGCAATTTATCAATTTAGAATCAAATCTTTTTTGATCTGACTAAAGTTGACTTTTCTGATTTAATTACAGTTCATTTAATAATAATTGCATATTATATCTCTTCCTAAATCATTTGAATTTTTACCAGAGCAATTGGTCTAACCCATCTAGAGCAGACCTAAACCCAAAAATCCAACATGAACTAATTCGATAAGGTCAATCATTCTTGAATATCAACCCATAAACACAACAAAAATATTATAGCTTGACTTCTAGTTATACAAAAACTGGTTTTTATTCTGTTCATATGTTCAATTGAATTTGAAATATTTAAATTTCCCTTTTACGACATAGAAATTAAATTTAAATCCCCAGAAGAGTGAAAACAGTAATGGCCAATTGAAACATTCAGCTCTACTCTGATTTTATGAATGAACATTTTGTCAACACAATTGGCTTAACAAAATTAGCTAGGATAACTTAAAGTTTATAATTAAAAATTTTTATGTTTTTTTTTACTTATCATTGTACTACCCGAAAAATTTAAGCATGTTGTCATTTCCTACGTTAAAATTTATTGTTGTATATATTCTTTTAGTATTAGGGTAGAGAGAAGAAATTTTTTTTGGTTATATTTATAAGGCAAAGAGAGAACAATTTTACATGAATGTACAATTTTATCCATAATTTATTATTACATTAATTTTATTCTCATAGGGATAGTGTATATTAAATAAGTGTAAATTAAATTGGAAAGTTGTTAAAAATTTTATGAAAAAGTTAACGAGGTTTAAAGTTTTTCTTAGTCAATATGAAAAATGTTAGAAGTCCCTTATATATAACCACAATAACATATTATTTACCACAATTGTGGTGAGACATTAGTAATTACTACATTTTTTTTTTTATGATCTTATTTTGATTTTCTCTACCGTAGAAGATCTATTCTTCCTCTTAGGTTATAGAATGGAGAAATTCTTGTATGCACTCAGTGCACCATTTCACTTATGTACTGATAACTAAAATCATGACACCTCATGAGTTTTTAACACATGTGTCAGCCTACTATTCCCTTCATATTATTTTAATATTTATTTTGAAACACATACATTTTTATTATCTCTCATCTGCACTGGATTTTTTTAAAAAAACAAATAATTAAAACATTTTCTCTCTCTCCCTTAATAAAAACTCATGAGGTGTCATGATTTTAGTAGTCAATACATAAGTGAAGTGGTGCACTAAGTGCATGCAAAAATTTCTCTATAGAGTATATCTCTGAACACGTGGCAAACTTTTATTGGAGGAACATTAAAAAGCGAATAAGAAATGGCTACAGCTCAAACATCCAACGTTTTAAAAACTGATTGGTCAATAATCCTTCTACTTTCCCCTTTAGATTGGCAATCATTTATTCATATGGACACAAATCCCTTCTGTCAAGTTAGCCGTTGCACCCTCTCCTTCCAAATAGACAAAATATAAATAAATAAATACAATTACAATACATTACATATCTGTATTTTTCTTTCTTACCAAGCAACCCTTCTCTCTCTCCATTCATCTCCGCTCCTCCTCTGCTTTAAATTCCTTCCTCCCTTCTCTTCTTCGCTTTTCAATCTTTCGAGCTCCTTCAATACCCCTTTCTTCTTCTTCTTCATCCTCAATGATGGTATCCTCTGTTTCAAGATCCAATCTTTCTACTCCATTACTCCCTCCTCTTCCTTCGTCTTCTCAAAGCAGTACTAGTGACGGCATTAGTGACACCGACGATGGCAGCAGCATCAGCCCTCTTTCGTCCAATCGATTTGATACCCTTGCTGTTAAAAGGTTTCAACTTTCTTCCATACCTGCTTCTGGGTTTTCTTCGCATCGATCCTTGGCTGTACTGTCTGGCCACGTCGGCTCTGTTTCTTGCTTGGCCTTGTGCGGCGAGTTCATCCTCAGTGCTTCTCAAGGCAAAGACATCATCGTATGGCAACAGCCTGATTTGAGGGCTTTTACGAAGTTCGGACAGGGAGATGGATCCGTCAAAGCTCTTGTCTCAGTCGGTGACAAGGTTTTCACAGCACATCAGGATAGCAGAATCAGAGTCTGGAAGGTTTCCAGAAGCTCCGAAAACGTGTTCAGGCTCGTTGATTCGTTGCCGACAACGAAGGACTATTTGGGGAAATTCATGAAGCAGAGCAACTACGTCCAAACTCGAAGGCACCACAGGAAACTATGGATCGAACATGCAGATAGCATCTCATGCTTGACAGTTTGTAACGGCTTAATCTACTCTGGTTCATGGGATAAGACCCTAAAGGTATGGAGGCTCTCAGATTTGAAGTGCTTGGAATCCATTAAAGCTCACGACGATGCCATCAATGGCTTGGTTTCTTGTAAAGGAGTTGTGTATTCTGCTTCTGCAGATGGAAAGATCAAAGCGTGGACGCAAGGGAAAGAGAAGAAAGCACACTGTTCAAAAGGAATTCTAGAGGGTCACAAAGATGTTTCATTCAATTCAGTGGTTGTTTCTGATGATGGAAAGTGGATTTATGGAGGAGGATCAGATGGGTATATAATGGGATGGGAGACCAATATTTATAACAGTAATAGTGGGAATTCTTCTGCTAAGACTAATTGGAGTTTAGTTTCTGAAACAAAAGCACATGAAATGGCTGTGTTGTGCATGTGTTTAATGGGGGAGTTTCTGTTCAGTGGATCAGCAGATAAGAGTATTGCTGTTTGGAGGAGAGAAGCATTTGGGAAGCTTTGTAAATTAGATATCATAAATGGCCATGAAGGACCAATTAAGTGTTTGCAGGCAAGTTTTGACAGAATTGGAGGTGGGTTTTTGCTCTACAGTGGAAGTCTAGACAAAAGCCTGAGGGTTTGGTGGGTTCCTAGGTACAGTGACGAAACACAAGACAAGTCATCAACAATAATTCCACCAAGCTCTCTCAACAACAGAACCATTGTCGGATAAGGTTGTTGTTATTGTTTCACTTGGTAGAATCAAACCTTTTGTTGACTTAAAAGAGTGTTTTCATTGGATTGATTCTGAGCAGTGATCAGTGATCTGTTCTTGGTAGAGTTTGCAAGGTTCTGTTTTGAAGCTGCAGATTCCTATTTTTTTCTGTATCTGCAGTGCTTCCTTCCTCATTGACTGGAGTCACATACAAGATAGAAGACCAAAGTTTTTTTTTTTTTCCTTTTTTCCTGTAATTGTATTGATACTCTTCGGTTTCTACTTTGTGCCATTCAATGTATCATATCTTTTGGGATTAAATTAAGGAGGGGTTTCTTGATTTCTCACTTTATTTAGGACAGACAGTGGAGGGGACATAAGATAGATAGCAAAGAGGTGTGATTATACGTTGTTGATTTTATTATTCTGTATTTTTTTGTTATTGTGGGTGTTGTAATTATGGGTTCAATTAATGAAAATTTTTAAAAAATTATTTCTCATGTGGTTGCTTGATTGATTATGGTGCATCCATTTGCAATTAGTGGCAGAACATGGCGTTTACAGTGATCAAAGTGACACTTGGCATCTATGTTTCCTAGGTGGTATCATTATTTAAGCTCTTCACCAACCAGAAGAAAACATTTTTAAAAAAAGAAATTAATAAAACATTGTTCTTAATACAACAGAGATTCTCGCAACAAACTATTCTGATGTATTTTAAGCTAAGGTATCTTGTCCTTTTGTAAAAACTAAATGAAGTCTTCACTGATATGTTAATATCAGTTGTGTATATGCCGCCTGCTACAGTTTGTTGGTGGAGACACGTTTTATTATGAAGGCATTAAGGGCTAAAAATAATAATTAGCATTAGTTCAAACTTCCAAATAAAGTTAAATGCAACAAGACAATGTCATTTGTAAAAAGAGCATGTGATTAAGTAATAATATACTCTCTCCGGTCCTATTTATAAGACTTAGTTGACTTTTTTGGAGAATCCTAGAAAAATCCTAAGAAAGATAATTACATTACTTAATCATATCATATATCATAT
>JBAGKO010000005.1:12532734-12542828 GCA_037177275.1 Acacia concinna | reverse complement strand
CTCCAATATTGCTTAACTGAACCATCAACATTAATTCTAACAAAACCTTAGTCTGGAGGATGCAATTATCCTGAAGCATAAGTGGAAGATTGTAAATCTTGTTATATATTTTTCTATATACAATTTCTTCAAAAAGTAAATATTTGTATTGGTAGATTAGTGACGTGTAATTGGTATTTCCTCCTTTAAAGACTTGTTCTGTTTTTTCAAAGGATCCAACATATTATAGGTGACTTTCATATATAATTAGTCACCAAGCACTGAATTATGAGCAGGCAATAATGTTATGTCCCAATTCAAAAGAATGTAAGGATGATAAATCACTTGAATTATCAATTGCGTGTATATGCACTCAAATATACAGTACCCTAGTCCCTAGCTAGCTACAGCTTTTCCTCAACATAGAAATGAGTCACCCATGTATGTATGTATAGGCAGCTAAATATTTCAACTTTGGCTGCCTCATTGTGTATGTAGGTCAGCGATACAGTAACAATAATTACCAATTAAAATTCATTCGGTGCTTCACGACACTCTATAACTGAAGTTGAACTCGAATGATTAAGGCAATGATTAATACTGAACACCAATTTGGTACGTAGGACTGGGGGTTAAGATTGGAAATTTAAAAGCCTGAGTTTTCGTTTTCATGTTTGGTACGAGTCTACCTCCATTGAAGGCAGCAAAGGCAAGGTTTAATATCAATGTTGATGAGAAGAATATATGAAGGTATTTGTATAAATTAAATAAAAATTTAAGCATTCTCTTGCAGTCTTGTTTTGCTAAACAAAAAATTTTAAAACTCGTTCCTCTACTGCCTATCACACATGCACGTTCTCTTAAAAGCTTGTTTACCAAACATATTAAATTCTATGAAAAAATGCATACAATAATAATGAGGGGCAGCATCAATAATAGTTGGTTTTAAAGGATAATGTGGTTAGAGACTATATAAAAGGGTTATAAATATATCACGTATCTTAATCAAATCAGGTTTGTTTATATTATCCTTGACCTTTGCCTCAACCTAACACCACGCGACCTTGTTATTTTTGAGGCTTTAGGACCAATCAAATTCCTCCACGACGTCGTCTCCTTCATTCCTTCATGTTCGGGCAGGTGAAACAGGGCCCACCTATCGCCACCTCACCTCACATCACACAGCCTCAGCCTCAGCCTCAGGTAATTTGGTCAAACCGGCCGCGGATGACATTTGAGCTTAATCTAATCTAATCAGAGTTTATGAGGTTTGAAAAAGAGATGAACCTAATTAATCAAAATTTAGGGATTAGCTTCGTCTGTGAAGAACACAGTCGGTCACGTGTCTAAGGCCCGGGGCGGTGGCAGAGTGGATTTCGTCGGAGCCGTCGCTGATGTGGCAGATATATAAAGTTTTGTGCGGCTCGCTCCTCAAATGGTCGCCGGTTACCTGCACGAATGGAACTCCTAAAACACGCGTGCGTTTTGTGGTACCAATTATCAAACCAAGTAATGATTAATTGGAATAAGTGTCCGTTGCATTGTCACAAAAAATTGTTGGGAGATTTCATAATTTATTAGGATTCAAATCTAAATCTGGTCGCCATTTACATACCAATGGTGGCTCCGTTCCAATGACCTCACGGGGACGGGGGAGGAAATTCGATCTCAAATACAACAAAATTTACAATTTTATACATACATATATATATTAAATGAGTTTTTGAATGAAAGAGAAATACTATGAGTTATATTTAAACATTAGTTATATAAACAAGAACATTAATTACTTCTAAATGACTTGTTTAAGTGGATCAAACCTTTTTTTTTTTATAAGCCATATATATTATATTGTGGATCGGACAGAATACTATCTTAATTATGTCCTTAATATAATATATCATTTCTATTTATAATACAATTAAAAATAGATATTATATTAAAAATAATTGGAGCGGTCAGATCTATTTCTCAAATGTAAGAAATACAACTATAAATGATTTTTTTTTCCCCTTTGTTAGAGGCACCAAACACCTCCTCGAGTCTTTGATCCGTATAAGGTTGCGAGTTTCATCTTTTATAGCTATGATGGATGTGTTAAGTGATTGTCTCTCTTCATGAGCTCCTTTTATTAGGTGAATGATGGAAAAATAGATAAATAAATAAAAGTAAATTTCTACCTGAAGGACCTAATTAAACCCATAACTCTAAGTCTCGTAAAAAAAATTCAGGATGATAATTTAAAGGCACTGCAACAACTTCAAGTTTATAGGGGGCGGAAGGAATCGCGTGGTGGAGATTAGAGAGTTCTTATCGATAATTAGTTTTAAGCACATGAATTGTTTATCTTAAAAAGTTTGTCGTTTGCGCTAATCAAAACAAATAATACAAAATGAGCTATCTATATAAAACAAGTGAAGCCACGACAATAATAATGCCTTCGCAAATATATAGTCGTGTTCTTCCTGCAAATAAGGGTTAAAGATCAGATTTGATAAAGAACTATTTTGTCAGAGGTGTCTAACACAATTAATTATTTTAAGGTGTAAAAATAGCAATGAATAATTTTTTTAGGGCAAAAATTGTAAAACCGTTAAATACACTTAACGGCTGTTAAGTGTGGTTCCTACTACCTATTATTTTAACATATTTTTTAAAAGTTAAGGTACAAATTTAGCAACGAAGTATTTTTTCCAGCACCAAAGATAATTATTTTTCGTAAGATCATTTAGGCAAATATGAGTATTTATATATGAATTTTATATTAATGTCTTATTTTATTCTTTTTATAAGATCATTTATAAGATAAATATGAGCGTTTACATTATAACTAAAGGGATTTAAAAGAAACCATGAAGTTAAAAAATTTTAGATATTCACATATTTATCTTTTTATTGAAAAAAATTGATTTTATTTTTAATCAAAAGGGTGCAATAAATTTTTTTTTACAAGAAAATTATGTTAACGAAAAAACTATTTAAATTCCTTTAAAATAAATATAGATATTCAGGCATTTAAAAGACTTATAGATATTTACAAAATAAATATAATATCCAAGGATGTAAAAATATATATATATTCACACAAAAAATATAGATGTTCAGAGATTTAGAAGACAAATATATATAAATATTTATAAAACAAATAAAGAGATTTAAAAGAATTTAGAGATTTAAATAATTTTGGTCTTTAATATATTTGTCCTATAATAGAATTTTTTATGTTACCCTTTTAGTCAAAATAAAATCAAGTTTTGTTAATTAAAAGATAAATGTGGTAATTTACAAGACAAATATGTGAATGTCCAAAAATTTTTAACTTCCTTCATTCTTTTAAATCCCTTTAGTGATAATATAAATGTTCATATTTATCTTCTAAATAATTTTATAAAAAGAATAAATTAAGGCTTTAATATAAATGCTCATATTTGTCTAAATGCTCTTACGAAAAATAATTTTCTTTGGTGTCCAAAAAAATAGTTCATTACTAAATTTGCATCATAACCTTTTAAAAATATATTAAAAATTAGGCATTAGGACCCACACTTAATGGCCGTTAAGTATATTTAATGGTCTTACCATTTTTACCTAAAAAAATTGTTCATTGCTATTTTTGTATCCAAAATAGTTAATTGTATTGAACTCTCCTGGTTAAATAGTTATTTGCTAAATCTGTCCCTTAATCCTATAAATAATGATCACTAGACTATAATTTTAAGTCGCTAAGTACATAGTCTCATCAATAACTCAATTATATACATACACGCGTATATATATAATTTATAAAAAACAAAAAATCAAACGTTTTTAAAATTGTTGGACCCCATAGGGAAATTAAACTAGAAAGATTCACTCTATCTTTGGTACTACAGATACCGCATTTGTTTTCGACCTCATACAATGTCTATAAGGATTGTCAATCTAGTGATTTAATTGTATGATGCTGTTTTAGATTTTGGAATCAAGTGTATCATCAGCTATATCTGCATATATCTTCAGCTGGTCATTAATTACTTATTGATTATTAAATTGTATAATTCCTATATTATTAATCGACGTAATTAGTATAAATTGTTGCATCATTAATTTCATGTCAAACCTTATTAACCACTACTCGAAAACTTAATTATAAATAAGGCGTAAACATTAATTATACTCACAAAGAAACAAGCCGAGTTGTTATGATTTGAGAGGCGAAGAAAAAGGCCAAGTCGTTGCGGTCATGTTAGCTTTATGGAGTGGACAAATTAGCTTATGAATGAAAAACCAACTAATTGGCCCATTGTTTTTGTAACTTAATTGCTCACCTAACTACCTCAATGAGCATCATCCCAAAATTCTTCCATCCTCTCATTAATTTTTATTTAATTTAATTCAATTTGATGACATATATCGAGTGACCTTAATTTATATTTCTTTCCAACTTAGAAAAAACAAAAGATAACTGCTTTTCAATCAGAGGTCAATAACTTAGTATTCATACAAATTTATAGTAATTGAAAAGGATCTAAATTTATCTGTAAGTCGAAATTTAATGTTGTCGGTGTTTCAAGTTCTATTCATTTCGATTATTACAGGGATACTATTTTGTGTATGCAATGCATGCGCGTTTGTACAAATCACAATATACCTTAATTTGAGTGATCATTTAATTTATTTTCATGTTTTATGATCATAATTAGTATGATTTATTTTTATTAATTAAATTGTGAGTTGTTGACGTTGGAAAGAAGGTGTTTTTTCTTCTATGATCTCTAGGATTAGCCATGTGAATAAATAAGAGAAGAGGTATATATGAACAATTTAAAATTTCAAAATTACCTAAACATTAAAATTTATGTACATAATATTTTTTAAAAGAATTACCATGAGTAAGGAGTGCATTTAATAACGAAAATGTTTAAACGACAAATGAGAATCATACAACTTGTTATCATTTTATGCACTTAAATTAGTCATTACATGTTTTCTCAGTTGTTATCAAACTTTTAAATAATTAAATCCCTTCTTTTAATTTGGCCTACCAGTTACTATAATTCTCACTTTTATAAAAGGTAATAAAAATAATTTACACCATTTATAACTTGTATATGATATTGCCTGGTGTAAATGACTAAGATATTTAATTAAGGCAATTTAAGATAAATCATACTACCTCATATCCTTAATATAAGATATCATTCATAGTTACTCCCTTTGGTCCTAATTATAAGTTCCAGTTGACTTATTTAGAAAATCCTAAGAAAATTAATTACATTATTTTAAAACATTTAAATTTATCTTTTTTCTTCAAATTATGATATTTGACTTATGAACTAATATATAATATAACAAAACATAACATATGATATAATTAAATAACTTATTTTGCTTTCTTAGATTCTCTAAAAAAAGTCAACTGGTTCTTATAATTAGTATTGGAGATAGTATAATAGTTTTAAATATAAGATGTGTATGTTATTTTAAGGATTGAATGCAGTATTATTATTATTCATAATTTATAAATAATGATATTTCTAGGATTTAATTTGTTTATGCTTATGTGTGTATTCCCCTTCTGAAAATTGATCTTATTTTTTCATTATATTTATAGTGTATGCGTATATTCTCTTATGCCCTGTAGCTTCAAATATCCATGAAAAAGCGTATAGGAGAGATAGATTTACAAAAACGTACCCATTTTTAATTATGTGTAATATTACTCTGCGTTGGTGTATTGGCCGAATGAATGTGTAAGGACAAATGGGTCAATTCGAATTGGGAAAAAAAGCGATATAACTGATTAGAGAAACAGAAGACGGAGGCTTTTTGTAAACATTATTGGCACTCACACATGACACGACACAACAGGGTTCACAAATCCCAAAAAAAAAAAACGAATATTTGCTTCTCAAATACTCTTTTGTGACCTCCTACAAATTCAAACACATGCACACAAAAAGCAAATAATATTCTCTTCTTTGTTCAGTTGATATATTTGCATTTAATAATCATCAATTATTAAAATCCGTTGCTTTAATTTGCCTTCACTTTTATATATACATGCAAATCTCATTTAAATTTACTATAAACAAATAGATTTTTCACAAAAAAGACATGGTGAAAACGTAGTTAAACAAAATTTGAATGTTTATTATAATGCTTGTTGTATCCTCAAATTATTCAAGCTATTTTTTATTTGCCTTTTTCTTCTTCTTAATTAAAAATGATCACTCAAATACATCTTGACACAATTTTATTAACAAATATTTAGGCCATTAAATTTAGTTTTTCATTTATATTGACATTTTAAAGTGAAGATTAAATTTTTTGGGATAATCACTACTACTGCTGCTGGTGTTAAATAAAAAACCTAGTTAACTTGTTAGAAGAGAATAAAAAAGCTAATTAAATTACTTTAAAATATTTATATTTACTTGTTTTTTAAAAAAATAATTTGTCTGAATTATAAACTAGTATATAATTTAATTATACACAATAAATGTTATAATTAAATAATTTATTTAGCTTATTTAATTCTTAAAAAAAGTCAGGTAAACTTTTATTTAGGATTGAAGAGAGTAAGTCATATCAAAAGAGAATATAAACACTTTTTTTTATGCATAAAAGAGAATATAAACACTAAATCCCATAACAAGCAAATAACATACAATAATACATTATAGTGTTGGAAATGACTGTAAGTTCCTACTGCTTACTTACTACTCCCTTCGGTCTTAAATATAAGACCAATTTTTATGTTATAAAAAAGGGTCTTATATTTAGAATCGGAGGGAGTATTATGTTATAAGTTTGTTGTGAATATATTCCTTCTTTAAAGCCTCACTAAATCCTTTTGATCGAGTCTCAAGTTTAAATTTTAAAGTAGATATTGGTATTGAGGGCGGCAGTCACAAAACTTAAAATTGAAGTAGCTGGTTATCTGAACAGCTAACAATAGAATTTAAATTAAGTGGTGGACTGGAAAATTTAATAATATTCCTTAATTTATGGTATGGAAAGTGAAATTGTAAAATATTATAAGATGAAATTGGACAGTGAATTTACAATACAGTCATGGCTAAGTGATTGAAATTGCATAGAATGACGTTACCCATGAAAAGAAAAAGAAAAAGAAAAATGATGATTGCAGGAAAGAAGAGAGAAGTGGGCTATAAACAACTAACCAGGTTGCGTTACAATTCACGTTTCTTAGCATCCAAACACACGCACACACACAGAGTATTTAGGTAACCCCTTTTTTTCTCTCTGCTTTTTTTCTCCCATTAACACACATCTCCATCCTCAATTCCTCTCTCACAACCTTTTCAGTTCCATGATCTTCGTCCTTATCTCTCTCTTCTTTTTCTTCCCACTTTCTCTCCGTTTTCTCTTAAACCTCACTCCCTGATTGCCTCTATAAAATCCCCTGGATTCGATCATCGCACTTGTTCTTCATCAACAAACATCATCATCCCTTCCAGGTTTGAATCTTTTAGAGGGTTACCCTTTTGAGATCGTCGTTTCTTTGATCGAATTCTGACTTCTGAATTTTGTGTAGATTTGGAATTTTTTGGTTTTCCATACCCCAGAAATGGAAAACGTAGTGGGACTCTGTAAGGAAGAAGAGAAAATGAATTTGCCTCCTGGTTTTCGGTTTCACCCGACTGATGAAGAACTTATAAGTCATTACCTGTACAAGAAGGTCACTGATTCGAGCTTCTCAGCTAGGGCCATTGGGGAGGTGGATTTGAACAGGTCTGAGCCATGGGATTTGCCATGTAAGTTGAAAAAAATTCAACCTTTTCACAACCCATCTTGTGTTTTTTATTAATTCTGTTTGACATGTACTTGGAGCTAGCTTAATAATTTGAACAATCTTTTGGGGTGTAGGGAAAGCCAAAATGGGAGAGAAAGAGTGGTACTTCTTTTGTGTGAGGGACAGAAAATACCCAACAGGTTTGAGAACCAACAGGGCCACTGAAACAGGATACTGGAAAGCCACAGGGAAAGATAAAGAGATTTACAGAGGAAAATCTCTGGTTGGGATGAAGAAAACTCTGGTTTTCTACAGAGGAAGAGCACCAAAAGGAGAGAAAACCAATTGGGTCATGCACGAATACAGATTAGAGGGCAAATTCTCTGTCCACAACCTCCCAAAAACCGCAAAGGTATGTATATTATATTTACATGCACACAAGTCTTTTGACTCTTTGTTCTCTTTCCTTCCATTAAGAGGTTGTGAATTTTGATGATGTTTTTGCAGAACGAGTGGGTGATTTGCAGGGTTTTCCAAAAAGGTTCAAGTGGAAAGAAAACCCATATTTCTGGGATGATGAGGTTGGATTCTCTGGGAAATGAATTGGGTTCTTCTGCTTTACCTCCATTGACAGATTCGTCACCATTCCTTGGCAACAAAACCAAACCTGTCACTGAATCGGCTTACGTGCCCTGCTTCTCCAATCCAATCGATTCTCACAGAAACAACCAAGGAGGGATCTTTGATTCCTACAGCAACAACTTCCCTAATTATGGTGTTTCTTCTTCGAATCCCCCAGACACACTTCCCAGAATCCCACTTTCTGGTTCCTTATATTCCTCTCAACAGCAACCACACCATCAAGCTCCTTCAACCTTAGCTTTGCCCTGTTCTATCTATGGCCTGCAAGACCAGGCCTTGCTCAGAGCCTTGCTTGAAAACCAAGAATCAAACAGGAACAATTTCAAGCCCGAGAGGGACATGATCAGTGTGTCTCAAGAAACAGGTCTCACTACAGACATGAACCCTGAAATCTCGTCCGTCGTGACAAATCTCCATCAGCAGCAGCAACCAACTGCTTCATCTGCAGCAATGGACTATGAAGGTTTGTGGACTTACGGAGTTCAAGTTTGAAGATGAAGAAGCTAGAGAAGAAGAAGAAGGGGCCCTCAGTTCAGTTACCATATAGTATTATATCTGAAATTGATCTTAGCTAGTCTGTGTGCTTAGGAATAAGCGTGTAACTGTAATGAATTAATGGCGGTGACGACTGAAAAGTGAAAAACCCGCCTGTTTAAGTTGGATGTGAAGTTAAAAAAAAAAAAAAAGTTTGTGATTTGATGTTTAGATGGATTTTTATAATCAAGATTTGGTTTGAAAAAAAATCATGCTGAGATAGATGAGACCCAGTATAGTAGTACGATCCAGCTCATGCTGAAATGAAATTAACTTGAGAGAAAAGAACATGACTTTTGATCTCTGGCAATATAATATACTATTATGATTATATCAAACAGTGGAATTGTGGGGACTTCTCATTTGAAAGTCTGTGCAGTTCATTTTTCCTCCCTCTCTCTGTAACACACGTGCAGTCGAATCCTTTGACATATAGAAATTATATTTACCAACTTACATGTGTTTTCTTCCAAATTCCATTGCATACCCAAGATACCCTCCACACATCAAGGTCTCCATCTCCATCTCTCTCTCTCTCTCCCCCTCGGCTGTACGAAACGAAAACGACCCGAGACACGAGAGTTCATTGTCAAACTGATAATTTCAAAAGTTCTCAATGAAGAAATCACAGAACTGTGTGTGTGTGTGTGTCACTGAACCAGCAACATGGAATAATAATGGAAGAAGTGGAACCATATTCTCTTCAGGACTTTGTGAAGATCATGAACATTATGGTATTTTGATCAAGGATTAATGAAAAATAACTAATACAGCACCAACAACAAAAGCCTTAATAATCTTATTAGATGAGATCAGTTATCAGTAAACTCTGTCAAAAATTAAATCGTGAGATAAAAAATGATTGTATGTAAGATCGAGGAGCGTTCAGTCATTCATTCAAAGCCCTATTTTAAGGAAAATTGAGTGCATATTATATTATTGCGTTTTAAAGGAGCAAGGCATGACATGAGAATATGGATCCTCTTTTCTTAATTTGTCCAAATATACAATATACGCGTCCCACATGTGTGTGTGTTTTGTGTTTGTGTTTGTTTTTGCGTTCATGCCACATTTTTTTAAATATATATATATATATTATGTTGCATGATAAAACTTATCCTAAAAAGTCCAATTTCATCCTTGCACGTCTTTCATCCTAACTGTGTCTGTTTGAAAGCACCACCAAATTGCATTCCCCCCC
>JBAGKO010000005.1:12501742-12523211 GCA_037177275.1 Acacia concinna | reverse complement strand
GTTGTGAATTACGAAACTCATGTTGTGAATTACGAAACTAGTGTTGTAAAAAATTCAGTGGCATTTTTGTAATTACCTAAAAAATACAAAACAGATTGATTTGAGATTTTCAGATTTTGCTGTACTGACTTGTCTTTTCCTTATTTCACCTGTCTTTTTTTGAAATTTTCCCATATATATATATATATATTAATATCCCATGTTTTTTACTTTCATAATTTGGCCTTTATTTTCAATAATTGACACACATATATATGTCAATAACTTCAAGCCAGATGCTCTATAACAATTGCTCATGACTTTATATCCAAATATCATTATTTTAATATCATCCAACATTGTTGCCTCTAATTATTAATTTGGGCACTAGGCACGTATGATTATTGCAAAACATACTAATTAGTCTTCAAGACTATTGCACCTTAGAACTATTACTCTGAAGTGAAATAATTCTCTATAAATATTTGTCTTTTGGACAATATATAATAAATATATAGCTCTTTTATAAATATTTACTAGTGATACCAAAAAAAAAAATTATGAGACTTCTAATTATCAAATCACAAAATTAAAATTTATGGCTTTAGACTATTTAATTCTCATAGCTTCAGGCCAATTAGTTTCATAGCCATTTAGTTCTTCTAATGGCTTCATGCTAATAAGTCTCATGGCTATTTAGTTCTCATTGCTTCAAGCCATTTAATCTTAAAATGAGTAGCAAAATATATATGACTTCTAAAAGTTTATCTTCAGAATAAACAAAAATTGTATATGGCCTTAAGCCATACAACAAGATATAAGATGAAAAGGTATATAACTTTTAACTATATAATCTCAAAATAGGGAGCAAAGAAATATGACTTTTGTCCATATAATTCTGAATATGAAATCAAAGCAATATGATATCAGTGGTGTATGGCATTGAGCCATGCTACAAGTAACAACCTCGATAATGTAAAAAAATTATATATATATATATATATATATATTCATATGTGTGTAAATAATATATTAATGTAAAGAATAAAGAAATGAAATGGGTAAATGTAATGAAATAACACAATATAATTTACATAAAGAATGAAACATAAAAAAATAACAATAAAAAAATAACATAAAATAGATAAATATAAATAATAGAACATAGCATAAAGAAAGATAAATGTTAAATAAGTAAATAAACAAATGAAACCTAAACAAAATGAAATAAAAAACAATAATAAGCTTTAATCTTAGCTATGGAACCGATGTATAAAACAATCGGTAAAAAAGTTTATTTAAATCTATATAGTGGCTCATATTATTTCAGATAGATCAAATAAAGATACCATAAAAGAAGATAGATGTAATTATTAAAGAAATAATGAAACAAAAACATAGCTTTAATAGAGCTTTCGTGCTGACTGTTGATATGTGAAAATAAAAAACAAATATATCTAGTATAAGAAAGAAGAGCAAGAGAGGAGAGAAAATTTGAGAGAGAAAGGAGAGATGAAAATTCTCATTCACTTGAGTTTTTGGAGATTACAATACTTTATATAAGACATCTATTTATAGACTTATGAGTCACTACCAATAGTCATAATAAATTATACAATTAATACTATTAAACATGTATTATGCATATATTAAATAACCTTTTAATTTTTGAACATGGCAACATACTTAATAGGGAAAATCTCAAAAAAAGACTGGAGAAATAGGTAAAGGACGAATTAGAAATGCAGAAATTCCAAATAACACCTTTTTATACTTTTCCCCCTAGAATCATAAAAATGTTACTGAATTTTCACAACACGAGTCTCTTAATTTATAACAAGATTATCTCAATTAATAACATTAGAAACATTTATGAACTACTTATTTATATTGTGAGTTGTTATGTTGGTATTGTTAATTGAGATAATCTTATTGTGAATTAAGAGTCTCGTGTTGTGAAAATTCAGTGACATTTTTGTAATTTTAAAAAGAAAAGTACAAAAAGGCTTAATTTAGGATATCTGTATTTCACAACTCTGGTCTATCTTTTCCATATTTACCTTATCTTTTTCTGAAATTTACACTACTTAATATTTATATCCGATAGTGAGATGTATGGAGTATTTCTCTTTTTGTGGGCCAAAAAGGTATAGTTATGTGTAAAGGGGAACCAGCTCCCCTCCTTTCCCTTCCCATCTTTTTCCTCTTCTTTTCTTCTAATTTGGGGTATCTCATAAATATATTTTTTTTGTGATTCTTTTATGATTAGATTCTATATAAAATGAGTGACATTTTGATATATTATGGGCGAAAAATGGATCTATTTTTCATTTTTTATGATTTTTCAAAGATTTACATGTCAAAAAATATAGGATTATTTTTTTAATTTAGAGCTTTAACTTTGAAAAATTGAAAACAAATCCTTTTTTTGTCCATAATATATCAAAATGTCACTCATTTTATGTAGAATCTAGTTATAAAAAAACCACAAAAAAATATATTTAGAAGATACCTTAAATTGAAGGTAAGGAGGAAAAAATGGTAGAAAGGTAAAGGAGGGGAGTGATTTCGTGTAAAGGGAGTATGTGGTGGGCCCCATGACTGAGCTCAACCCCGCCCAAGACCAAGTCAATAAAAATGGACACTTTGCCTACCTACGCGCAATTTTGGCCCCACCCATCAAAGTCTCAGCCATCCTTTTGTGACTTTCAAGCAAACCCCACATTCTTCCACTTTACTACTTCCGCCTCATCTCATAAAAATCTCTGTTTTTCTTTTGCATTATAATGAAACCACCGCTGTATCGATCAGAGAACATATATATATATATATATATATATTTTTTTTTTTTCTGAATTTTTTTCTTGTTATGATCACATATTTACTTTTAGATTAAAAAAACTTAAATAATTCAGATTTAATATTTTCTAAAACAATTTTTTATCAATTATTTTTTTTATTATTGCAGTTATAAATAGTGTAATTCGATTTTAATAGTTTAAATTTATTTATTTATGTTTAAAATCATAATTTTATAAAATTTTGAATTTGGACCATCCATTTTTTTTTCAATATGATGGTGAGATGATATTTTAATTTGAGAAGAAAATAATAAAAGGGATTATGAGAGAACTTAAATCCATACAAATCTCATTTTTATATCTAGTCCCTAATATAAATCACTTTTATCATTAAATATTGTCCTAAATTAAAGAAAATTTACAACTTTATGATAGCAATAAATATAATGTATCATATGTAAACAACAATTAAAGGGTAAAGTTGGCAATAAAAAAAAAAGAAAGCATTAATTACTCTATAAGTGATTTTTATAATAGACCAAATTATTATTATTTTTTATAAACAACTTATATTATAGACTAGAGGAAAACTTACTTATTTTCTTGAGTAAAGATTGTAGTGACCTGTTGATGCTGGGTAGTTAGTTGAGGTTCTCTTTCCCCTTTCTTATCTAAAAAGAAAAAGAAGAAATAAAGAAAGAAACCTCGCTCACTCATTCTAATGGACCCAGTCAAGTTGAAGGGGAATCTGTTGACGCGAATTATTTTTACGCCCAAGGGTCGAGCACAATCTATATATATGCCTCTAAGCTCTAGCCAAGAGGCACCTACCACTTTGACCAACCCCAAGTTGATCCACCACCTTTCTACTAGTAGGTGGTCCTTGATGATGGATGATAGGTTTTTGTTGTTGTACACAGTTATTGCTCGATTGTAAAGCTTATATAGTCCGATAGTGAACTCCAACTTTCATTCAAAAAAACTATATTTTTGACCCGTGCGATGCACGGATGGGATTAAAGAAAAAAAATAATTGAATTTAATTCCTGTGAGTCTAAAATCAACAATCTTGTTATATAAAACTTCCTATAAAATGGTGATTTTTTCCATACATCGCAAACGAGTATGGCCCTCTACCACAAATTGATACATATCTTGGTACGATAGGACATCTCTTGGAATCTTGTTCCAGGGCTTATCTTGAAAATAGTAACAGTTTACAAGTTGAAAGTAATGACTTTCTGCTTCCAATTAATTAAATGGTTTAATAATATTACATTTTTTTGATGATGCACAGAATGGATACGCTTCTTGTTACATGGGACGTCTCTTGGAAACTTGTTCGAGGATTTATCTTGAATTTTGTAATAGTAATTGTTAGTATTGATGATAAACAATTATCAATATGAATATTTTCTAAGTAGGACTTTTAGTATTATATGTTTAATCTAGTTCAATCCAACTGCCACTCTTGCACTTCCACATGCGATCATTATCGTACAAATACCAACTTAATTAAAATTCCATTTTTTACATAGTACTAAAAAAGGATATGTGGCCTTAATGATGATATAATTTCCAGGACACTCAAACAAAGCTGGAAGAAAATAACAGATTTTTAAGTAATTGCATAATTTCAAGTTGGAAATAAATATCAGCCTCTCATAGATTTGCAGCTGAATAAAGCCCAATCAATTGTTAACCAATGCAAGTTAGGTACTCCATGTCTTCAGCAGCAACATGATCAAAATTAACCTTTGTCATGTCCTTGAAACTTCTTATAACTCTTTGTTCTACAACATAGAATTATGAAAATCATTTGTTTTTCAGTCTACTAGAGTTGAATTGGGATTTGAACAAAGGAAAAAAATTTGGTTGGTGGAAAAGATAGCATGACCAGAATTAACTTCAACAAGCAGAATTGGATTAGGATGACTGTGGGCTTGTATATGCATCTTTTTAACCCCTTATATGTAGAATCAGCAACGTCACCATCAAAGTCACAAACGGCAAAATTACCCATGTGTGTTGTTTTCCAAAAAGGCATGAAATTAAGAACATGGACGATGGCTCCAACAGAATAGACCATAATGTGTACAATGTAATTCTAAAGATTGACCTCAAATCATATATACTAAATGTGAGAGATGACTTGAAGGTATCATTCGACCCTACAAGATCATAGGTTCCATCTTATCCACCTTACTAATTACATCTACTTTGGGGGGAAAACAACATCATGATAAAAAGAAGTGCACAAAGAATGTCATAAACAACTTAGGCATACAACCTCTTAAAATGAATGAACTGATTACCCCTTTAGCTAAGCTTTGTAGAGGAATTGGTTGGTAATATTTCCTTTGATATTACATCCTTCATATAGGGTTATTTGAGTATTACGTTGAAACACTATGGCCAAAGAATTAGCGCTTGGTAAGTGAATGGAGTTGTTCCTAACGCAGGTGAAAAATCTAAAATTATAGTTTTTTTCTTCATGCGCAATCATCTTGAACTTCATGAAAACACGCTCATCAAGATGAACAACTTTAATCTTCATCATCTAAATGGGGGAATTTAGATTGTAAGTTTTAAAATATTTTTTCCCAGAAGCATAACATGTTGGCATAACATGTTGGAATAAAGCAGGTAAAAGTGAAATTAAGGAATAAAAGGAATATGTAAATGGGGAAAAAAATACAAGCAGTAAATACTTCCGTTGGAGATTTATGTGTGTGTAGCAGTTGAACCAAGCAACAATGGATGTATGAACTTTAATGGCATAAATGATGATGAACAATTACATTGATTCACAGTTCTTAAATAGGTAGATTAGGTAGAAAAAATTGATTTTTTTATGCATATTTACATATATTAGATTACACGGTTCTTTATGTTCATTTAATACATATAATTTGGAAATATAAAACTTTATTCCAGATTTGAAATTGATTGGAATGAGGTAAGTCATCCTACGTGGCAACATGGGGATTTTATTGAATTGGTTATGGATGTGCAAACAAATGAACTTTTAATTTAACAAAGGGAATTGTAATAGTTTGGGCAATGTTAGTGGAAGAATAGTTGTGGAAGATTAAATTCTTTTTCGTAAACCAATTCTTTTTTCATAAATAAACCAAAGAGTTCCCTTTCTGTGTAATCTTGAAGACCGCGCGTTTGAATAAATAGGTATAGTTGTTTCATGCTGCCACATAGGATGCTTTGTTGGACCAATTATTGTTGACGGACAAGGTTTAGAAAGATACTATATTAGATAGATTGCACATTGGTAGTCAAATCATTTACTATGATTTGTGCGGACCCGACAAAACCACGTGACAAGGAAATTCCACAAAACTTGAAGCTAAGATCTGACCGGCCGTCATAATCGAACAATAATTAACAATAACAAATTAAGCTTAAACATCAACAACCTTAAGACCCGCAATGACATCCTCTCAGTGCCTTACATAAGGAACAACATCGCCTGTGTCTATTACTCTCTTGGTGTTACAGTCATAGACAGGAGGATCATGAAAGCAGGGTTCCATCACCATGACTCGCCGGCAACCAGGATCCGGCACCGTTTTATTATTCTCCGGTTTGTACAGTAACCACGGGTTCAAACCTCCAAGCCCTTGACCCACATACCCAAATGTTGACCTTGAGCTCGTGACCAGCACATCTGTGAAGCTTAGCAGATACATTTCTGCCAAAGCTTCCTGGTCATGCACCAACTTATCTGTTTGCTGATACTCTTCATTGCTTGGTTGGTATAGACTCACCAACTATCCTGTCACTGTAGGATACTCCCAATACATGTCTCTTACTTTTTCATAATATCCTGAGCTTAAAGAACTCATTAGTGCTGCTTTTGACTTTAGCCTTCCTGATGAAGAATTTTTACCACCATCTTGTTGTTTTTCGTTTACATCAGGCAACAGACTCTCTTTCAAAGCTCAAAATAAGATCTGGTCCAGTAAAGTTTGAAATGGGCTTGTTTCATTGTTGAACACTCTAATCTGGATGCCTATTCTTTCGTCTGCTTTAGCTAAATAAGCTTCATAGTACCTGGTAATGAGTCCCCGTACCTTGTTGGAATAAGTATCTGCCCAAGAAATGGAACATTGTGTCCTTCTTTGGGAAGAGACTATTCAGTTGCTTCTCAAAAGAAGGCATTAAGAAGAAAGATGGGAGGAAGTAGTTAGCTGATCTCAAGATTAACCAGGGAACATTCTGCAGATAACTTTGGCCATAGTCGCAGAAGAATAACATATCATGATAATTATAATCCTGCACAAGATGAAGGTAAAAGTAAGATGGGACATTAGTGGAATTTGAAACTGAATTTTCTTTAACATTGAGCAGATTTTTGATTGAGATTTAGGCAATTGGGCTGTTAAGGGGAAATCAGGAGGCAGAAACCAGGAAACATCAGGAAATGGTTCACAATAGAGATCTCTCATATCAACTCCAGGATCAAGTAGTAAGACAAGGTTTGTGAGTAGAGAGTTAAGAAATGCAGAAACTAGGATTAATATCTTCCCTAATCGATTTAGTGGAATCCAAACTACATAGTTACAGCCTGATGAGGAGGAGGACCCAGAAAAATGACCAGACCTGATGAGTTCTTTCACTGTTCTGTTATAGGATTCAGTGTGAGGTCCACATTTTTTGTGGAGAGATTCATATTTTCTTAACCTAGAAATGAGATAAGAGGAAGGCTTTTCTGATAGTCCTTTCCAATACATGTTAGACATATATACCTGCTGAGACAAGATCATCATTAATGTGACTACGTAGTTCATCATTACCACTTCGAAACTCAGCAGTAGAAACAGTGAGATCTTTTTTTTCAAACCTAAGTCAGAAAATAATTTAATATATCCATTATTACTTGATGAAAACTTTCAGATTAATGTAGTGAAGAAAACGTTCTTGAGCTAGAGCAAATGAGATTTTTCAGTAGAGACATTGAATGAGAAATATGAAACAAAAATGAATCAGCAGCAATTAGTATTCAGATTTTTTTTTTTACAAGGGGGCGAAGGTTGAAGAGAGAACTTTCAGCATTTGATCATTCATGGAACAGAATGGGAAATTCTTTTGTTACTAAATAGTACTAAAAACATGAATCACAGATTTTAATTAATATTTAATGTAATATTTATAAAAAAATATACTCCTCATAACCATCTATTCATTACGAGGGAAATTTTTGTCCAACCACTCTATACTATCCATGTTTATTAGGAATAAATAGCCAAGATGTACAACGGTTTTGGATAACTTTGCAGCTAATTTTGTTAAGAGTTAAGAAATAGTAGTTAACTCATCATATATGCCTTAAATTAATTTTTTTTAACTTTACTCATATTAGATTAGTTTTTAAATGAGAGGTAGCATATAAAAAAGTCACATTTAAATATTAACTACATGAGAAAAATTGACACATAAGCATTAATTATTATTTTAATGATTTATATTATGGACCAGAGGGAGTACTCCTTCCAATTCAAAACATAGTTAACTTCAACTAATTTATCAAAAAGGTAAAAAGATAGTTGCTTCATTAAAATTGTCTACAAGTGTTCCGATTTTTCATCTTTACCCCTAGTAAATGTCAAATTTAAAAGAAACTCCAATTTGTATACTCTCTTGTATCTCTAACCCCTCATTTTAAACTGAGAAAGAGGATAATTTGGCATGGTATAAAAAACGAGATTAGACTAGCCGGTTTAGACTGAAAACTTGTGAACTAATTTCCTATTCGAGTCTAATAGGTGAGTTGAACCAGTTGACCAGAGTGTAACCCGGACGGGTCCGATAGTGAATCAATTCACCCCTTTTCTAAAAAATTTAAAAGAATAATTTGTTTTATAATTTCATACCACTAACCTTAAAATCTTTACTTTCTCATTGGTTTAACCCCAAATTAGCTCCCCAATCTAACCCCCTAACCCTTAACTGAGTATCTGACCGAATTAGTAACCAGTACCCTTTTTAATCCCTTATAATTTGGAATAAAGCAATTCATATTGCATAGACTCTTACATTTAAAATGACTTGTACTTAAGAGTTAAGACCACAAAACTTTTCTGAAAAACGAGGCCAGAGTGAGTACTATGCGAGTCTTTTTTTTTTTTTTTTCGCAGAGTATACTACCCTATCGATAATTGCTAACATTATTTGATGGAGAAATTCAAAAAAAAAAAAACTTTAATTCTCTACACTTTGTTAAAAAAATAATTTCTTATTAAAAAAACTATAAGTAAAGAAACATAAACATGAGCCATCCAAATTGGAATATAATTTAGGTTGGTCCAATTGATAAATATATTGCTTATAACTAAAAGATTGTAAGTTTTAAATCCCACTGATTTAAGAACTTTATTGGAAGACCTAACTTTGGTAAGCCCCAAAGCTTAACTTATCTAAACATATTTTTATAAAAAAAAGAGAATATAATTTTGATAATTTAGATGATTAGCACCATGACATATATAAACACACAAGTCACAAGTAATAATGTTTCAAATAGGAAAAACATCATTTTGTTTGTCAGGATCAGTAACACAGCATATAGCTAACAGGATCTGGAAGCTTATGTACGTACGTAGGAGGAAAAAGAAGATGAGGGTCGCCGTGAATCTTTATGTAAGGCAAGTTAGTTGCAGAATAAACCAAAGGCGCATGAATATATATATATATAGCGATAGATAAGAAACAAATACGTACTTTGAGTTTGTTTAGGTCGAAAGAATAGAAGAGAAGCGAGTAGAGAGAAGAGGATGAAAGAGAGTAAGAAGAAGGGCCCTAGTTGCATCGTCGTGAATTTGGTGGCATCATCAGAATTACGCCGGAAGATTTTGAAGCGGCTGTCCAAATTAAATCTGAGAGCTTGTAGTAGTCTTCATCTTCACCGTCATCGTCATCACACGGCGGAGGAGGACGATTACTATTTTTTAATTCAGTGTGTGATAAGCCTGAACAAAGAGCGAGGTTATTAGATTAGAAGCTGCAAAGTAGAAATGCCTGTTCGGCGGCAAGTTGCACGAAATGCTTAGCCCCACCACCGACCACTTCTCCAACTAATGAATTACGTAGTAGTGTTGGGAATAGGAAGGCTCGCCTGTTGAAACCCAACTTAAAAAAAACACATATTTTTTAAAGTTCGGTCTAAGAATGACAGGATTAGAAGCATTTTGAACATTCTTTTAGTATTTTTTAAAGAAATAAAATTAATAAATTATAACAATTAAAATTCTAATTTAATTGAGGGAGTGTAGCCGTCGACAATGAACTTAAATTAGAGCATGAGAGGTCAGAATAGGCAAAGAACTTGAGGGAGTGTCGTTGTCGGCCGTCGCTTGAGACTGTGTGACCTCAATTTAGACTCGAGATGTGAGGAGCCATCTCGGAGATTTGAAGATTTAGAGGGAAAAGGAGATGCTCAGAGGACAAGAGTCAGGTGCTATGCTAAATCGAGAACTTGAAATGAAGATTTGAAGATGGAGATGGCTAGATTTCATATATATGGGTTCCCACTTCCCCAGTTGCATTACGTACGGCATTGGCACCCGCACTTCATAGCCTTACAATCAGTTAGTCACATGTCGCAACTTACAATCTTGCAGCATGGTGGGTGTCTGGTGTCTATTAGTCCATGACTCTCGTGAGTGTGTGACTGTGTGTGCAAAGTATTAAAAAAAAAATTAACAAAGTCTAAAAGTGCCGACCCTTTTAAGCCTAACAAGACTGGCCCTTATAGGCATAATTTCATTTTCAACCTCTAAAATACAAGTCCGACCCTCAATTTAAAAAGGCTTAAAAGGGTTGGACCGATGGTCTTGCTCTGTTTTCCCAACTCTAGAATTATGGCAGTGTTTAGATTGACGATTGGGCTCTTAAAAATGTTAGTGTTAAGCCCAATTATACATTTGATGGCCGGAGGCGTCTTTGTTATGTTTGGTTAGATGTTGGGTCTAACTGGGCTTACTGAAAAAAAAAGATAGCTGATAAGCACTACCTTATTGCTTATGTGAGTTCAGCCTCCCAAACGTACATGGACCAATGTTTGCAGAAGCAGAAGCAAAAAAACAAAAAAAAAAATTCATGTTTGGATCAACGATTGATTGCATCGTGAACAATGGACAAATAAGTGAGATTGGAGAAGTAACAATTTTCTTGCTTTTACATCCGATGCACTGTTTATGATTGGGGGCATTGTTCACTTTTTTTTTGTTATAATTTACTCCTTCCAGTCCTAATTATAAAACTCAGTTGACTTTTTAAAGAATCCTAATAAAGCTAATTTCCTTATTTTAAAATATTAAAATTTATCATTTTTTTTCAACCTATTTTTTTTTACTTATGAACTAATATTATATAATATGATAAAACACAACATATGATATAATTAAATAACATATATTCTTTCTTCACTTTTCTAAAAAAAATTAATTGGGTCTTATAATTAGGACATGAGGTAGTATACATATAATTCTATATTTACATGTAATAAGGCTATTTCCATTCTTAATTATAAGACCCAATTAGTTTTTTTTAGAGAGATTAAGGAAGGAAAAGAGTCAACTAGATCTTTTAAATAGGATCGGAGGTAGTATAAATATCATACTATATTTACATGTAATAAAACTCCATCCGGTCTTAATTATAAGACTCCGTTGGTTTTTTTTGGAGAGATTAAGGAAGCCAAAAGAGTCAACAATGTCTTATAATTAATATCAGAGATAATATAAATATCACACTATATTTACATGTAATAAGACTCCCTCAAGTCCTAATTATAAGACTCAGTTAATTTTTTTAGAGAGATTAAGGAATCTAAAAGAGTCAACTAGATCTTATAATTAGGAGCGGAAATAGTATAAATATCACAATATATTTAAATATATGTGTGTAATCTATATAATATGATTCATGCCCTTTTCAGTCATTTCCCATCAAAAGTTATTTTTACAAAATTTCAACCAAACAAGTTTTACTTTTGCAATAAGTAACTTCTGCGATCTTTATTCCAAATACAAATCAAATTACTCAATCTTACTTTAACTTAATTTTACTTTTCCAAAAGTATTAATTGCAATATTTAATCCAAATACACCCCTACTTGGCTACCAAATCTACTTTTGTGGGAACACATATAAAGTCGGTTACTAACCAATTTCTTTGAGATCAGCCACAGCTCAAGGAGACCACAACTTATCACCATTGCATAGAAATCATAATTAGCATAGTAATAACTAATTAGTGGAAAAGTCTCAACATCATAAATAAACATTCTAAGAAAATTAATAGTAATTAAGTCCCAACAATTACAAATAAATATCAATGACGGAATGTTTTTTCTTACCTATGTAAAAAGCCAAAATACCATTTTAATCAATTCTTTATTTATAATTTTTGACTTAATCAGTTTTTAATTTTTTAAAGGGCACTTGTAATTTTTTACCATAATTTTTCCCGGATGCTAGCTGTCAAAACAGCTCCTATTCTTAATATAATTTAGAGACGACACTACACCGCTTGACAGTGGAAAAAGAGCAAATAGTCTTGAGAGAATAAATTAGGGGCAAAATTAGCAAATTTCTTTAATTTCTTTATCAGAGAGAGGGGGAGAGAGGGGGAGAGAGGGAGAGAGAGGGAGAGAGATCCGTGGATGATTTTTGAAAAAATAATATTCAATTCTAAATGAAAAAATTGGTTAAAATAACTCCTTACAATATTTTGGATAATAAAACTTGATATATTATCTTCAGCCGACCGGTGCTATGAAAAATTATCTACACAAAAATTACCCTAATTATTTATAACCTAAGGACCAATTAAATGCTTAAACATAATTAAATGATTAAACCGTTAAACATACTTTTCACTAATGTTTACATTAAAATACAATTTAAGAGTTGATTTAGAGGCCTAAGGACGGACAACATTGTTAGATATAAAATTTAGTTAATTTTTCTTTAAAAGATTAAATACTCTCTTTGATTTTAAGTATAAGACTCAATTAATTTTTTTTTAGTAAATCCTATAAAAGCTTATTGTATTCCTTTAAAGTATTAAAATTTATCATTTTTGTTATATTTTATTTGATTTATGAATTAATATATACTACCTCCAGTCTTATTTATAAGACCCAGTTGACTTTTTTGGAGAATCCTAAGAAAATCTTAAGAAAGCTAATTACATTACTTTAAAACATTAAAATTTATCGTTTTTTTTAAATTATGTTGTTTGACTTATAAACTAATATATAATGTAATAAAAGATGATATATGATATGATTAAGTAATGTAATTAATTTTTTTAGAATTTTTCTAAGATTCTCCAAAAAAGTCAATTGGGTCTTATATATAGGACCGGGGGGAATAATATAATAAAACGCAATATATGATATGATTAAATAACTCATTTTGTTTTCTTAACTCTTTTTTTTTTAAATTTAACTGAATCTTATAATTAAGATAATGAGTAAATTTTTATATTTAGTATTTAAATCGATTAATGAGGTACTTATGATAAAAAAGAGAGAAGCTCGAAGATTGTATTGTCTTTATCAAAATTCAAATTCTTGTCCCTATTGCATTGATATATCTTCCTTGTTGTTGTCAATCCACATCAACAATCCTCTATATTCTAGATATTCATCATATACATGCGTCATCGCTTACAGCACTAAAATGCACCAATTTCAATTAAATACACGTCCGTTGGTGGAACTTTAAACTTTTCACCTCGTGGGACCCACTCTAAACCAACTTTCAATTTAGCTCGCAACGTGTGCCGTTTCATTCCTTCACCGTTCGATCTTTATTTATCCAGAAAATGACACAGCCGAGTCACTATCGCCTGAAGTTCTCAGTTGCCTATTTATAATTTTTGAAGCGTACATGCAATTCCACATTCTTACACAGCCGGATCATCAGCCGTACTTCTAGTCTCCTTCCTCTACTGTGGTATGCCATATTTCTTCTTTGATCAGTTTCTTTAATTTGTGCTTGCTCTTCATGAGATCGCCTTAGTTGCTTGGTATGGGTTCATAGAGTTGGAAGTTGCAATCTCGGGTTATTTTTTATCATGCCACGGATTTCTTGCTTTTGTTTGGAAATTTGTAGTGTTAAATCAAATCGGGTGACCTGGTGCAAATCAAACTAAACCGGTGTAAACTGGCTGGTGGAGCGGTTTGACTGGGTCACTCTTTTTTTCTAAAACAAATTGCCGAAACGCTTGAGAAAGAATAAGAAAGAATGGGGAAAAAAATCAAAGATAACTGAATAGATATCAAATATACTTACTGGGAAAACACAAACTTCTCAAAGTATGGTAAAAATTGACTGCTAGTAAGGGAGACCTGAAAACATGAGAGAGAGAGAGAGAGAGGTGCCTAAGGCACGAACATCACAAGAAAAGTGGAGAAGAAGATGAACACTGCTTGGTGATGAGCGAAAAAGAATAAACTATGGATCTGGATGTGAATGTGACTGTGCTATGATTTGACTTGCTGGAGTTCTTCATATAGTGCCGAGGAAGTAGAGGAAAGAGAGAGATTAAGTGAAAACTTAAAAAAGCTAAGGAACTAGGAAGTAGGTTTCTCCAATTTTTTTTGTTTTAGAATTTCTTCATCGAGATGCAATGATTTTGGGACTCTCTCTCTACAGTGATATGAATGACATGATATGATATTCCAATTTGAATTCAAATGCTTGCCTTGAGATTTGCGGAAAAATGAGAAAATATATTAGTTTTACCAAATGAAGTGTGCTACTGGCTCGTGGGTGTCCATTCCAATTCAAAATTTTTTTATTGTCTATGATAGAAATGTGTAAAAGTAATCATTTCTATTAATATTCATTATATTGAAAGATTATATATTAATTTTTTATATTTAAAATATGAATATTTTATACATTTTTAATTAATTAAATCATATTAATTATAACCGGTTTGGTTATAGGCTAACCTCCGGTCTGACCCACTAATCCTTAAACTACTCCCTAAACCGGTTCATTGACCAGTCCAGTTTTTAATATCTTGATCTTAAGAGAATAAATTAAGGGCAAAATTTGCAAATTTCTTTAATTTTTTTATGAGAGAGAGAGAGATCCATGAATGATTTTTGAAAAAAAAATAATATTCAGTTTCAAATGAAAAAATTGGTTAAAATACCTTCTTAAAATTTTTTGGATAATAAAACTTGATATATTATCTTAGCCGACCAGTGCTATGAAAAATTATCTGCACAAAAATTACCTAATTATTTATAACCTAACGACCAATTAAATGCTTAAACATGAAACGGTTAAACATACTTTTCACTCGTTTACATTAAAATACCATTCAAGAGTTGATTTAGAGGCCTAATGACAAAAACCTTGTTAGATATAAAATTTAATTGACTTTTCTTTAAAAAATTAAATATTCTCTCTGGTGCTAAGTATAAAACCCAATTAATTTATTTTTTAAAAAATCCTATAAAAGTTAATTATATTCATTTAAAGCATTAAAATTTATTGTTTTTGTTCTATTTTATTTGATATATGAATTAATATATAATATAATAAAACATAATATATGATATAATTAAATAATTTATTTTTTTTCTTTCACTTCTTTTTAAAAAAAGTTAATTAAGTCTTATAATTAAGATAAATAATAAATTTTTATATTTGGTATTTAAATCGATTAATGAGGGGCTTACGTTAAAAAGAGAGAAGCTCGAAGATTGTATTGTCTTTATCAAAATTCAAATTCTTGTCCCTATTGCATTGATATGTCTTCCTTGTTGATGTCAAATTGTCAATCAACATCAACAATCCTCTAGATTCTAGATATTCATCATATACATGCGTCATCGCTTACAGCACCAAAATACACCAATTTCAATTAAATACACATCCGTTGGTGGAATTTTTCACCTCGTGGGACCCACTCTAAACCAACTTTCAATTTAGCTCGCAACGTGTGCCGTTTCATTCCTTCACCGTTCGATCTTTATTTATCCAGAAAATGACACAGCCGAGTCACTATCGCCTGAAGTTCTCAGTTGCCTATTTATAATTTTTGAAGCGTACATGCAATTCCACATTCTTACACAGCCGGATCATCAGCCGTACTTCTAGTCTCCTTCCTCTACTGTGGTATGCCATATTTCTTCTTTGATCAGTTTCTTTAATTTGTGCTTGCTCTTCATGAGATCGCCTTAGTTGCTTGGTATGGGTTCATCGAGTTGGAAGTTGCAATCTCGGGTTATTTTTTATCATGCCACGGATTTCTTGCTTTTGTTTGGAAAGGCTTGTTCTTGGTTAAAACCAAGTGATTTTGGGATTAAATTGGAGATCAAAAGCTGACTGAACATAAAGGGGAAATATCAATATCTGCTTTCCTTGATGGTGGCAATTTATCTGAATGTCTTAGTTATCTATATATCATTACGGTTATATATATTTGTCTTTCTAGTGCGTCTGATACTACTATGTTTTAGAGAAATTGAACATTATTGTTTGAGTTCTATGAAAGATATTTGTCAAAACTCAAAAGTAAACTTAAGATTTTTAAATAATGAGGTTTTATTCTTTCTAAACATTTTAAAAGGGTCAATATACAAAACTAACTGGGAGAAGTTTACCAAACACACACACACACACACATATAAATCAGCGCATACACTTCGCATCTGCATCTGCATCTGCATCTGCATTTGCATGTGCTTAGTTTCTGTTGTTTAATGATTTCCAATTTCCAATCTGTTGATGTGGACAGAATCAACATGGGACTTGTATCTCTTTCTGGAGCTTGTATATTTTTGTCAGCAATACTACTGCTCACACAACTGTCTCATGCTTTATGGAATAAGGAAAGCAATATAAAGGAAGCTGTTTTTCTTTCCCCCAAGTTTGAACTAGGACCAGGATCAGTTGAAAACAAGTTTTACTATGATATGGACTTTCCAAGAGACCATATTGCCCTCAAGAGCTTCAACGGTGAAGTGGTTGATGAAGAGGGCAATTCTGTACCTCTTCATGAAACTTATCTCCATCATTGGGGTGTATTGAGGTACCATGAACGTAAAGGAACAGAGGTAGTTGACGGCCGTCGAGTGCTCAATGAATCAGGCCCAAATCACATTCCGGTGAGGAACAGTGGCATATGCCAGGGTAATTCTGTTTCACAGTATTTTGGCATTGGATCTGAAACACGAAGAACGGCGACAGATATTCCAGATCCTTTTGGGATTGAAGTAGGCAATCCTGCAGAAATTCCAGAAGGATTCGAGGAGAAATGGGTGCTTAATGTCCATGCCATTGATACTAGAGGGGTAGAAGATAGGTTGGGGTGCAGTGAGTGCAAGTGTGATCTTTATAACATCACGGTGGACGAACATGGCCGGCCTTTGAGCCCTGATTATCCAGGTGGTTTGTTATGCTGCTATGATAAAACTCAATGCAAGGTGAAGGAAGGGTTTGAGGGACCAAGGAGAAGTCTCTACTTAAGATATACAGTTAAGTGGGTTGATTGGAATGATTTAATAGTGCCTGTTAAGATTTATATTCTTGACGTCACTGATACTCTTCAAGTACCAAATGGTTCGAATTTAAAAGCCACGAGTGTAAAGCATAACTGCAAGGTAAGTAATTGCTTAGTTGACAAGTTCATGGGTCTGAATCCTAATCATAATGATATTCTCTCTTGTATTGTTGAGTGTACGTGAGCAATAAGGATTTCTTTGTTACAGATTGAGTATGACGTTGAGTCTTGCAGCAATAACAATAAGGATAGCAATGGATGCATTGATGTTAAGAGAACAAGCCTCCCAATGCCAAGAGGTGGTTATGTCATATATGGTGTGGCTCATCAACATGCAGGCGGAATTGGTTCAACCCTATATGGACAGGTAATACATGATTCTATTTTTCAGTCTACAATTACTACTTTAGCCAATACATAAATAAAAAAAAAAAAGATTTATCAACATAGAGTTAATCTAACCGTGTAAGACTACGCTATATCCTTTTAGGTCTTGAGTTCCAATCCAAGAAAACACACTTGTATTGAAAAGTCACCAATAGAGCCAAGAAAGCACTTTTAAGCCTAAGCCCATCACGGGCTGGGCTTCTAATTTAGAGTAAAAAAATACAGTCGGGCCTAAATGGGTTGGCCCTATAGGGTCGCGGGCTTAAACGGCCCGGCCCTGTAGAGCCATGGGCTAGCCTGTTTAGGCCTGTTTATTTTTTATTTTTTAAAAATTGATATAAGATGATAGTGATGATAGTAGGTATGAAGAAAATTTAAATGATAATGTTATTCATATTGTTTAGTGTTTAGTTTATAGTTTATGTATTTATCTAATTATTTATTATTTATTTGATTGTAGACATTAGTTTTTTTGTCTTCATGTATGTTTTTTTTAGCAAACATAGACAATATTTGATGTTTTGATTTAGTTTTGATAAACGAAGAGAACAATTTTTAACTTCTTGATCTTAGAATTTATATTTTATTGGTTTGCACTTTTGTTAAACATGGATAATGTCTAGCATTTTAACTTAATATTAATAATATTTATGTTTTAACTTAAATATTGTTGTTTGTATATATGAAAAAGGCATAAAAAAATCAATTAAAAAGAAGAAGTTAAATGGGCACAAACCAAAGCCCAACCTTAATCGGGCCGGGCTTACATTTTTGGGGTATTTTTTATCTGGGCCTAATCGGGCTGGTCCGTTTTCTCAGTGCTAGTCACAAACATCAAAATTAGAGTAGTTAATTGTTTGGATACCTGGTATCAAGAAAGGCAGTTAGAGTTAGGAAAAGGGGCTGGCCCTTTTAAGCCCTATTAAGTTAAGAGTCGGGCTTGTATTTTGGAGGCTAAAAATGGAATCGGGCTTACAAGAGCCAGCCCTATAGGGCCTTTGGCTTAGAAAGGCCAGCCCTGTAGGGCCATGGGTCGGCCCTTTTAGGCCCTTTTAATTTTTTTTATCATGTGTACATCATACTATATAATTTATTTTGGGCCAAAACTCCAACTCATTAGGCCATTACCTAATGAACACACACACTCCACTAACCACACAAGCATACACGCTCACACGCTCACATACAAGACACAGGACATCATACACACATCACGTATTCACGCTGCATATTTGTATATTACATAAAATTCAGACTTTATTGACACGTAACAATGGTGTACCTAAAATTATGTCGTTTGTTTGTTGCATACTCATATACTATATAAAATTCAAACTTTATATTGACATAATTTGTGTTAAATTATAATTTTAATTGTTATAATTTATTAATTTTGTTTCTTTAAAAAATGTTGAAAAAATTGTTTAAAATACTTACGATCCTATAGAGCTAGCCTTGGCCCTGTTGCTCTCAAGCCGGGATTTAAAAAATAGGTGTTTTTTTTAAGTCGGGTTTTAACGGGTCAACCCTATTAAGGTCTTGGCCTTTGAAGGGCCGGCCCTGTAGGGCTGGGCCAACCCTGCTTCCCAGCTCTAAAGGCAGTGGGGGACCAATTTAAAGTATTAAAAATAATTAATATGGAGCAGAGTCATGAGTGATGATTGTGGCCCAACAAATTAAGTAGGATTTTTAAGTTTGCATTTTACTCTGTTGCGACCCAACAAGGGTTATTTGGACTTTTGACCAGTAATCTTACTGATATTATAACAGGATGGAAGGGTTATATGTTCTTCAATGCCAAGTTATGGAACTGGAAAGGAGGCAGGAAATGAAGAAGGCTACATTGTGGGAATGACTACTTGTTATCCTCAACCTGGTTCTGTCAAGATTATTGACGGCGAATTTGTAACTCTGGAATCCAACTACAGCCGTAGCAACCGACCCCATACCGGAGTTATGGGTCTCTTTTACCTCTTAGTCGCAGAACACTTGCCTTACCAACTCTCAAAGCATTCCTCTCATGCTTCATTATTTGCAAACATAGACAACATATTTTACTAATTGTCCGTTTTAACAATTTAGATTGAGTCCAGTCCCTTGCTCATGTATTTTCTTGGATAGCTCAAGTAAAAATTGTCACGGCAACAATTTTTACTACACTGTTATGTTGAAAAATAATAATGTAATATTTTGTTCCGTGTAGTGTGTGTGTGTATGCGGAGAGTAAATGGGTGAGAATGATTTTATACTATGCATTCTTTCTTTGCTCTCTGCCCTTCTGTTTGTTTTCTCTAGCCAACATTCTTGAATAGTTGAGGAGGGATGACCCTCAAACTTCATGAGCAACCAAGACTTTTCTTTCAGGAACTGATAGAATTGATAGACTTTTCAAGATATTTTAAGAGGAAATACAATGAATCGTTATTGTGTTAAACAACTGTTTTGCCCCAGAAGTTATAATGGAAGGGGAATTATTTTGAGTTGACAGTTTATACGTTCTTTACGTCATTTTTGTTAAGATGTAAATGTATCTCAAGATAGACAAATAACTTTTTGATTTTCTCTTCGCGGCATAAGATGTTGTCACCTCTTTAGTTGTTTCTAATCCTTCATATGAGATGTTTTTTTTTATTTTAAAAATACTTATATTTGAATATAACTTTGAACAAAATAAAGTAGATGATATATAGACTTTACAAATAAGTATATGTGTTCAACTAATAGGTAAACTTAACTTAAATAACAGCTATAAATAATAAAACTTCTGAGACGGATGACACGTCCATCGAAATGAAAATTCTAGGCCAAACGTGTAATTACATATTTTCTATTTGCTTGTTGATCAATAGTCATTTTAACTAAACCAATTCTCAAATCTCGAGCCTTTGCCTTTTAATATAGTCATTCACTTTGGTAAACTGTTATTTGAAATTAAATACTCATATTTTAAACATAAAATTATCTTAGAATCTTTCTTACATTTATTTACTCACCCTTTCATAACATTGAATCTAATAAAAACCAGCATATGTATTGCTATATGCATGGGCTTCACTTTCAAATTTCATGCTAACACATGAAGTACAGTTAAATCTGTTTCGTTGATTTTACATTTTGTAAAATATTATATTCATATACGAGTATTTAGCCTCAAACAAAATCTCAATGGCATGAATCACTATATTACCATTAAAGAGCATGTATTTCCTGTGCGGTGAGTTCTACATATTAATATTTTTTTTTCTTTATTTCATATTTGTTAGTAATATCATTTTCTACCTGCAATGTTACATTATTTAATTTGAAGCATAAAAAATTATAACTAAATCATTATTACTAATTAACAACAGCAAATTCTCCTTGATGTCTAAACATCTTGTATTGTAACAATATAAGATCTGGAGTCGTTTCATTTTAATTCCAATAAAAAACATCTGACACCTATCATACTAAACAAACATCTTAATCAAAGATATTTCAAGAAATCATTATACCATCCTAACAACATATTTTTATTTGCATCCTATGAGATGCAAAGTTTTTTGGACCCACCTTTACTTTCGTGCTGTAAAAATGATTAATTGAAAAACACAAAAGAACTCCAATTGTATACAAATCAGTATACCGTTACACACATACATTTGAATTTTTTTTTAAAATATACATCACTTTTGGTTGGGTTTATGGCCCCAAACTCATGTTCTCCAACAATAGTCTTTAAACCATCTATCTTTCTCACTTTAAATAGCGCAACA
>JBAGKO010000005.1:12490101-12501642 GCA_037177275.1 Acacia concinna | reverse complement strand
TATAGATATCTAATCTTTATCATCCCAAAGAGCTACCCACAATGACTTAGCACTTCTCTTAAGCTCAGTCTACAGTGACAGCGGGAGCTAACTGCGCTCTTATCGTAAGCTTCATTATCTCAAGCTTGGCCTACTGTGACTCTAGAGAGCTAATTGTGCTTTACCTCTTCAGGGTCCTCTGTGACATTGGAATAGAACTTTGCTTAAGCCACGTTTCACTTTTTGGGAGATTCAACCTTAAAACTGAGTTAAAGATTAGATCACCTACCACTCAACTGGTAACTACTCTGATAATTCCCCAAGACTTTCTACAGATGTCAATATTGTTCTGCTAGCCTTACTCATCTTTATTATCAACATTGGAGCCCTTCTCTTTACATATCATATAAGCTATCTGATTTTGAGTCCTCTTATGCCATACTATTCCACATCATTACCCTAGGCCACCTAACCACTTCTATTGGTGCCGAGTTTACTCTTGTGGCCATGCCAACTGCCTACCCAATCTCTGGGTCTCATCTGTCTCTTTGCTACCTCTCAGGAAGACTCTTTAAGGGGAAGTATTTCAACTTTCTCTACTGCTCTTTTCAGCTTAAGGGATACTTGCTCTCAACACATTTTATACTCTTGCTTATGAGGATATTGTTGACTCCTCTTGTCATCTTGCAGGAATTATTCTCTTGCCCTGCTATTCTCTTTCTATAGGGGAGGACTATTCTCAACTTGGAGTCATGTCAACTCTACCCTACTGCCTCATCCCCTTTAATTGGGAGGGCAATCATACTCATACTAGAACTGTATCACATCTGACCCAACCAGGAGGACTATCACCCAACCTCGCCCAGATTATTTAATGGCTAAATTTTTTTCCCTTGAATGAACTATACTTTACATCCTTGACAAAAGAAATCTCTCTACCTGACTTCTTTAATCATCTAGGCATTGGCATTTGTCTCTAGGAATCTCATAACTATATTTCTTATATAGGCTAGAGAACTATAATCAGATATTCTACAAATACCAAAAGTACACTGTATGACCCTCTTGATAACTGGGTATTTAACATTATTGAACTTCCAGTCATCTTTCATCATCATATCAAGCTCTACTGAGTATCTAGAATAATAGGGAACTATTAGCCTATACTGCTTTATGATGCACTAATAGCCTCAAGTATTTAGTTCCCTCTATTTCCTTTCCCAAGGATTTTCCTTTCGTACTATTCAGGAACATCTTTCATGTTCCTGAAATAGCTAATCTATGGTAACTAACTTTACCATGTCGCCTCAGCCTTAGCAAGGTTGCACTATGAAGATAACAAACACATATCTTTCCAAGAACTCACTATGGCCGCTAGCCCCAAATCATTTGTAGGTTAGTTTTCCTTATAAAGCTTTAATCGTTTAGAGGCATATATCACCACTCTACCCTATTATATTAGGACACACCCTAATCCATGTTTACTGATATAACTATAGACCACGGAGCATGTCAATTTAGGATTAGGGACATTTAGAACTAGAGTAGACATAAGCCTCCTCTTTAATACACAAAAACTAACTTCACCCTCATCATTTCATTCAAATGACTGATTTTCTAGTAAGCTACATCAAGGCCAAATCAATTGAAAGGAATTTCTAATCAAATCTCTAGTATATCTCTTGCTTTTCTTGCATAGAGAAAATTACAGCATATCCTTGATATATTTTCAATAACCAATTCATTACTTGCATAACTATAATAAAATTTAATCCGACCTCTGCGTTGGTAACCTCTTTGGTGATATAGGAAATATTAACTACTAGTTTCACAATTTAGGAACTCATTGCTAGGTGGTAGCTACTTAAGGCACCTATAACTTCTATTTTAAAATGGCTTTCAAATATGAGGGCTTCTCTTTATCCATAATAAGCAAACAATTCTTATATACACTAGCAATGATTACATATGCATCAATTAGCAGAGACAAAATAAATCACACACAATTTTGGCACTTCCATATGAAGTAACAGAATGACTAACACCATCATCATGTAGTCTTTGTACCAAGTATTCATGGAATTGGATCATACCTTATTTCCTATCAAGAGATTTGTGAGCTTCCCCACGAGTAAGGGCAAAAACTCTATTTGGATTCCTAGGCTTGCTCTCTTCTGTTTTTTGTCTACACTCTCTAGCATAATAGCCAGGCTTCCCACATTTGTAACAAACGCTTGGCCCAAACCAACATGGTTTGTTTCCATGGTTTCTACCACAGTGTGCGCGTTGTATTGAGTTGGTAGTTGTATGAAATTTCCAACCTTCATGATAACTACCTCTTAGGTCATTCTTCTCATTCCAGGGTCTTTGATTTTTCCTTTTCTTGGAAGTTCCTTCTGAGACAGTTATCTATGGCTTCTTGTCACTCTTAATCAACTTATGGTATTGCAAGCTGCTCTCTATAATTCTACACACTTCTACAGCATTCTCAAACTTAGTTAATTGCTTTGGGGCTATCCTTTCATACAATATAGGATATATATATATATATATATATATATTTGCCATCCTTTGTAACATTATATACACAGACAAAAATAATTGAATAAGCAGAAGACATAAATTTCATGTTTGTTACTTTTTAATATATTCGAAATTTTAAAAATAAGTTTCTAGAGTGATAACTGATAAACAAACAAACATGTGACATTATAGTGAAATTTATTGATAAATGAGGCCGAAGAAGACGAATCTAACGACAAAAATATTATCTGTGGATTGAGTTAGAAAGGATAGTAATGGACTGATGGCCAATTTAACTAGCCACTTTTGAGTTATGGATCAACGTAGAATATGTTTAGGTACGCACAATTTGGGCTTCAATTTAAGGCCTATATGGAACACTTCCCTTGAATAACATTAAGTTGCAAATAATTAATTTACTTGAAGTAGTCTGGTTCTCTTAATTTTTATTCAAATCAAGATATGTGAAGGTAAAACGAAAACAGAGATGTGAACTTTTATTTTATTACAAACTCTTGCTATTAACATGATCAACACTTTAAAACTCACCTGTTCTGATTTGATTGAACAGAAATACATGAAGTACACAAGGTTAAGCGCCTGCATTTTCCCCTTTTCATCTTTTCATCCAAGATCTTCATGGCAAAAATAAAAAAAAACATGTAAAGATTGTCCATTTTTATCTAACACGAATGAAGGAAAATACTTAGGTCAAGTTCTTTAGATCCATTTGGTCAGGTTTTCCAATCACATATGACCATTTATCCTATATTTGAATTATTATCATTTAATTATAAACTCAAATACAATAAATAGGACATATGACAACTTATGATTGGAGAACCAAATTTGATGTAAGTATAGTCCTAAATGAAAATACCATTACTTTCTGAAGTTTACACAAATCTGAAGATGGTAAAAATCTTCACAGAGGGGGTACTCAAATCTGTTGGTCATGGTTGGTGCAGGGGAAAGCAGAGATGAAAAAGGAACCAATCAATCCATTCCACAAATATCGTCCCAATAAAATTCAATTTCACGAGAAAATTTGCATCCCCTATATCTGAGTTTTGGCAGTCATAATAGAACAATACATAGTCATAACTATTAAACACCCTTCAATTGTCAACAACCTTAAGACCCCAAGTCATATCTTCACAATGCCTTATATGTGGAACAAGTTCACCTGTGTCAGTACCTCTCTTGGCCTTGCAGTCATAAAAGGGAGGAGCATGGAAGCACGGCTCCATTGACATGGCACGCCGGCAAGGAGGATCCGGGGCTGTTCGATTCTCTGGCTTGTTCAGTATCCACGGCTTCAAGCCTCCAAGGCCTTGAGCCACATACCCAAAAGTTGACCATGAGGTAGTAACCAGCACATCAGTTAGGCTCAGCAGATACATTTCAGCCCAAGCTTTCTGGTTGTGCATCCGCTTCTCTGTTTGCTGATACCCTTCGTGGCTTGGCTGGTATATGCCAACCACCTCTCCTGTCACTGTAGGATACTCCCAATACATCTCCCTTACCTTTTCATAATATCCTGAGCTTAATGATGTCATCAGTACCGCTTTTGACTTTTGCTTTTCTGATGAACTTACAGTATCTTGATGCCTCTCTACATCAGGCAAAAGATTCTCTTTCAAAGTACAGGACAAGATTTGATCCAATATATGTTGAAATGGGCCCGGATCTGGTTCAAGAACTCTAACTTGGATGCCTAATCTTTCATCAGCTTTAGCTAAATAGGCTTCATAGTACCTAGTAACAAGTCCCCAAACACTGTTGGTGGGGTGCAAAAGGTATCTACCCAAGAAATGGAAGATTGTGTCCTTCTTTGGAAAGAGACTATACAGTTCCTGCTCAAAAGAAGGCATTAAATATAGAGATGGGATGAAATAATTATCTGTTTTCATGATTAACCAGGGTATTTTATGGAGATAACTTTGCTCGTCATCACAGAAGAAAAGCTTATCCTGATCATCGTAATCATGGACTAGATGAAGGTAGACATAAGATGGCACTGTGGAATTTGTAATTGAATTGTCTTTCAGCATCTTCCCATAACAATGAGAAGATTTCTGATTAAGACTGTGCATTTCAGTTGTGAGGGGGAAATTGGAAGGGAGAAACCAGGAAACATCAGGAAAAGGTTCACATAAAAGATCTTTCAAATCAACTCCAGGATCAACTAGTAGGACACGGTTTGTGAGTAAAGCATAAAGAAATGCAGAAGCTATGGTCAACATCCTATTCCCTAATCCACTAAATGAAACCCAAACTACATATTTACAGCCCGAGGACTCAGAAAAATGACCAGAGCTGAGCTCTTTTACTGTTTTGTTATAGGATTCAGTGTGAGGTCCGCATTCTTTGTGGAGTGATTCGTATTTTCTTAACTTAGAAATCAGATAAGAAGAAGGCTTTCCAGATAGTCCTTTGCCATATATGCCTGACATATACCTGCTGAGACAAGATCTTTCATCAAACCCAGCTGCAAGAAGGCCACCCAGGAGTTTATCTCTTGGCAACTCAACCGAATCAGAGAAATCTTGGTTCAAACCTAAGTCAGAGAAGAATATTAATCCATTACGTGATTGAAGTTTCCAGAAAAATCAGTCAAGACTCAAGAAAACATTCTTGCAATTGGGAAAATAAGATTTTTCAGAGAGACATTGGATGAGAAATACGAGACAGAAATTAATCACACTAGCAAGGTAAATAAGCAGCAATTGAGATATTTATCATTTCAGAAGGGGAAAAGGAGTGAAGAAGAAAATTTCAATATTGGATTATATATATATATATATATATGAAGAGGACGTTTTGATTTACATAAAAACCATTCTTTTTCTCACTTTCCAATATTCTCTCCTTCCTTCTAATCATTGGAAGATAGAAACTAAACCCTCTTATATGCTAAAAAATCAGCATATGCAATGCCAATGTCAATATAACAACATATAAAAGTTACAAAACCAAAGAAAGGATAGAATGATGTTATAAAAATAAAAACAACAGAAAGAAGGTAGCAGACTAGCTGCTGTGTAAATTTTATGTAGAAGACTTAAAAACAAGAATCTACATTCCACTTCAGTAATAATTGATCCAAGTTAAATAGATATCCATGTAGGCATTTGATATTCATCAGCAACATTCCTGGCAAATTTTATTCCTCAGTTGACTGAAACAAGTATATATTACTTTTCCATACTATACACTAAAAGGGGGAACAAAAATACTTTTGTCCCTTTTAGAAAATAGAGTAATAGGAAGAGCAAAAAGAAGGGAAAAGAGATTGCCCAGAATCTTATAAGGCACACACAGCATACATTCGAGAAAAAGCAAAAGCAAATTAGAAAATTTGTCTCATTCTACTTCCGTTTTTATTTACTGGCTTCTATTCCCTGAATTGGGCTGAATATTGTTCACTCGCAGACAACCAGAACTAGAAGTGCTGATTTTATCACTTTATTTTTTTCACCAGTATGACGCACTTAAGTTATAAGAAAGCAACAAGATCTATCAGCTTGTAAAAAATTAGAATGTAGGAAGCAAAAGAAGATTACAGAGTTAGAGCTGAACAATTCATACTAATCAAAACAGTTGACCATTTCGAGGTCCGGTTCGTAAGAGAATCAGTAATGTAACTTCGAAAAAAAACTTAAACACATGAATAACGAAATACCTTCACTTTGTTTAGCTTGAAATAAATCAGATTCAGATGCTTCGACAACACCATCTGAAGGGGGGTCTCGGAGAACCACCGACACCGAAAACAGTACAGAGAAGAGCATCAGACAAAGCAGGAAGAAGCCCATCACTTGAATCAAATTAACTCCACATTTCTTGTCAGAATCCCTGGAAAAGTAGGTTCGGCTGTCCAAATCTGAGAGCTTTTCTGCATCATCATTCGGATTCCTATTGACCCTCTTCATTGTAGCCACAGATCATCATCTGGGTAATGCCCACCCAGCTCAGTTCCAACCAAATCCGTCGAGGTCGCGCAGATCGAAGGATGGTTTGTCTTGTGGAGTAGTGATGGGAATAGCGAGTGAAGCAAGACGGTAAAGATATTACTGTTGCGCAGAAAAAGATCATAGAGTAACGGTATATGTATGAAGCATTTATTACGCTTGCTCTTGCGGTGGCTTACGCCTAGCTCTTGGGTAACCTTGGAGGAGGCGAAAAAAAAAATTAAAAATTTTATTTTGAGAACTGCGATATGCTTTGTCGGTAGAAAAAAATGAAAAATACGTGTGAGGGGAGCCAGTGGGTGCTGTACGTTCGTGGGTCATTTTGGGTTAGATTATATTCAACTGGCATACAAAGTTTGGATTTTCATTAAATCTCAGTTCCAAATCACCCAAATCATATATAAGTTATAAATATAAAATCAATTTGACTTTTTGTATAATTTTAAAAAAATTAATTAAATTATTTATGAGCTGATATATATTAAAATAATACACAGCCTGTTATATGATTAACTAACTATCTTTTTAATCATTTTAAAAAAAATCAATTAAATATTATATTTACGGTGGAAGGGAGTATTAAAACAAATTAAGGCAGATTAAATACTAAATCTGGTAGTATAGACCGATTAAATTTTAAACACCAAACCATATATAGGAAGAAATCCATTTAAGTCCAAAAAGATCCTACAATAAACACTATAGTACATCCCATCTTCCCTAAGATGAGACAGAATAGAGTAATTAAGGAGTTGGTCTTTTATAATCAATAAGACCCACCGTCGTACACACTCCACACAATTAAACTTCTATTTATAGAATCTTATAATGATTAACTAACTCATTAAGATCTTAATTAACACGAGTGGGGATCTCATGATTTTATATATCTAACTTTGGCTAATTATAACCCATTAATACGTGCGTTCACTACTGCAGATCGCTTCTCTTGCAAAATATTTCGACATAGGAAAACATTATTATGCTAATTGATGATATATATATATATATATGATGTTATGTTTTATTGTAAGCCGATAGATTGTTATCAATTCCTTTTCGTCAAATTATATTTATCTGCAACAAATCTTTATCAGGAGCAAGGAGCTTATATGATGTTCTTCACATATATGAATCTGGAAATCATCAAAAACTGGGCAGCTGTACGTTCTCTTCTTGGCGCCATTAATTCTCAATTATATTTATATGGGTTAAAGGCTAATTTGCCTTGAAAGTTTGTAAAATATGGCAATTTTACCCTTACAGTTAGTTGATCAAATATATTGAGTTGGCTGTCCATATATCATCTATTTTATTTTTGTTAAGGTAAAAATTTGTCTTAAAAGTTTTAGATTCGTTACTTTTGACAGTTAATTGACAAAAAATGTTCACATGATAGTCCACACGTTACCCACTTTAATTTTTTTAAGGTAAAAATTTGTCTCAGAAATCTATCTGTCATCTAATTCTTCTTTTTTAAAATTTAGATTTAAAAGTTCAGGTATAAATTTTCACTTTAACAAATATAATGGATGACTTGTGAACTGTTAGCTTAACATATTTGATCAACTAACGGTCAATTAATGGTAGGGGCAAAATTGCCCCACTTTACAAACTTCCGGGGCAAAATTGTTTTCAAAAAAACTTTTTAAACAAAATTGGCCCTACATACATACTTCTAAGGCAAAATTAGTCTTTAACCCTGTTTATATCCTAATTCTAACCTATAATATCTCCATTATTCTTACATGAATCAAACTTTCAAGATGTATTTGTGAATCGGTATTATTGTAATAAGGATGCCAATAAACGCCCAGGAAATTGTGTTGCAACGTGCAGGTCAGAAGGAGGCTCTGAATCAAACAAGTTAATTAGATGTTAGTGATAATTAATAATGCAGTTCAAGAGCATCATATTTTAACACTATGCCTTGTTCTTCTCATTTGGGTCATTTGGTTACAGACGATGCATGTAACTCCATTTCATAGCACCGGACTTATTTGGTTAACTTTAAACATACACATAGTCAATATTTTTTCCCCTTATTACTATCTACAAAATGAAGGGATTAGATTGGTTTGCTAAAATATTGACTTTAAGGAATATGTTTTGACATTCCCAAAAAAGAGTAGACAAATACAAGATTGTGGTAAACTTACTGGCATGATATATATATATATATATATATATATAATAATCCATCTGTGTCTGGAGCCGTAGCAACCGACTAGTTTGACTTAGGAGAATGTAAGCCCACTTTGGGGAACCTCGCTATTATCAAGTAATTATCACAGTTGTATATCTAGGACTCGAACACGAAATTGTTGGTTAAACAAGCACAACTTACAACTAGTTGAGCTAAGCACTTGGTGATTAGTGATATGATTTTAATCTTACTATGAATTTTTCCCCTTGAAAGAAAGACCTTTTTGTTAGCTTGGAAGACAAGATTCATTAATAAGAGCAGGATATATTAGGGAGACAAAATATATCCATATATTGTCCAGCATGCTGTGACTGTTTTCCTTTCTTCTGCATAGAGTCAGCAACAAGAAATCTGTCCTCAATAAAAAGAGACAGACTTAAAGCCTAAGAAGGTAATCCCTTAGGTCTGAGTCTAAGAGTATATTCTGATCTAAACCACACGTCTAATCTGATGCCTACAAGGCTCTCAACCTTGTTTACCTCCACAAACTTTTTTGATTCAACAAAGAGGAGGGAACTGGGGAAGGTTACTAGCATTTTCACCACTTGCCACCAGTAACTACTAACTACACAACAAAAGTAATACTCCTAATATTGAACGTACATTCAACTAGGTCTTTTTTAGGAAAGTCTGAATTGAATTTGAACCTCATTGCACTTAATTTGTTATCTAGTTAGTTTGTCACAAGAACATGTATGCTTGGTTTCAAAAAGTATTTGTATATATTATATATGGTTTATCTCTAATGTAATATTCATGATCAACTAGATATAGTTTTTTGAAAATAGAAACACACACACATATAAAGCAAAAGGTCACACAGGATGAATATGATGATGTACTAAAAACATACTATTACCAAACCCTCCAAATTCTCTAATTTATAGTTACGTAAGGAGAAATTACAACTTATAAGGAGAAAACTAAAAAAAAAAAAGTTATAGAGTAACTTCATAGTGCTTAAAGGGAAGTTTTACTTAGGGTATGTTTGGATGGCTGCTTATTCAGCTTATTGAACATCACTTTTAAAAGTGAAGTTACTTATAATAAGTCAAGTGTTTGGGTGTAGATAAAAAAATAATGCTGAAGCTCAATAAGTAGCATCAAAAGGAGAAGCTAATTTGAGGAGCTTTTCTAGCTTTTAGGAGGGGTAGGGAGAGAGAGAGAGAAAAGGGACAAAAAGGTTATTTGGTTGAATTTTCTAAGAATTGGTATATCAATTGTCTTAAAAAGTTTCAAACCAACTGTCATTAGTCTCTAAATAATTCATGGGTACTTCCCAATTTTTCCTATACATTATTTTCATTTTTATTATTAGTTGGGTCACGAATTACAATCATATCGCTATATTTCTTAAATTTGGATTTCTGAACATAATTTTCACCCAACTTTGAAAATTCATATCTAATTATACAAATATCCAATTGAGGTGATTACAAAGCTCAAGTGTCCCTTATTAAGTATAGTTTTAGAAAAAAAAATACTTAATTGGTTCAATTGGAATCATAAAATTCTCACTAATTTCATTTTTGAACATTGATCCAGAAACTGAGGAATTTCACTGGGCAAACTTCAAAAATTAATATCTCTTAACATATAGATTCAAATCATGCAAATGACATATCAAATTAAAGTTTGACATGTCTAGTTTTATACTAGAAAGTTTCATAATTTTTGGACATCATTTTTTCAGGATAAACTAACGTAAAATAAGATTGCTGCCAATCTCATTCCAGAAATTAGCCAAAACTTACTTTAGTAAATATACTTAGGAAAGTTGGTGAATACAAATTTGGGATGTTACACATCTCTTACTTATTATTAAACAAAAAAAATCTTTTAAACTAGAATTTGCTTGTTTTACTTAGGAAGTTCAACAATAGAAATTAGAGGTGTATGGACATCTTGGTAAATAGAAGCACCACTTGTTTAATCAACTTAATGGGTTGTCTCGCATGCCAGACCACTGTAGAAACAAACTCGAGTTGGATAAACTCCAAAAGCGAATTTGGCAGGAACTAGAGGACATATTAATACAAGAAGAACTTTTATGAGCTCAAAAGGCAAAGTACAAGTGGTTCTCCATAGGGGACAAAAACACAAAATACTTTCATGCCAAAGCTAATGGTCAAAGGAAAAGGAAGATGAATAAAGCTAAAAAGAAGGATAATGGCAATTGGACTTATAATGTAAGTGAAATTAAAACTCTTGCTTTGAATTTCTTTCACTATTTATTTATGGAGGAGGGAGGAACTGGCATATTGGAAGATTGTTTAGTGACATATCCTACTATCAAAGAAAGTGATCTTCAGATGTTGGGGGCACATTTAAGTGATGAGGAAATAAAAAGGAAGAGCTGGCATATTGGAAGATTGTTCAGTGACATATTTTAACATCTCAAATTTTCTGGGTAAATTCTTCAAGTAATAATAAGAATATAGTCTTATTATTTTATGTGCAATTTTTGGGGAAATTACGAAGAATGAATTTCTACCTAGAATTTTATCAGTATAAGCTTAAATTTAGAGAAATTCTAAAAAAAATAGTAAATGATGAAATTAATTCCTAAGAAAATATGGGGAATACTTCTGGAAATAGGATTGCTGAAATTTATGTGTGATTGCTGAAGTTGATTCTGAAATAGAAAAGCATGTATCTGGGAATTTGAGGATATGACTGAATGTTAATGACTCTAAGGTGTTTGATGAAATGTGTAGGAGAGTAATTTAATTGGAAATGTATGAGTTTGGTTCTGATTTGAATGGAAAACATGAAGTATGGAAGTGTTATGCATGAGATGTTGATTCTGAATTCTGGAAATCAGAAAAAGTAGTCTGTTTGGTGTAGACTTTTGATAGA
>JBAGKO010000005.1:12465890-12480338 GCA_037177275.1 Acacia concinna | reverse complement strand
GAGCTAGAAGATCCGTCCCTGCTGTACCTGCAAGGCTAGCATATTTCTCAACGTGTATGGAATGAAAATATGAGTACGATAACTTGACTACAACTATTAATTACTAACAAATGTCATTGACTCTATCTACTTGTTAATAGCAGCTAAACAAGATTCTTCATACTCAGTGCGCCTTGTGTTCTACTGAAATGGCTGCCCCACCACCTCACATAATTGAGCACTTAAGACAAGCAGGATTTTACGGAGCTACACGATTATTGCCATTCGATTATGATCGAAGTTTAGTCTCCGCCCTAGTTGAACGGTGGCGCCCCGAAACACAACCTTTCACACCACCTGCGGAGAGTGTACCATAACACTACAGGATGTTTCCATACAATTGGGTCTTCCGTGCGAATGGCTCAATGTTATTGGGACCACCAACCTAAATTGTTTTACTCTTTGCGAGTTGCTACTAAGTATTAGACCACCTACAGATAAAGTACGTGTCCAGAGACTAAAACTAAGTTGGTTGCAATAGCACTTCCAGGATCTACCAGCTAATGCCACTGATGAACAGGTGCAACGATTTACGCGAGCCTATATACTTAGGTTGATAGGCGGATTCCTGATGCCATATAGATAAGGAAATATTGTGTACTTAATGTACCTTCAGCTCTTCATCAATTTCGAAACAGCTGGAAAATACAGTTTGGGATCGGTAGTGTTGGCCAACCTTTACAGGGAGCTGTGTAATGCTACTAACCCTGCTGAATTAAATATTGGAGGGTACTTATCATTAGTATATATGTGGCCGTGGGATTGCTTCCCTACAATAGTACCACAATGGCTTCCGTATCTAGACCCGCAAGCACATATATATAATCTGTTACCTCTGTTAGGATTTAGGTATTGTAAACTTCACCTGTGAAATGTCTTATTTGTACATAATTAAATTTATAGAAAATATGATGTTACTTTCTCTAATTAGAGGTGGCAATGTGTGAGACACATTTCTCATCTAGTTGAACAAACTTTACTCTGATACGAGAGTTTCTTCGACAAAATGGCTAATGATGAAATAATTTGACAGCCATACTAACTTGATGAGGCTCAACAGTTCATTCCAGATTATTACTTTCAAACATCAGAAATATGGCTTGCCTCTGTTCCTCTTATATGTTTTAATATTGTAAAGTGGCATCATCCGGATTGTGTGCTACGCCAGTTTGGTAGGCAACAATCAATTCCACGCCCACCTGTTTGCCTACAGAATGATCACTCATTGGACCTACACGGCAGAACGAAGACAAACTGGCTAGACTATCACGGAGACTACATTAATTTTTGGCATGGTTTGTCACATGCTATTTCTTTTTCTCCAGTGGCACACGATAACCTTCAACGGAATTTGGAGTACATGAGATGGTACTGGCGACATACAAGATGATGGATTCAACCAACTATTGACGACACTGGTTGCACGGTTAGTTCTTCTTTTCGTGGGTCATCAAGATATGCCTTTTCCTTCACAATAACTAATTATAACCCTGTGTGTTGTTATTCATCTCAGGTAGACATATAAGAAAGGCTATACAGGTTAGCAGTCATTGAGCGTGACATATGCCACAGTTTTACCTGTATTGAATTTCGCGATCAAGTTACTGAAGATCAATGCAACATCATGATTGCGCTCAGAGAGCAATGATTTACATTACTCCTAAACCTGCTCCTTCAGCAAGTTAGCTGCCTCATCCATACATTGCTTGTGAAAGGCTAAGCAGGCAGCGTCGCGGCTACTTGTCCACCCAGCCTCCGGTTGTGGTTGAAAATGTTACAATCCCACCAAGAGGTCCAGATTCCATGTAACCTTATTACGTGTCACCTCCATTGTCGTCCCATATCCAAACCCCTTCGGCCCCACCTCATCCACAACAACCGCAACCATTCTCATCTTCATTTGATGACTATATTATTCTCGGCTGCATACAACACTCCTTCAACTTTTGACAGTGATGGGCCATCATATCCATCCTTTGTCACACCTAGACAATCCATTAGTCTAACTGCATCGTCGTGGCTTTTTAATCCAAACACATCATCATCAACTATACAGATGGCTGAACCGATTCAATCTAACCAAGTTGACGCAGGACAACAGCAACAGCAGCCACAACTGCCACGACGTAGCCACAACTGCCACAACGACAGCAGACAAGAACTCGGTGTGGCACGGGCAGTCATTACTTTTAGGGTTGTTTTATTTTATTTACGCTTTTTGGTCCTAACTTAGTCATAATCATTTGTATATTCTTATGTAATTATTTTATGCACTCATATAATTACTATGTGATAACAATCATTATTAATAAAATATTTATAATTTGTGGATTTTTTGGTTGATTTGTGCTTTATGCAAATATCTTTATTTTTATTATATTTATTATTTGTATTTATGAATTTTATAAATAATAAATAATATAAACAATATAAATACAAAAAAAATAAGAGTACGTACTTCTGCATGGCAGAAGTCGTGCTTGGTATACACGACTTTAGCATTGCAGAAGTTGTGCTTGGCATGCACAACTTTTGCATTGCAGAAGTCGTGTACATCAAGCACGACTTGTGCCCTGACAAGTCGTTCAGCAAAAACACGACTTCTGCTAATCCAAGGAGGGGAAGCTCACTTTTTAACGCAAATCGTTCTTACTTTGCACAATTTGCAGAAATCATTACTGCTAACTGCGATTTGGACTGTTGTATCTCGCTAATTAACTTTTTTTCTATTGTATTTCATTAATTTTGTTTACTATTTATTCTATTTAATTAAAAAAGCCCGCTAATATACATAAATTTCTTAAAATGACACTCTTTTACCACAACTGTTAGATGAAAAATTGCCCCTTTTTAGAAAGTTTATGCATATTTTAGCACCTATAAAAATTTGATAGTTCTAGATGCCCCTCACATAAAACTTTGTTGTTAAAATTACACTTTCAACTTTTTTCCCAATGGAACAAGTTTCAATTTTGGGAAAATTGTTATTAGATCTAAAAAAAAGTCATGAAATTTTGTAATTGTACTTAAATTTTAGATGACAATTTCATAAGTTTCTATTGACAACTCCATGAGATTCAAGTGCAATTACAAGATTTTATGAGACCGTTTAATCTTATTTTCTCTTAGTTAGGACTTCAATGCAATTTTTCCTTTCATTCCTATATAATTGTTTTGATTTACTATAATTAAATATGAAAAAGCCATGGAAAGTACCTGCGGGCAGATCCCCTCCCTGGCCCTAAACGCTACTGTTTGGGGCTGAAAAATGGGAGGTTTTGCGTTTTTTTATTTAAAAAAAACCCCATTTAGCACTTAAAAGTATTTTTCAGTGTTACCTAATATCATAAAAATGTGATACTGGGTGTAAAATGTGAGGATGACTTATTTTTTTAAAAAAAATATTCAGTGTCCTTAAATATTTTGTTAGTAGTACCCAGTATCAAAAAAATATTTCTTTTGTAGTACATAAAATATTTTTTTAGTAGCACCCAATATCTAAAAAACTGCATAAAATATTTTTCAATAGCACTTAATATCTGATAAGTTGTATTAAGAAGTATTTTTTTCACTAATACGCAACATATAATAATGAAAGAATTAATTTAAAAAACTCACTATTACTGAAAAATATCCTAAGTTTATGGTGCTAGTTGCAACTAAAAAAATATTTAACCATTTTGGATACATAAAAAAATCATTTTATGATACTAGATGACATTGAAAAAATAGTGCTAAATAGGTTTTTTTTTAAAAAAAAAAAAAAGCAAAACCTCCCCATTTTCCAGCCCCAAACGACAGTGTTTAAGGCCAAGGAGGGGAAGGGATAGGGAGGGGATCCGGTCGCAAAGTACCCAAAGCTCTACACCCAACATCCCATGTTGTGATTCTTTCCCTTCTTGACATTCCCTCCATTTGGTGGGTTTATAAAGATAGTGGATTTGTTTATGGCATTAAGATTTTGATGGTTTTGATTAAAAAAAAATGCACAAGTAGCTTGGAGCTAGCTAGGCAAAAAAAAAAAAACAAGAAGAAGCAGAAGAAGAAGAAAGAAAGAAATGGGTTTGCCCTTGAAATTATAGGGTTAGGAATCTAGAGTCGAACTTCAAGCTTGGAGGCTCAGTGGTGTAGTCATTCTTACGGTTGCACTTGAGATATGTTAAGGTGAAATTTTAACAATGAAGCCTATGGAGACGTGATTAAATTATAAAGTGTGCAAAATTAATTACAATTTTTTAAAATAGGTGCAATTTTAACACTCCTATTAAATTGACACAAACGTTCATTGTAAAGTTAAAAGGAGAACAAGTGGGTGCCGCATAAAATAAAGAGACAAACATTTGGGCCAATTTAATAAAATTACTAAACTTACACCTCAATAAAAAAAACCCAAAAAGATAAATGTAATATAATAATAATATTCGTATGATAGTATATAATTTGAAAAATAATTTAATTATATTTCTATTTCAACATAATTTATATATTTATAATAAAAATATTAATATAAGTTAAATTACATTTGTTCTTGAAATATAAGTGAAACTACATATAACTAGGCCCAAAATTTTAACATGTTCATAATGTAGTAAACTAAAATTTAAATTTCAAATAGAATAAGTATTTATATTTAGCATCAGGTAGTGCCTCAAAACTATTATAACCTCTAGAAGGATATTATAGTTATAGCTATAAAAAATAATAAAATAATTTGTTGTTAACTAAAAAGTTAATTTTCTGTAAACTTAACAGGTGTTTTTAGTTCTTTGATGTTTCTAATTTATTTGTAACCATAAAATGTGAAAATAGCAATTGCACCACTTAAAAGGTTGCGAAAGTTTGCAAGCTGAGTATTCAAAAGTGTTTGTGTGATGAATTTTGCACCAGAAACTTTAAATTCATAGCAATATTGTCCCACCATCTGAACACATTAAATTTGACTGTTAAATATGTGTTGTGTGATCTATGTGTTACTCCTTCCACATGCCGTCACCCCATAGCCCATAACCCCAAGTCATATGCCTGACAGTCTCTCTGTCTTCTGTGATCTCAGCCATCTCTCCAAACATAGCAGTTAGAATCTCATGAATCTTTAGTTGTATCTTACGATTTGATTGAAAAACATATGAGAAATATATAAATCTATTGATATATCTTACTTGTGTATGTGTCTTGTAATTATAGGAGTAATATAAGCTAGAATCGCGCAATACAACGATTTTCTAGGTGAAACAAGTTGTACACAAATTGGGCGTATATAGCACGATTCAAGGTCATGCACAAATTGAACCTATTTAGCAAGACGCAAAAATTGAGTGTATATGATGAGATTCTTGGTGAATCAAGTCGGGCACAAATTGGGTGGATCTGATGTGATTATAGGTGAACCAAGTCAAGCACAAATTGAGCAAATCTAACACGACCCAACTTTAGAAAACCCTTTTTTTGTTATAAATATTGTCATATTTAGATGGATGTCCAAGAGCCTTCCAAGGGTGTCTTTTGAAGTTCTCCAATTAAATCAAAATAACCTACAAATGAATAGCCTCTTAGGAGTTTCTTATGATTATTAGACATAACCTCCCATTGCAACATATTTCACAATTATGTATATTTATTCTCTTGTGTAACTCTTGAAATGTAATTTAAAGTCTTATGGCCTATAAATAGTGTGCATGTACCAAGTGATAATAGATGAATAAAAATTATCAATTCCTTTTTCTCTCCAATTCTCTCTTATGTATCTCCATCTCTCTCGTGTATCTCTATCTCTCTCACATTCAATCTCTTATATTTTCCTAATTTTATAATAGCCTTCAAGTTTTACCTCCTATGGCACTTTTTATTATGAGTGCTACGTAAAGGTTTGATCAATTGTGGCATTTTTTTAAAGAAGCACCACATTTATCTTTATAAAAAAACTTCACCCACAAGCTGTAGCGCTTCTCTAAAGACGGGCCACAAAATGTGTACCACTTTTACCTCTTTTTGTAATAGTAAATTCACTAGTTAGTATTATATTGATTTACATTATTAACTAGTTGATAATTCTTAATTTATTGAGTAAACGGTAGTCAAATTATGGATTATGACTCTAGCTACGTACTTCGATATATATATATATATAGCACAAAAGGGTATATTTATCCTAGAAGTCTTATGAGGAGCAATTTTGCCCTGAAAGTTAAAATGGGACAATTTTGGCCCTGCTATAAGTTGACCGTTAGTTGACTAAATATGTTAAGCTGTAAGCCATAAATCATCCACTTTTATTTTCTTAAGATGAAAATTTGTCCTGAAAGTTTTAAATCCATTAATTTTGACCAAATATGTTGAACAAACAGTCCACATGTAATCCAATTTATTTTTATTAAGGCATAAATTTGTCTCATAAGTCCATCTGTCATCTATTTATCTTCTGTAAAAATTATATTTAAAAGTTTCAATACAAATTTTCATCTTATAAAAAAATACAATGAATGGCTTATGGACTACTAGCTGAACAAATTGGTCAACTAATGACAGGGGTAAAATTGCCCCTTAGAGACTTTCAAAACAAAATTACCTGTAGGGCAGTACTTTCAAGGCAAATATGTCCCTTTTGTCCATATATATTTATCCCTCTATTCATATAGGAATCAACTAATCTCAGAGGGAATAATAAGTGTGTTTCTCCAAACACAACTAAAAGAAATCGCGGTAGTATTGAGAAATTATTCCCGGATGTGGAAGCTCATCAGATACGAAAATGAACAAGTTCATCATCTGATTATCACCACCTTTTGCAAATCCATCATGCAGCAGGGAAATCATCCAATATTACTCAACAGCTAGCTCAACACACTCTAAATCACATACACAAGGAAATTAACTTGAACTTGTATTATCCAATATAACTTTGATTTACACTTGTTATGTCATTTGAAATTGCTTAGCTCGTTCCAGTTTTCAACCCCCACCTTATGCTTTTCCATTCCCCTCTTTTATTAGTGTATTCACTTTAAAGCAAAAGCTAATAATGCATCACAAATTCTCTTTTTCTTCCACCCCCCCTCCACCCCGCGCACTTGCTGCTTTTTTCCCCCCTTCCTTCTTTGTTACTTTATATTCCCAATACCCTCCTCCGTCACATGGATTTCTACTCCCTACCATACTCTTCAATTATTGCCTAAGGGTGTACACACACACACACATATATATTGCAATATGTATTAAAAATATTTATATTGGATGAATTATTCTTTATATATTGGGATTCAGAGTTTAAGGTGATTTAATTTGAATGAATGAAGACTAATATTTAAGCCAATTCATTTCAATAAAAGTCACATTACATGTATACGTACCAACTCCAACTTTAGTCATTTTGGATAACTATAAAAGAACGGTGAATTAGTGAGGGAATTGGACGGTTTTATCCTCAAATAGACTGTCACTAATTGGTTAGCATCAAAATTCCATCATACTATTTTTTAAGCATACAAGTATTTTTATACATATACGTGTGTGTGTGTGTGTGTGTGACGTAGTCCGTGTGTAATGCCCAGTACTTCTGCTATGGCTACAGGAACCGATGTGTGAGCTTACATACATACTAAATCTTAAGTCTTAAGTCTTAACCCTTTCCTTTCGTTCACCTTGGAATCTTGGATAATCACCTTTACCTTTATTCTCTCTTTCTCTCTCTCCTATCTCCTCTCTTCAAAAATCATATTATACTAACCCTTTCCTTTCCTTCACCTTGAATCTCTTTGAAGCTCTGAACTTTAGATATGGATCATTACTCTGAAGATCGACCCGAAATTGTATTCTTCGACCTTGAAACCATCTACTCCACTTCTGTCATCGTGGAGTTCGGAGCCATCTTGGTTTGCCCCTATACGCTAACGGAGCTCCGTCACTACTCCACATTGGTCCAACCCGACAACCCTTCCCTCATCCCCCCCGTGTTCGAACGCAGAAACGGCATTACTCGCGATGCTCTCGCCGGTGCTCCTACCTTCGCCGACATCGCCGACACTGTTTATGAGCTCCTTCACGGTGTGTCCCTTCTCTTTTGTACGTACGTAAGTGGCCAAAAATGGAGAATTATATGACTATAATTAATTCTTCTTCGATCTTTCTTCTGTAGACCGGGTATGGGCGGGTCATAACATCTTCAGTTTTGACTGTCCTCACATCAGAAAGGCATTTAGTAAGTTGAATCGGCCACCGCCCAAGGACAAAGCTATTATTGACTCGTTTCCTCTGTTGACTGAAACGTTTGGAAAGAGAGCTGGTGACATGAAGGCATCGTTCCTATATTTTTATACTATTTTCTATATCATGTTTTGGATAAGTTATTAGCTATTATTTTTTGTCATATGCGATCTGTCTCTTATATTAACATTCTTATAAATTAAAATATATATAGGAGAATAATCATATTCAAGTTCTAAAAGTAAAAAAAGTTTGGTTTAATATGATCAGTTAAATCTCAAAAAACATTGAAAAAATGAATTGTAAATTTTGATTCAGAAATATAGTTACAACTGAGAGCATTAATTGGAAATTACATATTTAAATCCCATTGGTTGCTTTAATATTCTCATATTTTAAATTGTCTGAATGTAAAATATTGACAAACTCTCGTCTTTTAGTAATTTTTAAATAATGCGATTAGCATTAAATTGATGTGTTGTACTTGTATCATATACATAGTTTTGGTTTTGACTAACTACAAGTTTTCATATGTTGAAATATATTATATTGTAGATGGCCAGTCTTGCAAAATATTTTAGGCTTGGAGAACAGACACATAGGTAACTGTGATGAGCAATGGAATTTGATGTGATGCTTTAATTTCTTGTAAGCTAAGCCACCACCTATGGTAATTTCCTTTTGCTTAATTAATTAATATTTTCTACAATAAATCTTTTCATCAGGAGCTTAGATGATGTTCGGATGAATCTGGAAGTTATCAAATACTGTGCATCCATTATGTTCTTGGTAAAACTTTAATTACTTCGAATCCAAGCATTTAATCACGTACTGTTACATAATTGTTCCAGGTACAATGGACCATATGTGCATAATTAAGCCGTATTATACCATATCCTAAGCTCTTAGCACATGTTGAGTACCTCCTTAGGAAGTTTTTGACACGATATGACATGGTAGCCTTTTTCTCATTTAATTAAATTTGTTGAGTTCTGGTAATTGGTGATATAACAATTTATTTATAGCTATAGGGCTAGTTGATATATAACAATTGCCTAATATTTCTTCGCTTCAATTAGTTAAATATGATAGTTTCTTATTTCAAATAAATAGGGGAAAATTTTCCCCTTGAAAATTTTATCAATGAGGATGACTTAAATTCGACTATGCATACAGAATTTGCAGAGTAACACTAATTTTTGCATATAAATTTATCACATCCTTTTCACCAGTAAAATTTTTAATTGGGAGTGCCTCCAAATTTCCCTTGTTTTTTTTTTTTTGACAATATTCACTAACAGATGGAAATTTGACTGGTAAAATCCTCTACTTTAATTTGTAATCCCTGGGACCATATACATACAGGAATCAAGTTTTCCAAAGATATTCAGACTTAATGGAAAATCATTACTGGATAGCGGCTCATCATCATCATCAGATATGAACATGAAACCCATCTCACAAGTTGTTGCAAGTTTTCCACCACCAATGATAATGTCTTCTTCTGCCCTTGCTTTACCTGAGGCGACCCACGATGATGATGATGGTGATGATGATGAAATGTGCACCTCAAAAGGCTCTGAATCATATAACACGGTATAATATACATGCTAATTATTTTCTCCGGTTTTAAATATCAGATCCACCTATTTGACTTTTTGTCTTAGAGGTACAGAAGATGGTTGAGCTACTTAATCATATAACATAGACGACAAAATGTCATGGCTCATTAATTAGTAACAGTCTATTTCCGTAGCTAATTAACCCACCGTTGTTGCTTAGTATAATTAAGATAACATCATTTTGCAACTAAAGCTAATATAATAATTATTGCCGGATTAATTTTGTTTCCACTATGATTGGTTAGTTACCATATGTCTATATATGTATATAGGAATCATCATCATCAGCATCAGATAATAGGAAGACAGGATTGAGTTGTGTTGTTTGGAAGGCGCATGAAATTTTCATCTCCGGCCTCACTGCATCTCTCGTTCAATCATATCATGGCGGTCAAAGGATTCAACTGTTTCACAATGGCTTCCCCTTTCAGATTTCTTGTGCTGATCTGAAAATACGGTTTGGAATACGCAGCAGGTTTTATAGCAGTTCAGGCAGACCAAAGTTCAATTTTGTGGTTGATGCATCACAAAGCTTATGTGAAGTTCTCGGAGCTTGTGACGCTATTGCTTTTAGTTTATTTCTTCACCCCGGAGCCATCTCTGAGTGGAAGCCACTAGTTTCCAGAAAAGACGACTTCGTCAATTCTCCTACTGTTAGGTTACAGTAAGTTTCACTATAAATTAAAATACTCGCATGAATATATCAGAATGTGACGTACATAAAAGAAGTTCTATATATCTCTCTCTCTCTCTATATATATATATATCTATTGTATGTAGTGCCTTCTTGAGAAGTTAATTAATTTGTTGTTGTAACAGTATTGCCATGTCAGGATGTGGGGACGCTGCCATATTTGAAACTGATTTCAAGAAAGAAACACCAACAGGCATTGTTCAAAGGTTACGTTTCAACAAGGTTGATATTAAGGAGCTATGTTCGTTGTTGATACCTGGCAATCTTGTTGACGCAATCTTCTCCTTGGATCAATATGAGTATAAACAGAGTGCTGGCCTTAGATTGGTTGCTCAAAAATTGATCTTTCGTAACTAGAAAATGAACATCTTCTCATTAATTTGTCTAGGGGACACAAACACTACACACATGCATGCCAAAATGGATTAATTATGTGTGGCATTAACTCATGCATTTATAATGTATATAATGCATATGGCAAAAAAAATTATGTAATGTATATATTGACTGAGACTTATTGTAAAGCTTATTCCGTTGATATTTATTCTTGTTTTTAGTATGAGGCACCAACTAATTATTATGTTTGATATTTTTTATAAGGCACTTATAAATTTTTAAATTACATTAAATTTTTTTTATGTCTATCTATATTTAATAAGGGTAGTATGAGAGAATAATAATTAGTACTCCTTTAGTTCTATATATATAGTATTAAAGTGTAAAACTAATAACAAATTATTTATCCACTTGCATTGAGCACAAATAACTATGGCAAAACTAGATATCAACAATTTTTTTAGTAGCATTTGTCACAATACCGTCGGTCAAAGGTTAAATATATGGATGGAAAAGTATTTTTGATTAGAATGGGTGACGTGGCAAATATTTGCAAGTTGATGTGGCAAAGTTTTTAATATCTTGTTTTTAAATACTTTATCTCTCTTCCACCCCCTTCTCCCATCCCATCTCTCTTCCCTCAAGTCCTCAACGCCTCTCTCTATCCGTCCCCAGCAAATACCAAAGAACGAATGACGAGTGAGAGAAATATAGAAGGTGAACATTCCTCCTCTTAGATTAATTTCACTGAACCCACATTCCCAAATCATGACCATCAGAATCATATAACTACTTCTCCAAGCTCTTATCATCATCATTTTTGGGTTTTGACTTAATCCATAAAAAGGAACTGAATAGGATTTGTGTGTTTCTGGAAGGTACGTGGCAACACCATTGTTTGGAAAGGATGAGGAACGAAAGAAAGGATAATAGGAAGTAAAACATTGTCAGAATATAATAAGCACACATGGGTTTCAGTATATGACAACAATGCAAAACTAGAAAGTATTTCCCCTATGAATTCATTTAAAAGTCTTTCTACGCATTCATCACTGCTGCCTCCTTCTCAATGATCATTACCGCCTCTTGAAGACCCCTTGAGTCTCATTAGGGTTGGCCTCACCCTCTCCGATGCTAATGGCAACCTTCCCAGCCTTGGATTCGAAAACTGCTTCACTTGGGAATTTAATTTATGCGATGCCTTCACCCCTGATTCCATCGATTTGCCCCGCCCGCAGGGGATCAATTTCAGCAACTTGTACAGATTTTGTTAGCAAGGAGATGTACGATATCTTTGGCAAGTACAGGGCGATTCGACTTCGATTCGATTCATGAAGTCTCGACTTCCTCGTACTTCAATCTCACTCTTGAAGATCTCAGCCACTACGCTTTCCATTGTCCATCGCTACAGTGAAGGGACGAAGATTGTTAGTGAGGATTACGGACAAGGCGCAAGAGACAAGAAGATTGTTCACAGGTAAGCGTCGATTGATGACGAATTTTTTTCCCTTCAACTATGTTGAATCCCATCATTAATTATGTTTTGCTGTCGAGTTACAGTGAATGGCAGCAAGTGGTGAAGATGACGGGAATGGCGAGGCAAATGGGATGAAGAAAGCTTATAGGAACGTCAATCTGGGTTCATGGGTGACAAAACACTTATGGCGCAATTGTTATTGGGTAAACCGCTCTTCCCTCTAGATCTAGGTTATAGGTCAAGATCATACTTCTGCAAAACCGCTCTTTCAACTCTGTCACAAGTGAGACCCATGTCATCCAAATATGCTTGCATTTCTTCAACCTCCCATTTGACAAACGCGCGGGGAGCACAAAATAACCCAACAACAGCACTCACAAGCACACATGTTTTCTATTTTTTTTTTTAATTAGTCCTTATAATTAGGACGGGCAAGCACTAATGGCATGGGGTTACAACGACGGGATCAAACCCGTGACCTCCTCCCACTTGGGAGATATCATTATCACTAAGCTACAAGGCCTTAGGTAGCACACATGTTTTCTGACCATGCTATATATTCACTTTTACTAAACATTTTTCCATTTAGCGCAAGCTATTTATGCTAATACTCAACCCTTTAGAGTTTGTTTGGCTGTGACTTATGAAAAATAATTTATTTGATTTGTGTGGCTTTTGATAATTAACTTATAAAAATAAGTAACATATTAGAAGTCAATTGTGTTTGGATTGGAGGTAAAAAAATGACTTATTAGGAGTAGAAGAAGTTACTTGTGTTTGGATTGGGAGTAAAAGAAGTTACTTATAAGAGAAAGAAAAAGAAACTTCTTTTGAGAAGTCACTTTTTTTTTACTTATAAAAAAAATTAACTTATTGACATAAGTTACGTTTTTCCAGAAGTCAAAGCTAAACACTCAAATTCAGAAAAACTATTTTTTTTCTACAAAAAAGTCAAAAGTCCATGCCAAAAGCTCTTGCCAAACAAGCCCTAATACTTTTGACAGATTCTTCGTCATAATATATGGATCACCATCATTGATGAAGAATGTGTTCCGTGAGTATATAGCTCACAGACAAAGGACAAGTAATAGACCCATTGGTTCACAGCAAATTATTTATTAAGAATATCCATTTAAAATGAATAGGATTGACCAAAGTCTAGGACTTTAATGTCTTTTAAGGCATGCAACATGTAACATTATCATGTGTAAATGAACCTATGTTTGTCAGGAAGGACCAAAAAGAATCCATGTTGCAATAGATTAAATTTCTCTCATCCTATTAGTAATTATTTTAAATAAGCAAAAGAACATCACTATCAATAGTGGCATCAGGTAATTGACCACGACATTACTACACGTAACCATACTCAATTAAAGAGATTGCATATAAAACATAATACACTGGAATGAAAAGGCATACATCTCATAAAATTACCAAAACGAATTGTCTAAATTAGAATAACAATAACGATCGGGAATTCAACAACCGAAGCAAACTGGAAATGAAGCTATATCTACTAGTGAAATACATGGCATACAAATACTAAGTGCATCTGCCAAATGAAGTAACCATGCTAATGCATATTCATAAATTCCTAAAAACTTCCTTGTAGACAACATTGATGGTGGTCCTATTTGAGCCAATTCCATTGTTAGGGATATATAATTTCAATCCATCAATGCTTCTAACCCTTGATAAGGCAACATATAGTTGCCCATGTGTGAATACGGGCTTAGATAAGTACACCCACACGTGACGAAGAGATTGACCTTGGCTTTTGTTTATAGTCATTGTAAAACTCATGTTTATTGGGAATTGCCTCATTCTCATATAAAACAGCCATCTACTCTTTGAACGATTCATGTCCATCCTATGGATCAAAACCTTTTTATTTGGATTTGAACCATTCAATGTAATAGCTTCAATAACTACTACTACAAAAATGAGGTATAACATCTATAAGAGACGTCCGTTTTTAAAATAACAAAAGTTAAAAGTTACGCATAGCAAAATCATAATTAAAATGTGTACAAAAACGACAGAAATGGGCTACTTGGTGTCTGTTTTTTCAAAACACA
>JBAGKO010000005.1:12443835-12458876 GCA_037177275.1 Acacia concinna | reverse complement strand
GAAGAGAGTTCATGCCAATTGATACAAAAGTAGCAAAAATGGTGCTTATACTTTTCATCCATTTTCTCTAATTGATGTTGTGGCTTCCAATGTGATCCCAAACATAAGAAAAAATTGCCCACTGCAATCGTGTGTTGATTTGTGTGAAACGTCCCAATCGCATGGAGTACCCACGCTCCAAACACACGCTCAGCCAATTGCAATTGGAAAGGAAATTTACGCATGTTTGGTTTAGTGCTTGTTTGGAATAATTTATTTAGGGTAATAAGATCTTATTTGTGAGGTACGAAATAAATATGTGAGAGAAGTTTTTCTTGTACTTTATGCATAAGATCTTATTTAGCTAAAATAAGTTATTCCAAACGAGCCATTAACAATTTCCATATCTATGATTGTAGCCAAATCGCGCCATCACTTATAAGCACAAATTTGGTACTTATGAGTCCGATTTGCATTGGTGGGTGTCAAGAGTAAATTTTTTTTATATAATTTATTTCAGTTTTAATCCATTTGACTTTTTAAAAAAGGGATAATTACATTAAAGTCCTAAAATAAATAAATTAATTATTTGACAAGTCTTAGTTAGCTGCTCAACTTGTCAATAGTAACTCATCACTTGTCAATGGAGGCCTTTCTGATATTAATTTCTCTACCTGGGACCTCAATGTAATTCTCCCTTTAAAAAATTCTAAGAAAGCTAATTACCGTATTTTAAAATATTAAAATTTATCATTTTTTCAAACTATTTTATTTGACTCATGAACTAATATATGATATGATAAAACGTAACATATGATATAATTAAGTAACATATTTTGCTTCTTTCACTTCTCTAAAGAAATTTAATCGGGTCTTATAATTAAGATTGGAGGTAGTATAAATATTACAATATATTTACATATCATATATACTCCTTACAGTCCTAATTATAAAACTCAATTGATTCTTTTAGAGAGATTAAGGAAGCCAAAAGAGTCAACTATGTCTTATAATTAAGATCAAAAGTATTATAAATACCACAATATATTTACATGTAATAAGACTTTCTCTAGTCATAACTATAAGACTCAATTGATTTTTTTTGAGAGATTAAGGAAACCAAAAGAGTGAACTAGGTTTTATAATTATAATCAGAAGTAGTATAAATATCACACTATATTTACATGTCACAAGACTCTCTACGGTCCTAATTATAAAACCTAGTTGGCTTTTTTTTGTCCCTCTTTATATACTTTTTTATTCATTTAACCATATTATTAATTATATTCTTTTTAGGTTTTTTATTCGTTTATTTCTAGAAAAAATTGTTTTCATATTTCTGTTATAATTTTTAAATATCACAACAAATATATATGTAGTCTGTTAATATAATTCATGCCATTTTCAACCATTTTCTATCAAAAGTAACTCTTAAGAAATTTTAATTAAATAAGTTTTGCTTTTACATAAATAACTTATAAGTAGCTTCTGCAATTTTTATTTTGAATATAAATCAAATTATTTAATTTTACTTTTATACAATATCACTTTTTTAAAAATAATTATTATCTTTACTCCAAACTCACCAATTGTTTGTTTCAACCATTTTCTTAAGAAATTTATATTAATAATTTTGAAATATTCTCTCTCTCACCGGTTTAGTTCTGATTTAATTTCAATCTGACTCACTAACTTTGACTCAATACTAATGCCTCAATAGATTTAATGACCAGTCCGAATTTCAAAACCTTAATATATACCTTACCCTGCTACGAAGGGATAGCGCGAAAGATATTTTGGCATTATATAATTTGATCCTCATGGTGATATTTACAGAAAAAAAAACATAATCGTAATAAAAATGATTGGTCAATGGTCATTGGATACTGAGAAAAAAAATATCGTGGAAATGGTCGTGGCGAGGATATTTTGGTCATAGAAGTTCAAGGAAGCTTGAATTAGATCTCGGAGCGACGTGGCTTCTTCCCTATCTCTACCAAACTATCCACACACTAACCCACACCCACTCTCTCCCCCTTTTTCAATTGCACTTTTTTCTCTCTCTTCTCCCATCCTTTCCACGTCATCCTTTTTGCTACCCTACTCGGGTGTGTTCATTGCGCATCCTCCAGCCTACCTCTGCTTTGTTGCTTTCGCCCTTCCTCTCTCACCGGCGCATGTTAGTCTTCATCAGCACCCCATTTGGTCTTTGTTAATTGCAATTTTACCAGCTAAAAAGCTCTAAACTTGAATTGCTTCTCTTTCCTTCATTCATTCGAGTTTTCTGTTTGTATCGCCGACCGAGGATCGATTTTTTCGGCTCTTCTAACTTGTGCTGTTTCTCGTTATCCAAATCCAGATGGTTGATTCATCTGGGATCAGTCCCTGTTTTGACCTTGCCCGTTCGTCCATCGGTGCCATATAGTGTGAATCTGTACATCTCGTGGCCGAACGTTAATGGGTAATGGTTGAACAGAGCAGCTTAATCTAGGTGTTTTTGTGAATAGGGGAGCTTTGCGCAGATGAGTTTTGATTCGATGATTTTGCTGAACAGAGCTCATTCAATTTTTTGTATTGGTCCTATTTGGGGCTGGGGGAATAATATTTTATAGTATTGGCTTATTAAGGTTTGTAGGCTTGACGACGATTGAAATTCATCTGTGACTGCGTTTGGTGTTCAGGAGGTTGCGTTTAGCGGGGGGATTTTGTGCTTTGAATTCTCCTGGTTTATGAGTTCTTAATCTTTCTTTGAGAGTTTTGGGTGATTACTTATTAGTTTGTGTTATGGAGACTGAGGAAATTAATTTGAACAAGGAATCTGTAGTTGGTGCGGGAAATAATAGTATGAGTGGTGATGGATTCATTGATAGAAGCAAAGTCAGGATTTTGTTATGTGACAACGATTCCAAGAGTTCGGAAGAGGTGTTTACGCTTCTCTTGAAGTGCTCTTATCAGGGTAAGCTTATGTTTTATATGTATGCATTATTCAATTTTTTCTTTTGGGGTTTATGTTGAATTTTTGCAGGAGGGGATGACTTAATACATGATTTGAACTGGTAGTTGTTTTGGGAGGTCGATTTGTTTGAAAATTTGTTATCATGTTATGAATTATTTGATATATTTTCTGCATTTAAAAAATTTCTAACAACTCTGAAGTTAAATCCGCTTAAAACTCTGCAAGTTGGGCTAAGGGTTGATTGGCTCTTGTTTTGGCCAAAAAGACTAAATTCAGGTACTAGGGCAGCTGATGTGGGCAACTTCTTAAAACATGAATAGTGGATTTTCCTCACAAGTTTATTGAAATCAGAGTATAAGTGATGCATAACCATTTGAAGGAGCCCTTGAGTTTTCTCTCACTTCTTTAAACTTCTATCACTCAAAATACCTTTAGGTGTGACTATCCTATGGGATGCATTCTGAATACTTCAGTGAGTTATAGTCTGGCGTCTCTGATGTAGAGTTTATGCAATTCATGGCTTGATCTCAGATTATCTGTGAATGGTCGTTTTTATGCTTTACAGTTACTTCAGTGAGGTCAGCAAGACAGGTAATTGATGCATTAAACGCAGAAGGGCAAGATATTGATATCATACTTGCTGAAGTTGACCTCCCCATGAAGAAGGGTTGGAAGATGTTGAAGTACATTGCACGAGACAAGGAACTGCGCAGAATCCCTGTTATAAGTGAGTTTGATTGTTATACTAGAAAGACTACTAAAGGAAGATTTTAGGGAAATTTGCATTGAGGTACCAAATAAAGGATTTTACGTCAAATAGGTCCCGTATAGGAAATTTATTATTGTCAGGTCCCAAAGTTGTTAATATAGCCCTTAGGGTTGTTAATAACAACTGCAGGGGGTATATTAACAATCCTGGGGTTGTTAATTGGGACTTGACAGTAATAAATTTCTTAACTTAGGATCTGAGAAGAGTATATTTTTTTCATGGGACCTATTTGACGTATATTTTCTTATTTTGGATCTAAGTGTAATTTTCCCAAGATTTTATTCTGCTCCTCATTAATATTTCTGATTTTTTTTTATGTTTTGATAAGTGATGTCGGCTCAAGACGAGGTATCCATTGTTGTTAAGTGCTTAAAACTCGGAGCAGCTGACTATCTAGTAAAGCCTTTACGGAGTAATGAACTATTAAATTTGTGGACACACATGTGGAGAAGGAGGCGCATGGTTTGTATCGCATAGTTCCATACCTATGGACCCTGTTTCATGTTTTTTGCATCCTAATGTTCTCTCTCCCTCTCTAATTAATTTGGTAATCATGAAATGGCTGCTGAAGATCAGTTTTTTCTTCTTTTTGACTTCTAGCATGTTTTTATTTAAATTTCATATTTTCCAGTGCAATCAAAGCCATTACAGTGTTAAACTTAAACCTTGAAAGTCCAAGATTAAAACCTCGTTGGAATCAGAATTGTAGTTGCAAGTGAATATTGTTTCATGAATAGTTGAGAATTTAAGATGAGACAACGTTACTCAAGTGCACTAAACATGTATTTAATAATTGACTAGTATTTTGGCGAGTTTTTGCTTCGTCTCTGTTGGTTCATAGAAGCAATTTTGTTTTAGTAACTCAAGCTATATGAGAAATTTTGTGTGAATCTGTAGGTGGTGCTTAAGATTTTGCCACAGCACTTTGTCAAATGCTAATTTACCAGCCTATAAATCCTGTTTATAAAAAGAGATGTATTAGAAAGAAGTAACTACATTGAAAAGCACATATCCACATTAGTACTAGTAACTTTAAACTTGATATTTTGACACTTAGAGATTTCTACAATTTTACGTAAGTTAAAAGGGAAAAAGAAAAAAGGGGAAAAAAGAAAAGGAAAGAGAAGATTTAATTTGTACTTGAAACTTTGAACCTTATGCCTGTTGCCCTTGAATAAAGATAAGTTCTAAATAATGTTGGTACATCGGAAGGTTGTTACCTTTGCTTTAACAGGAGACTTGATAGGCAAACACGACTATTCATGGAGTATAGAATGTTAGGGTGGCCTGTCCTCTGTTACTCTAGCCTGATTCTGCTGTTTGAATTTGCATGTGCGTTTCTCTTTTACATACAAACTTTCCTCTGTAGTTCTCAATACAGCTTATATTTTCTTGAATTGAGATTGAAATATGTTTTTAAATCTATGCTGACAGCTTGGACTTGCAGAGAAGAACATATTGAACTATGACTTCGATCTGGTTGTATCTGATCCTAGTGACGCTAATACAAACAGTACCACCTTGTTCTCAGATGATACAGATGACAGGTCCAAGAGAAGCACTAATCCTGAGGCAGGAATGCCTATCCAACAGGAACATGAGGTGATTGTTACAAACTTAGAACTAGTCTGTGTGGACTTCAGCCTTTTAAGTTTTATGCCTCCTCCATAACTGAAAAAGAAGGATGGAACTAAGTCGTAGTTTAACGGCATCACGATCCAATGAGATCATGCCCCTTAGTTACCTTGAAATTGAATTGATGATATGGAGAAATCAAATTAACTTTTTTCCCTATCAACTTTGTGTCTGACTAGTTTTCATGCTTTACTCCACATGCAAAGGTGATGATTTAGCCCAGATGAAGGGACCTTCTACCTTTTTCCCATCTTTTTTGAATTAATATAATCCTCTACATGAATATCTAGCTATCAATCTCTTGCAAGAACAATTTAGAAATGAGTACAAACCATGATAAATTTCTGATTTTGTCATTGGCCATAGATAATTAATCAATCTAATAATCAGATCCTTAAGATAAAATAGACATTGTTTGGCCCAAAAAAAAAAGAAGATAAAATAGACATTCTAATCAATGTAGATTGCATTATGAAACCTAAAAGGTCTGAATTCTGTAATATGTTAAGCAATTGCTCATAACCTGTAACTCATTTTCAAAGCACGTCATTTGCTATGTCAGAAGTAATACTTTTAAAGGCCAGCTACTCAATGATGACGATTACAAAACAACAAATAACTGCTGCTCAAATCAGAAATGTTATAATGACATGGTATATGATAATTAATTTATTTGATTTCCCTTTTCAGTCGACTGTTGCTGTTGCCTCTGCTGCTGTAGTTGTTGAGGAGCTTCCAATTGCTCAAGCATCAGAATATCGCCCTGAAGTGCCTGGAATTAGTGACCGCCGAACTGGTGTGTAATCTTTATTAAAATTTTGCCAAGATCCTTATGTGTTATAATGTCTACATAATCAATGTAGATATTGCATACACAGTTATTTTCTAAGAACTTCTTGAAGAACCAAAATGATGCAGAAAAGATGTAGGGAGTTAACTTCACCCAAAATAATTTTGGGCTTTCTCACTTTGGGAACACAATTAGTTATAATAGCTTGCACCTCATTTTGTTCTCAGTAGAGGAGTTCTTCCACTTTCCTAAGCTCCAAAGCTTCTTTATCTATTTATTTATTTATTTTGTGTTAATAGAAACTTGTTCTTGAGATTCAGTTTTGTTCAAAAGAATACTGATATGAGCACCCCTCTTCAGTTGTAGGACATTTTTCTGCTGGTCCCAAGAAGAGTGAACTTAAGATTGGGGAGTCATCAGCCTTCTTCACATATGTCAAAGCAGCTGCAATGAAGAGCAACTTCCAACCAGTCATTCATGTTGATCATAATGCTGCTACACATCTGAGGATGGAAGATACACATCAAGCATGCTCTCAACAAGGGGTTAATGATCTTCAAATACATGAAAATGGAGAGACATATGAAAGCCATTCCCAGGATGACTTGCCCAGCAGTAATAGCATCCCAGATTCTTTCTCCATCGAAAGGTCTTCTACACCTCCGGCATCAATGGAAACTTCACAGCAAAAACACTTCATGGAAGAACCTTTACCTCAGGGTATAAGCCAACCAAGAAATGGAACTCATAATTCTGAACATGAAGTATCTGGTACGCCCGGCCAACATCATTATCCATATTATATTTCAGGGGTTGTTAATCCCATTATGATGCCATCATCAGCACAATTGTACCAGAAAAATCTTCAGGACCTGCAGGCCCATGCTGGTACAGCTATCATGGCACAATACAATCATCTTTCGCAATGCCCTCCTCATACAACGGGTATGACATCCATTCCATATTACCCAATGGGTTTATGCTTACAACCTGGACAGATGTCTACTTTTCATTCATGGCCATCATTTGGTAGTTCAAGTTCATCTGAAGTCAAAATAAGTAAGGTTGATAGAAGAGAAGCGGCGCTGATGAAGTTTAGGCAGAAAAGGAAAGAACGCTGCTTTGACAAGAAAATTAGGTATGTCAATAGGAAAAGACTTGCTGAGAGACGGCCTCGGGTAAGAGGACAGTTTGTTAGAAAGTTGAATGGCGTGAATGTAGATCTTAACGGTCAACCTGCTTCCACAGACTATGATGAGGATGATGATGAAGATGAAGAGGATAATGCAATGCGAGATTCCTCTCCTGAGGATGCTTGAGAATGTTCATGTGCTGCTTGTGCTTTGCAGGAGGACATAGATATTTGAATCCAGCATAGAGGCAGTTAGGGATCTGCCTTTCTTCCGTGCTTGAAGAAGACTTGCCTGAGCACAATGAGCATAGGCAATTTTGTGTCAATGATGTTAATCCAAATTTGCAACCCTCTTCATTTGGAGCCCAGACAAATTCTTGCTTGGTCCTGACTCAATGCATCATCCTACTTGAGCTCTTAGATGTGCGGAATGCAGTTGAAAATATCATATATACGTGTTTAATTGAAACTGTTAGAAGCAGCTTGTGCTTACTTATGTTATGGAGAAATGTATGATACATAAAGAATTTTCCGAGAAATTAGTTTTGTTGTCTAAGAATGTACTGTTAAAAGAAAAATTTTAACAGCTATCCGAAATCTTCCCATCCCTTCATGTCCACTTACAAAGTAAAACCTTGAATGATGGAACTTAGGGTTCAATGTTGTTGGATGGATTCAGTGCTGTAGGTTTTAGGAAAAGTCGAAATCTTGGTTTGAAATTTTAGCTATAGCCAGGAAGCTGTATCTTTATGCTTTCTAGTTAGCTTTAACTAAATTTACCCTTGGCCTAAAATCCATAAAACTGCAAAGATTCTGGAAGGTATCGGTTTTTGTTTCATATGATTGCAAAATAAATCCTGGTTCGAGAATATATGCAATCAGTGCTTCTTAGATTTCTTTTATAAAACTATTATTTAACTCAGATCGTGGAATACGAAGTTGAGTGAATTTGCATATTGCAAAGGAGCTAATATGTACATTTCAAGGATTTTGTTATATATTTAATATGTGCGATGTTTAGATGTAGAAGGAAAAGAGAGAATATGTGTAATATAAATTTTAAGATCAGTCTGTTGTTCTGGATTTACGAACAATGGAGCTTTATAAATAGAAATATAAATTTGTTCCTCCATGCATGATACATACACTTGTTAGTATATTCGTCAAGGTGATATAGTCACAACTACTAATCGTGCAATTAATTCATAACTTCTGCATAGAATTTATCAAATTAATGGTTCTGATTCTCTGTTATTTTTCAAGGCATAAGCTAATGGAAATCTGGTGCACAAAGTGAGCGAAGAAACTAGACATGAGAATTATTTCATGTGTGTATATATTTGCTTGAAAATTTGTATACACGCTATTGAAGGAAAATAAAAGACACCTATTGCGAAAACGAAAAGGTAATATATTTCAAGAACCGCAGAAGGCTGAGATGAGATGTCACCAAGTGTCATGCATAGTGATGCCGAAAAGCCAGGACAGGAGGCTAGCGAGTCAGCTTAAAATATAAGATCAGTAGAATTGCTAGGACCAGAGCTAAGATAAAGGAGCCAACAATCCATTTATTCCTGCTCATTCTTCTTGACATTGATGACAAAATCTTCTTGCTCTTGCTGATATTATCATCTACCCCATGGAGCTGCAGAAATTTTTTTAAGGAAAAAAATATCATTATTGACAACCTAATTAAATGGCTAGTATACTCCAGATATATTGCTAGTTGAGTGGATTCCTTAGCATTAAACACCATATCATTGTATCAGAAAGCTGATAGATTACCGTCTGGTGAGCATGTAGAAGGGATTGACGTTGTTGATGAAGGTCTTGAAGGATAGAAACTCCAAGCTCCTCAGTCTCCAGCATTGTTTTTCTACTGTCTTTTATTCTCTCACTGGACTTGTTTAACCTCTCAGTTGACATCAATAGTCTTCCCTTTTGATCATTGGATACCTATATCATCCCCAAAGTGGTCCATAAGGATGCAAAAATGCATCGAGACAGAGAGCAAAAATATTCTCTCCCATCTATTCCTATGTGAAGCATTAAATTCCCCGACTTCCGCTTATTTTACTGTTTTTGAGCTTACCTAGCAAGTACTGTGCAAAACTGGCTGTGAGATCCATATACTGGCCTATTTTGTCCAGAGGATAATTCAGTGTTTCACTGCAAAGAGGCACTTGTAGCAATACAAGTGTATGAGCTAATCCTAATTTCAGACTTACGAAACATCCACCTTTTTACATACCATATTAATCTAAGCTTACAGTTAAAATAGAATGGTAAATGCACCTAATATTATTTAAGGCGATGGAGAAAAAGATACCATTAGTGAATCAGCATGTCCTGACTCCAGCAACTCATCTCGTGCCGCCAGGTTGGTACTATTAGTTGATGAGATTCTCTTAACTTCAGTCTTCAGAGTGTTCAGATCAGTTTTATATTCCCTTAACTTGCCAAGAAGTGTTGCCTTTATATTTGCCTGCAAGCTCCTGGCCTCAAGGTCCATTTTCCGAAGCTGAAAATATTCAAACATGGATTATAATGCTGTCAAATATTAATAGTAGATTGCCTAAAAAAATATTATTAGTAGAGGCAGAAGAAGAAGTCCTATATACCAGTGTGTCAGCTTCATCAAGTCCATCTTTGATTTCAGAAAGCTTCTGCTTCTTCTTCTCTGAAGTACAAAGTGGCAAGTCATTAGAAATAGAAAGGGGGGGAAGTATCGACATATCTTGGGGTTGCATTTTGAACAAGTAAAAACGTAAGCAAAGAAAATGCTCTCCAGTCGGCATGTTCCTATTTCCTATTCCTAGTAAGAAACCAAATCAATAATTGGTTACTAATATTATTTCGTTCCCTAAAATGAACCTAAAAAGGGAATTTACTTTTTCCAGAAGAAAATGAAACTCTTCAAGAAAATGGAATGCTCTGTCACTCTTTCTAGCCGTGTGTTCAGGTGATAATATATAACCATTCGGCCAGCCTTGCATTAATCTGACGACAAGCACCGTTGCGTCCTTTTTGCTCATCATTTCTCAAATGTAAAGTCCACGTCAAACCATTAAGCTCAACAAAATATGAAATAAACGAGACACACAACCCAAAGCAACAGAGAATGATAGGTAGAGTCTATATAAACCATTTAATTACCTCCATCAAGGGCAGAAGCTGCCGTGCATTTGCGGGAAAGATTAGCCGAGAGTTCACGGTATTGACGCTCGTACCCTTCGAATACCTGACTCATCGTTCGTTATTTCTCAATTACCTATACTTGCAATCAAATTAGACCAATCCCAATTACTTAGTTCGGAGGGTCGTCTTACCAGAACTAACAGAAAAATTGATAGAATACGGTATATACAATTGTCAAGCCAAGGCCTAGGCCTTTAAGATGTGACGAATAAATAAATGAATCCAAGAAAATGTCGAGTAATTTATGATCAGAGATTCTTTGTAACATTCATGGACAAGCATTTCGCATGGGAGACAGGTAAAAGAATGTACCGGATGTTGATGGGAGAATTGGAATATCAAAAGGTTGAATGCCGATGAGGAGTGGCCGGGGAATGATCGGAGAATTGGAATAGAAAAGCGGACCGATCTCTGGTCCAAATTGCAACGCAAGGAATCAAAAAGGAGGAAGGAGGTTGGGATTGGGTACAGCCAACCGTCCCAATTATTTCCCATGCACGCCACCCCCGCCATTTTCTGGTTGGACGTTTATGCGGTTGCCATCAGCTATAATGATCTTCTTCTTTTTTTTTCGGGGAAACTCAATTATAATGATCAACAAATAAATATATGCAATAACCTGAGGTCAAATATATGTATATGTTTATGTATCCACTTCTGCTTTTTATGTACTTATTCAATATTATCGAATCATATTTAAGCACTGTCTATAGTTCTTTCAAATATGTTTTCACTTTTTTTTTAAATTTATAGAATTCACTTAAAGAAAATAAAAACCAGGAAGAAAGTCAATATATATAAATAATTTTGAATGGCCTGTTTGTGTTAGGAATATTGTTGTATATATTTGAAAATATGTATGATATATATTTATGATGATAGATTAGTATATCCCCAATCTGGGATTCTATTTAGGATAAATTTATGAGTTATTACTTTGGGCTCTCTTTTCTTGTATATATACGCGTCTTTTTTATATAATATTTATACAATTATGATTTTTGAGCTTACATGGTACCAGAGTGATTAAGCTTCTGATTTTTTTTGCATGTTCTTCTTTCTTCCCTTCGGAACAGTACTAAGGAGAGGAAGATAGGTTTCAGATTTGTTTCATTTTCGGCCTCAACTTGCAACACGAGCCTACTCATCTTCACCAGCAAGGTCTGATCGACTAACCCTGTTGGTCACATCCATTTCCGCCGCTATGTGTCTTCCCATGTGCCTCCCTCTTCCTCATTGCTGAAGACATGAGCTGGCCCGTGAGGACTCATTCCGGCGATTTTTTAGACATGGTTTGTTGCTCTCTAATTGACTTCTCCTCTTTGATGTGATCCCGGTGGTCTGTTGATCTATCTCCATTGTTTCTAGTTCAAGCTAGTGTCTGTTTGGTGCTTCTAGCTCATGGTTTTTTTTTTATGTTGTCTCCCTACGATATTGTGCTTTCTGGTTGAGACGCGATTAAAGTGACTTCTGGATATTATTTCTTTGATTTAGCCACTAGTGTGGTGGTAATTGTGATAGGTTTGAGCAAGTGTTTGCTTTATGGTTGGAAGTTTTTGTGAGTAACGTTTGCTTCTGTTTGATTCTTTGTTGTTTCAAGATTATTTGGTTATGTCACCTCGTTGTTTGAGTTATTGTATTGTGTGCTGGTTTTTTGGAGTATTCCATCTAGTTTGTGTACAATATTGCATTGATTTGGAGATTTCAAGTTTGATTGTTCATCCTTCTCTTGTGTACATTCTCTATTTCTTTGATCTTTTATCCTATAGCTTACTCAAAATCTGGTCCTACTCCGATGATCCAATTATGTTCATCAAGTACATTTGCTGCAGATAATATTGGTTCTTGTTTTGTCACTTTTTCCTCAAAGTAGATTATTGATTTAGGTGCTACTGATCATCTGATAGGTAACCATAATTTATTTTCTTCATATACACCTTATGCCAAACCAACTTTGATATTTATAGCCAATGGATCTCCTACTCATGTTCATGGATCCGATACTATTATCCCCACTTTATCTATTTCACTACCCTCCGCTCTTCATGTTCTTGACCTTACATTTAATCTTTTATCTCCTTACAAACTTACCCGATCTTTGACCTGTTTTATCTCATTTTTTCCCTAACCATTGTCTGATTTAAGATCTTTCAATGAAAAAGATTATTGGTAGAGGTTATGAATATGACGGTCACTATTTTCTTGATGATCAGGAATTGTGTTCAGTTGCTTGTGTTGGTGGTTTGTCTCCTTTCAAAGTTCACTGTCATTTGTCTGTTTCACCTTTGAAGAGGATGTATCCTCCATTTTCTTACTTGTCCACTTTAGAGTATGAGTCATGTCAACTTACTAAGCATTGTCATGTCTTTCTTCCACCTTGAGTTAATAAACAGGTTGAGTCTCCTTTTGAATTAGTTCATTTGAGTGTTTGAGGTTCGTGTTCAGTGGGTTCACAATCTGATTTTCGATACTTCATTACTTTTGTTGATAATTTCTCTCGAACTACTTGACTTTATTTTATGAAAAAACCGTTTAGAATTATTTTCTCATTTTTGTAATTTCTATGCCGAAATTAAATTCAGTTCAGTATTCCTATCAAAACTTTATGAAGTGATAATGTAAAAGAATACTTTTCTGCCTAATTCATAGCATTCATGCGACAACATGGTATGATTCACCAATCTTCTTGTGTATATACACCAGCTTAGAATGGTGTTGCTGAAAGACAAAACCGGCATTTATTAGAAGTTTCTTGTACTCTATGTTTCAAATGAAAATTCCAAAACCTTTTTGGATCGATGTTATTTCTACTACATGTTTTCTTTTAAATCATGTCATCTTCTCTTCTTGGTCGTAATGCTCCATATTCCATTTTGTTTCTTACCACTAAGTTGTTTCCTATTGCTCTAAAAGTCTTTGGTTGTGTCTGTTTTGTACAGGATATTTGTTCAAGTATTAGTAAGTTTGATCCAAAATCTTTAAAATGTGTCTTTTTTGGGTATTCCCAAGTTCAAAAAGGTTATCAGTGATACTCTCCTGATCTTCAACGTTATGTTGTGTCTACGGATGTGAATTTTCATGAGTTTTCCTCTCTCTTTTTTTGCTACCAAGTCTTTTGTCTTTTCTGATTTCATCCAAGAGCTTGATAATATTTTGTTCTATCTTGTGATAGTTCTACTAGTACAAGCACCTATCCTAATATATGATATGTTGAATAATAATGATGTTGCTCATATTCATGATCAATCTGTAACTGCTTCATCTTCAGAACCTGTACTAGTTCCATCTACAAACACCTTAGATCATCAATCATTGCCTAACCAACTTGAGTCTCTTAATGATTTGCCTATTACTCTTAGAAAAGATAGACACACCCCTTGCCTTCTATAGAGATATGCCAATTGCATATATCCTATCGATTCCTATGTTTCCTATCAACATCTGTCACCCCCTTCATATTCATTTATCACCTCCTTAGATTCCATTACCATCCATACCTCTTTTCACCAAGCCTTAGCCCACCCTGGTTGGTTGCTACAATGGAAGAAGAAATTATGGCCCTTGAAAAGGCTAGTACCTGGAATCTTGTTAATTTACCTTCAAGGAAGGTTGCTATTTGAGTGTAAATGAGTGTTTGCTATCAAGACTCACACTGATGGCACTCTAGAATGTTTGAAGGCTCGTCTGGTTGCTAAGGATTATGCTCAGACATATGGTATTTATTATTTTGAAACTTTTTCCCCATGAAAAAATTGACATTTGCACGTCCTTTTATCTCTCTAGCGGCACTTATGATTGAGATCTTTATCAATTTGATGTTAAGAATGCTTTCTTAAATAGAGATCTTCTTGAAGATGTCTATATGAGGCAATCACCTGGGTCTCTTGTGCAGGGGGAGAACATAATTGTGTGTTATCTCCAAAATTCGTTATATGGCTTAAAGTAACGTCTTCGTGTATGGTTTGACATATTCTGTTCGGTTGTCAAATGATTGAACCATATTTTAACATGCTTTTTCATAATTAATTTGGAAAATTTGATAGATTTCTTAGGTTATTATTGCATAATTAAGCATGAATTTTGGGAAAAGAAAACACTATTAAATTAAGTCCAATTAGAGATTAAATTGTTATAATTTGTTAATTATTCGTGTAAATGATTTTATTGGACTTTTGATTCTACCTATTGGATAATTTTACATTGTAGGTCTTTGAAGAAAAAAAAGGAGAATAAATTGCAGTTCAGTCCCTCCAAAAAAAATTTCAATAGTTTGCAATTTGGTCCTTAGTCAAAACTCAACATTTTGACCAAAGGAAATTAGGGAATCCGGATGGAGCTGCGGGTTTTTGAAGGGAAAGGAAGCAACTACAGTAGGAGGAAGGTGCTACATCGCAAGCTAGGGGCTGCATCGCGAGTTGGAGATGAAGGGTAATTGCCGCAAGCTTAGTTTTAGAGATGACGATGTGAGTTTTTGGGAAGAGAGGGCAGTGACTGGTTGGTCTTGGAAGAGAGGAGCAATGCGTGTTCTTTCCCATTTCCGTGGACCAACATCATTCTCCATTCCAACAATCACCATCGACTA
>JBAGKO010000005.1:12420308-12443735 GCA_037177275.1 Acacia concinna | reverse complement strand
ATTTGTAATAAATTAAGCTTAAAAAGATAAAAAGTAATCATATATTTTGTGATTGATCTTAATTGATTTATTTTTTGGAAGTTAAGGTATTACAAATTTGGTTACTTTTATTTTCAGATTAGGAAACTAGGTCAAGGGAAGGATCAAAGAGCTAGGCTATTTTGGGATGAAGAAAAAAATATATATGTAGCCGAAAGCTACAGTGAGAGGGGAGTGTCGCAAAGCAAGAAAAAAAAGACAGTCCACATTAATGTGAAGAAGAGAAACACGCTGAGAGTTGGGAGAATAACACTATAGTAATGAGAGCCAGTGTTAAGAGCTACAGTGAGAGAAAGGTGGAAGCATAGTGATAGTCCCATATATCAATGACCAAATGACAGAAACCAGCCACCATCGTTGCCAAAAAACCAGCCATTATCATCGTCTTCCATCAACACCCACCACCATCATCTTACCGTGAACTATTACCACCACCAGTGTCTTCACCACCAGTGTCTTCTTCCGTAATCACCGTCAGACCACCTTCCATCATCACCATTGTCCCTTCTTCTCTCCTCATCTTCTCTCCGATAGAACCATTATCACTTCCTCTCATTCCACAACTTTTCTCGTCATCACTACCATTCCTCTTCCCTCAACATCTTCACTGAACTAAACAGCCCAATTGATTTTTATTAATTTACCCATGAGCCTCCAATGTCAGAAAGAATCTATGGGTGCAATTAAGATGATGAGGAGCTAATTTTCTTGAGTTCTTGGTGATGAATATTGGTGGGCTAGAGCTTCAATGTGCTACAAAGGGAAGTCTATTAATTTTCCATTTGCTCAATTTATGTACTATTTTTTATTAGCTGAATTAATTATGGAGTGGTATATGATTTTGAGACTTAGATGAATGTTAATTTGTCTATGTTGGATTGAATTATTCTTGTGTTGGATTTTGTCTTAGTGCACTTGAATTTTATGTTGAACCTATTTCCTTTTGGATTGATGATATTATGCATTCTATGTGATTACTAGTGAGTGTGATAGATTTAATTCAAAACTGAGTGTTGCGATTGTGCTCTCATTAAGAGGAACCAAGTGCATTAAAATAATTTTCAAACACACATCAAGTGGTTTTTAACAATTTATCTAATAAATGACTATGAATGCGATTGTAGGATTAGTCATTAATTAGGTAGATTAGACTCAATGCGATTGCTTGAGGTTTTCGATTTGACTTAATGCAAAATTAACTCCCAAATTATTTTAGGAAGCTGGAAAAGCCACCATTTTGCTACCAAGACTCATTTCATTTTCTAATCCCTTTTATCCAAATTATTTCTTTATTGTTTTCTAAAAAATCCAAAAATATTAGAATTAGCTTTATTTTTTATGCATTTTAATTTAGAGAAAGAAAACCAATTTCAAACCCCCTTTCTAACCATGTTCTTGACACTTAGTTTAACTTAAGGAATCCAAAATAAAGGCTCATTGATAAGAGAACGATCATGAGTTAATTTCACTATATTGCATTTTAATTCATGATAAAAATTTTGCAATTAACCCTAAGGCGACTAAGGTTGTGTCAAATCATCAAAAAATTTGGTTTAATATAGAACAAGTGTAATCATTGTATTTTTATCAACATTCTAATGATAACTTGATTCTTTTAGTGATTTATGTTGATGACATTATTATTACTGGAAGTAATAACTTTGGGATCTCTAAGCTCAAGATCTTTCTTAATTTTCATTTTCAGACAAAATATTTAGGACCATTAAATATTTTATTGGGATTGAAGTTATGAGATATGAGATGCAAAAAGGGTATCCTTCTAACTCAAAGAAAATATGTACTTGATCTTCTGAAGGTTTAGTTAGTGTTCTTAGTTAGTGCATGACAACTCCAACAATTGCTCAATAGGAAGCTTTAAAGCATGTTTTGCATTATTTGAAGGGATCTCCAAGTCATGATATATTTTACACAAATTATGGATATACTAAGGTATAATGTTTCTGTGATGCTAATCATGTGGGGTTGAACGCCATGAGGAGATCTACTATAAGGTATGGTGTATTTGTACGAGGACATTTGATATCCTGAAAAAGTAAAAAGTAAGATGTGGTGTCCAAATCCAGTGTTGAAGCCAAATACAGTGTTATGTTTCAATCAGTTCAGGAAATTGTACGAGACTTCCAACTAATAAAAGAAGTTGGGATTGTCACGTCGTTGCCTGCAAAATTATAGTGTGATAATAAAGCAGCTGTACATATAGTCTCCAACTCTGTATTTCATGAACGCACAAAACATATTGGGATTGACTATCACTTCATTCATGACAAAAATCAAAGAGTATTTTATTTCCACATGGCATGTGAGATCAAGTGATTAGTTAGGTAATCTTTTGACAAAAGCTTTAACATGGATTCGAGTTGACTACCTTTATAATAAGTTGGGCATGATTAACATCTATGCTTCAACTTGAGAGAGAGTGTTAGGAATATTGTTGTAAATATTAGGAAATATGTATTATATATATTTATGATGATAGATTAGCATATCCCCATCAATCTGAGATTCTGATTAGGATATATTTATGAGTCATTGTTTTGGGGCTCTCTCCTTGCACATACTATTCACACAATTTTAATTATTGAGCTTATAGTTTGAAAAAGAATTCTGAAAATACACTTTTCAATTTTTGTATTAGATAATTAAACATGTCCTCCATTACCTCAGGTAGTGGTAATTCCTCTTTTTGTTATTTTTGGTGGGGTTGTGGGTGTTAATACTACTCATCAAAGCATTTGACCACTATGGTGACTTTAAAAATTTTGTTTTACAATTCAAGTATTATCATATTTAATTGTAAGTTACCAAGGCATTTGAAAGGGAGATAGCTAGAAATTCTAGTCAAATTCAATGACAGGCAAACACTACATCTCATACTAAACATAATACGCATTTGACTTTTTTAAAAAAAAGAATTAAGAAAGCTAAATAGATTATTTTAAAATATTGATATTTATTTTTTGAGTTAATACAATTTTCTCTTTTAAATTTGACCCAATTTTAGTCTTAGTTCCTTAAGTTTAAAATTAGTGGTTTTGGTCCTGTTTATACCTTAAAATTTGAAAATGACTTGATTTTACCTTTGATAATATTAATTCATCTACCATGGCATTGACACTGTTAAAGTAGCTTATGTGGCATGTTTATTTTGATAGATGATATGACAAATGACATTATTTTAGTTAATTATGATGGCATATCAAAGAACTTGATCCTCTTATTTTCTTTTTAAATTAAATGTCCAACTTATAATATCCTAGCACCACGTCAAATGGATTAACACTGTCAAAGGGAGCGCTAAGTTTTTTTTTAAATTTTAAAGCCTAACTATTATAAACGGAGTAAACTCAAAATTAAAATTAAATCAAATTTAAAGAACCAAAAGTTATTTTAACCTTTATATTTTTACGCCAAACTAATTAGTATTATTTATAAATTGATATATAATCAAATAACACACAATATTATATTATAATTAATTAATTAATTTAGTTTCAGTAATCTGTTCAAAAATATTAAATGGTAATTATATTAAAGAGATGAGGAAGTATTATAGTACTACTCTTATAGCATCAGTGGTGGACCAAATGAAGCTTTATGATAAGAAGCATGAGTTGGGCTTTGATGAAGTGGACCATTTGAATCATAGTGGCATCTCTCTCCATTCTCCCAGGACCAGGGGCACATCACTTGCATGGCACATGTGCACCTCGGTGATCCCAATGCCAATGGAAGATAAGCTAAGCCTATTTTTTAAAAATGTTAAAGAAACTAAATAATTTATTTAATAGTTGCATATGATTAGATTGTATATTAGTTTAACAATTAAGTAAAATATTTTTTTTAAAAAAATTAAACATACATACTTTAAAGTATTTTAATTTATAATTTTTTTTCTTATAGCTAGCGAAGCAATTTTTGAAGCCAAACGTGCATAGGTTAACTTTTTTCCTTCAAATTATATTGCTTAAAGCTATAAACTAATAGCAGTACAAAATTATAGGTTATTTGAAAGGTAGGAGGGAGGCGTTGAAAGGTAAAATCAATGTGAAGGTGAACGTGTAATGGGCGAAGTGCACCACAGATCACAGCAAGCTGTCCACTAATTGGATTTGATTTTGATGCTGCTCCCTAATCTCATTTTTTTCCACAATCAACCTCATGTGCAGCTGTCCACACGTTTTGTTCCCAAGTGTTTCATTAATCTTTGTTTCTCTTTTAATTATTATTAATTAGTAATAGTAATTGGTAAATACTAGTATCAACTTTAAAAAAAAAATGAACAGTTTCTCTGGAACCTTAAAAAATTCCTTGGGGTCATGTTACACATCCGGATCAGACATAGGCCCAGCAATAAAAGCAAATCATTCTTAATCACACTTAACTTTAACTAAAGTCATACCCACCCAAAGTAATACTATTGATTTTTTGGTCTCTGCTAAAAGCTTGTCTATCCCTTCTCTTTACCCTACCTACTTGAATAATCCTGCATCAATGGGCAATTTCTCCCTCTAAATAAATGACGTTAAGGTCCCAATTTTAAAAAATAATATTCCTTCCGTTTGTAAATATAAGACTTATTTCTATGTCTACAATGTGGTGTTATATTTAGGAACGGAGGGAGTATCAGAGAAGTCTCATAGTTTATTAATGATAAGTAATTAAGCAACTATTAACAAGGGATGAACTATTATTGACAAGTCATGAGATTTTTTTGATATTATTTTTTTTAATTGAAACCAAAATATTATTTTCTCAGTGTTAACTTTTTTAATTTAGAAAGTTAGGTACCAAGTGATGGATCACAAGTGAGATGAAAGGCACATACTTTTACTCATAAAAAAAGTTTTAATGTCACTAGGTTTGGGTAGTTCTATTGTATTTCAATTTTTTATATCCTTAATGTTAGTTAAATATAAAAAGACTGCATTATATTTTTAAACACGCTAAGCTTATCAAGTATTACTTGAAAATGTTAATTCTGAAATGCAACTACCTAAATAGTATGTGTATTAATAATAAATATAGCATATTTCCTATTTACTAATTGTCCTTAAAATGCCTTAATTTTGTAAGACAATACTCTCTATTAAACTCACCAAAAAAAGGGAGAGAATTAAATAGTGCTACCTCTAATTATAAATATAAGGTCTACTTGCATTTTTTTTAAATGCTAACAAAATAAAATAAAATTACTTTAAAGCATTTGTGTTTATAATTTTTTGACTAGTCTATTTTATCCCGTTTATAAGTATATATATAATTTAATAAAATATATCAGATAATATAACTAAATAATTTTTTTTAAAAATTAATAAATTCTTATATTTAAGATTTGGAAGTAACATAGGTGAGAAGATTGAATTGAAGCAGTAGAATGGTAGAATGCAAGTGAAGTTTATGACTGATGAGATTGGAGGCCTTACAACATGAATGACATCAGGATAGATCAGACAAATGAATAAATTCTAAATCCCCAAAACACTGAAACAGTCGGCGGCAGACATATGTCGATCTCATCTTCCTCGACCCTTCTTCCCCACCCAACACTGTAAACCCTTCCTCGCTGCATCTCCTTCTCCTTCCCCCTCCATTATCAAACTCCCTCTTCTTCTACGTTTTCCATACCTCCATTTTTCACTCTTCACCTTAATCTTACCTTCCCAGATTTTAGATTCACAGAGGACATCTCGCTTGCGTTTTTTTTTTTTTTGGGGCTATTCTTTCCCCGGAAAATTATACATTTTGTTGGTACCCCTTTACATGATTCTTGAAATTTGATGCGAAGGGCGATTCTAGCTGTTGAAAGTTGTATCTCTGTCTTGTTTAACCGTCCTTGTTAGTTAAACGCTCACACGGGAATTGCGTGTGTGAGAAAGAGGGAGAGGGAGAGAGATGGGGCCAGAGAATCTATCGGCGCAGAAGAGGGGCACTGGAGGTGGATTGCCCACTTCCGCCGTCGCAAATGGAAGAGTCCGTGGATTTTCCGGCTTACCACGTGGCCGGCAGATCCACAAGACCTTTAACAACATCAAGATCACCATCCTGTGTGGCTTCATTACCATCTTGGTTCTTCGCGGCACCATTGGGATTAATTTCGGTAGCTCCAACACCGATGCTGTTAACCAAAACATCATCGAGGAGACAAATCGGATCCTCGCTGAGATCAGATCCGACAGCGATCCCTCTGATCCGGACGAGCCTACTGAGACCGAGCTGAATCCCAATATCACCTTCACTCTTGGGCCGAAGATAACGAATTGGGACGAGGAGCGGAAGGCTTGGCTGGATCAGAACCCCGAGTACCCTAATTATATCAGAGGTAAAGCTCGAATCCTACTCCTAACTGGTTCGCCTCCAAAACCTTGTGATAACCCCATTGGGGATCACTATTTGTTGAAGTCGGTCAAGAACAAGATTGACTACTGTAGATTACATGGGATTGAAATCGTGTATAATATGGCTCATTTGGATAAGGAACTTGCTGGTTATTGGGCAAAATTGCCTATGATTCGGCGGTTGATGTTGTCTCATCCAGAGGTGGAGTGGATTTGGTGGATGGATAGTGATGCTTTCTTTACCGACATGGTTTTTGACCTTCCATTATCCAAGTATGACAAGTATAACTTGGTTCTTCATGGGTACCCTGATCTGTTATTCGAGCAAAAGTCTTGGATTGCAGTGAATACAGGCAGCTTTCTGTTTCGAAATTGCCAGTGGTCTTTGGATTTGCTCGATGATTGGGCTCCTATGGGTCCAAAGGGTCCCATTCGTGAAGAAGCAGGGAAAATATTGACTGCAAATCTAAAGGGAAGACCTGCATTTGAGGCAGATGATCAATCAGCCTTGATATATCTGCTGCTTTCAAAGAAGGATCAGTGGATGGAGAAGGTATTCCTCGAGAATTCTTATTATTTGCACGGTTACTGGGCAGGTTTGGTTGATCGATATGAAGAGATGGTTGAGAAGTATCATCCAGGTTTAGGTGATGAGAGGTGGCCATTTGTGACGCATTTTGTGGGTTGCAAGCCTTGTGGAAGCTATGGAGATTATCCAGTTGAGAAGTGCCTGAGTAGCATGGAGAGGGCTTTCAATTTTGCAGATAACCAAGTGCTTAATCTCTATGGTTTTAGCCATCGTGGCCTATTGAGTCCTAAAATCAAGAGAATCAGAAATGAGACATCTTCTCCTTTGGAATTTGTGGATCAGTTTGATATACGGAGACATTCTCAAGTTACTGAATCCAGAAGCTAGTGGTAAGAAAAGAGACAAGTTCAAGGGGATATTCATAGGCAATAATTTGAAGTTGATTTGACGAAAGTTCACGTGTAAGTTTATTTTTTTCATTGTCTTACTTCTTTGAGAAAGGCCATGTGTGAGTGATTAATCAGTAAGAAAATTAATATTTACTGATATATCATGTATACTGATATGAGATTCCGTTGTATTCCCGTCTGGAGGCATGAATTCATGAAATTATGATACTTTCACTTGAATTTTGTTGTGACCTGATATATATTAGTTTTGTACTCCTTTCCTTTTTAATAATTTTATCATTAATGCCACAGGCCCTGTTTGAGAACTCAAGCTTTTGGGTTGAAAAAAAAGAGTAAATTCTTGTAAGATTAAGTGTTTGTGAACTAAGAGCCTGTTTGCCCCGGCGTTCCTGACGGTGAGAGCCGTTCAGGGAAAAAAAAAAGTTACTTCTAGGATATTGTGTGTTATTACAGTAACTTATTTTGATAAGTCAAAAAAAGTGATTTCTTAAAAAAAGTCACTTTTTTTTTATAAGTAACTTTTTTTACTCTAAATTTAAACATAAGTAATTTCTTTTGCGTTTAATAAATTACTTTTTCTACTTTCAATTCAAATACAATTGACTTCTAATAAGTTAAACTAAATAAGTAGCTTTTCATCCATTCAAACGGGCTCTTAATGATAAATGAATTTTTTAAAATAAGTTACTTATTCTATAAAACCCCTTCCAACTATTTATTTTAAAAAAAAATTATTTTTTTTACTTCCCATCTAAATACAAGTCATTTCTACTATCTTAATAATTGCTCATCTTATTTTTAATGTAAACACAAAGCACTTTTGGTAACTATTTTTTTTTAAGTCAGTTCTATCAAATCACTTAATTTATAAAGTACTAATGTTTCTAATAGAGCACAGAGAGTGTACTGTTTTCAATGAAGCTGTCATTGTGCAGTGATCTGTGAAATACTTTTGAAATCGGCCGTACCACTTGGACCTTGACAGGTAATGTACTTACACCCAGAGGCAAATGAAGATATAGGTTGCTTTATTTAAGGCTTTTAACTTTGAGGTTTAAAGTAAAGCATATTGCAATAGACGGATCACTATCTCATCAATATGTCTCATCACTTAAAACTTAAAAGTGACGACGAAGTGGAGTTTAAGAAGCATTAAGGAACTGTTTGAGGATTATAGAGTATATAGGAAGATCTTGGAGGAGGCATAAGAGATGGGTACCTGATTATTTTGTTGGATTGTCACCTTTTTATGATGGGTGATGTGAAGTTAGAATTTTTAATTTGTTTTCTTTCTCTTTTTTGAGTAACAAAATGATTGTACCAGCAGCCTCAGTGGTGGAATTATAAGGGACAAGGTCTGCAAATAATTACTTCCCTCGATCATTGCCAAGCAAGCTCCTAACACTTTGCTGTGGAAAAATATCATATTAATGAGCCTCAAGGGGAACAGTTACAGCAAAATTTATGCACTTTTTTCCCTTCTCAATATGCGTAATGTGTAGTTGAATTCTACGAACCAATTCGTCTCCATATATACATACCATTTCTCATCATTTTTTTATGTACTTTTTTTTTTTCTATGCATAGGTATCTTTCTATTGAATACAACTATATTCAAAATATTAACAGATACTAAATGTGGGTGGACATTTCTTCTATTAAAGATTTAAACTTTAGTTCGTTATGTTTCCTCTTCCTAACCACCTTAGTTATGGAGGCAAAACTTTACTGACACTGTTTCAGTGAAGTTGTTTCTTTTAGGAAAGAGAAAGCCCCTTAAGAGAAATGGGCTCAAAACAATCATGCAGCAGGCAACGAATGGGCTATAACCATTGGTGTCCCCAGTTTCATTAGCATTGGTCAATGGGTTCACAGTATAAAATGGGAAGACAATCTTGGTAAATTCCCAAATGAAGAGATACTAAATTTGTATGAAGTACTTACAGAAAAAATTGTAACTAGGTCTCAATTATCAGATTTAATAGTAACCAGATTCCTTAGAATCATTTAATTGCAGTGAAGCCCAAGGATCTTTAATGTAATTAATTCTAAACGTGAAATTGCAGTTTTGCCCCTTATAGTTTAGGATGGATAAAATTAATCAGAAGTGATTTTGACATTGTTTCGCACATGTAATCTAAAGATGTTTCATGATTTTTAGGTGAAAAACCAATCAAAAGGGTTCCAAGTGTTTCATGATCATCTTGAATTTTTCCATAATAAATTAAGAGGGGGCAAAATGTAATTTCATGTTTGGAATTAATTATACCCAAGTCTCTTAAAACTTCACTGCCGTTAGATAATTTCAAGAGATTTAGTTGTTATTAAGTTTAATAATTAAGACCTAGTTACAATTTCCCCTTATTTATAGTCTATCCAGTTTTAGTTGGCAAATTTGCCAAGTATACATGAGTTCATCTTATAGAGTAGTAAACCTATTCTTCATCACCACCACCTGATTTTGTCGCCAATGGCCAATCTAGTGATGAAAATAAACATGCACAAAATCGACAAGACGGAAAAAATGAAAGAGGGACGATAAGAAAGATGTGCGCGCACGCACTCTAATCTAACATTATATGTGAGTCCTTGAAAGAATGAAGTGTAGAGGTCGTTTTTTGGTGGCGATGCTTCTGGGTTATAATCAATCATTAAATTCTGACACGATCAACGTGAAGGATGTATAAAAATCATAGTACTGTTATTTTATGCTTACAAAATTTATTAAACCCTTAGTTCTTAATGTGAGACATATTTAAAGAATTAATTTTACTTTTAAATATCAGACAATTTTTTCATGTGTCAATTTTTTTTTTCTATTAATACTTCTTAACAACAATCAAAGAGGATTTGGAGAGTATTGGCCAAGTGGAGCAAAATTTGAGTGGTTTTGGGTGGATGAATCAGAATCTATTCTAGTTCGTGATAATTGGATAGGAAGTAGCAAAGGAGGGAACCTGATTGAATAGTTTGAAAAGAATTTGGGAAGGATTCGGAGAATGATGGTCAAGTGGAGCAGAACTAAATTTGCAGGAACTAAGGAAAGGATGATTGAGTTGTTAGAGCAATTTAAAAAATGTTATGCAGATGGTTGGGGGTCTGAAGAGGCAAAAAAAGCAACGGAAATCTCAATAAACGTTGTGGGAGGCAGAGAGAAGTAATGGGCTCAACGTTCTATAGTTCAATGGCTGCAAGGGGTGATCAAAACATGATGTTTTTTCATCAAACAATAGTGCAAAGGATGAGGAGAAATAAAATTTTAAAAATCAAATATGAGAGGGGAAATTGGCTGGAAGGAAAAGAGGAGATAGGATGTGCCTTTTCTGATTTCTTTTAACAACTCTTCTCTACTAATGGACAACAAGACTTCAATTTTGCACTTCAATTTGTGGAAAGGGTCGTTAGCAATGAGATGAATGAGTTGCTGATGAGAAATGTTCTAGAAAAGGAGGTAAAAGATGTTGCATTTCAGTTGGGAGACTTAAAAGCCCCAAGACTTGATGACTTTTTAGGGATTTTTTATCTGAAGTCATGGGAAGTGATTAGTGAAGAGGTTGTGGAACTAGTGCAGAATTTCTTTCAAAATGGATTCTCACTGGAAAAATGAAATGATACTGATTTGGTACAGATCCCAAAGGTGGAAAATGCTGAATTGTTAGGTCAATTCAGATCTATAGGTTTATGCAATTATTCGTACAAGATTTTCTCGAAGATAATTACTAATAGAATGAAGGGTATGATGAATGAAATTATTACCCCAAATCAAAGGGCCTTTGTACCAAAAAGACTTATTTTTTATAACATCTTGATCACTCATGAAGCTTTTCCTACCTAACAGTAAAGAGTGGGGCTACGGCAGAAATGACACTTAAGTTGGATATGAATAAGGTGTATGATAGAGTAGAGTGGGACTTTTTAAGAGTTGTTTTGTTGTGTATGGAGTTCCATGAATGTTGGGTGGACAAAATTTATGCATGTATTAGTATAATGAACTTCAATTTACTGCTTTTAGGTTAGATAGTGGCCAAAGCCAAGCCTAAGAGAGGTTTAAGGCAAGGAGATCCCTTGTCTCCTTATCTCTTCATTTTTGTTTTGGATGTGCTTTCAAGATTCCTTAATGCTTGTGTTGGCTATGAAATGATAAGAGGTATTAAGATGAGTCATTCCTCCCTAATGATTGCGCATTGTTTCTTTGCAAATGATGCAGTTCTCTTTCTTAAAGCACATGAAGAAAATATTGATATGATAAAGTGGATTTTGGAATGCTATTAAGAGGCTTCTAGATAGAAGATTAATTATCAAAAGTCACGTGCTTTCTTCTCCAAAACCACTTCAGAGGAGGTTATGAGGCAAATTACTCAATTGTTAGGGGTGGTGGAAGTGAAGGACCCAAGGAATTATCTTGGACTACCTATTCTATGGAAGAGATCCAAAATACAAGCCATTTGCTTTATAAAAGACAAAATTCGAAAGAAAGTTCAAGGATGGAAGTGGTGTTTACTTTCAACCGCAAGGAAAGAGATGATGATTAAAGGAGTGGTAGGTGTTGTCCCAATATTCCTTATGTCATGTTTTCTATCGCCTATCACTACACATGGAGAAATAGAAAGTATTATGACAAAATTCTGGTAGGGACAAAAAGTAGAGGAAACCATAATACATTTGGTAATTGGAAGTCACTGGAGATTTATATTGGTTCAAAGTGGCACTACTAGCAAAACAGGGATGGCATTTTCTCACTGAGCCGAATGATCTATGGGCTCAAGTCATTAAAGGCATATATTACCCTAAAACTAGCTTTTTAGAAGTAAAAAGAGTTGGAAGAGCATCTTAGGCGTATGTAAGTTTATTGGCTGGTAGGAGCCTTTTGGAGGGCTCAATTTGATACAACATATGTGATAGATCGGATGCTAATTTTTGGAGAGATCCTTGGGTTCCAACGCTGAGTTCGTTTAAACTATAGTAGGCCGCACCTACTCTAGAAGTTAGAGAATAGACAGTCTCTCAATTAATCTCACAATCTGAATGGAATCTAGATAGCATTAAAGAACTTATAACTGAAGAGGAGGAGATTGCAATTAGGAAGATCACTCTACCTAGCTAGCCACATAGGGATGGGATATGCTAGATAAGAAAAAGTAATGGGGTCTATATAGTAAAAGTTGGGTACAAATGGGCTAAGGAGAGCCATCTAATTCCTCAAAAGAGACTTGACATATCCTCAGTCATTGATAAGAGCCTATGGAAAGTCATTTGGAAGCTGAAAGTGCCAACTAAAATCAAATTCTTTATGTGGAAAGTGGTGAAAAATGCTCTACCAATGAGAGAAGCCTTGTGGCATAAAATTAAAGGTGCATTCCCACTCCTGATTGTTTGCTTTGTAACTCAAATTTGGAGACTTTAGAAGACCTTTTTCTATTATGTGATAGAGCTAGGGCTGTCTGGTTTAGGTGTTCTTTAGTACTTCGTATTGATGCCAAAAATATAACTAGAATGGATAGATGGCTGGATAAATTGTTGAATGATGTAACTTGTGTAGATAAAACTAAGGTACTAATTGCATGTATGCTGGGGCAACTTTGGAAAACACAATGTACAACTATCTTTTAGGGGAAAGTTTCTAATCCGATGGTGATAGTACAGGTGGCTATAGATTTAGTTGAAAATTATTGGTAGATAAATGTGTGGAATGGCCAAGGAATGAGGGAGAAGAATAAAGGTTTATAAGAAGGGGAGGAACAAATGGAGTGGATTCTTGATTGCTGTGAGATTAAACTGAATTGTAATGGGGCCTTTGAAGCTGGGAGGAATATAGCTGGTACTGGGTTTGTGGGAAGAGGTAAAATGGGAGAATCAATAAGTTTGGTTAGTGAATCAGTGGAGATAGCTTCACCTTTCATGACTAAGACAATGGTTATGCTTATGGGATTGAGTTGGTGTATAAACAATGGATTCGATGCTGTGATTGTAGAAGAGAACTGTCTTTTACTAGTGCAAACAGTTTAAAAAGAGATAATATGCCCCAGAATAGGAGTACCATAGCCTAATAGAGGTAATGCTTTAAGGGTGTTTATCCTTAAGTGGATCCCAATACAGTATAACCAAGATGTCAACTGGTGTGCTTGAAAGGCAGTTACAGAGAAGAACTTGAAAGATTCGGTTTTGAAACCCCCTTCTTTGCTAAATAGAATCCTAGCTAAAGATTTGGAATTAGCTGGGAAGATTGATAGTTAGTTGTTTTTTTTTATTTGATTTCTGATTGAAATAGTGCTATTAGTTGTTGATTTGAATAGATACTGAGTTGCTTTTCTGAATTGTATTCATGTAAGGTTGTTGATGATGTTTAATGAAAGAGATGTTTGATGCCCAAACAAAAAATAAAAATAATCAAAGAGGTAAGGGAATAAGTGAATTAAGGAAGATTACTAAGGTATTTTAGAAAAAAAAAACAAGAAAGAAATTTTATAAATATAAGACAATTTTCATATTAGATGTGCTTTTATATATAATAGAAAGAATGAGAGAGCATAAAGGTGAGGAATGAGATTTGATTCCACGCAACAGAGAAGAGAATGGAGATTCAGACGGCCTAATCCCAGTCACACAGATTCCTTCGGCTGCCAAATAATAATCATGAGCTTACATAATGGGCAACAATAATAATAAGATTATCTTTGTTAAATATTCAAAACAATTACAATTTTTTTTAAAAGGTTCTGTAATTAATTTATGGCAAAAAGGGTTAGCTTGTCTTGTTTGTTGGTGAGAGAGATGGGGTTATAAACTCGGAGATTAATATTAAATAGGCAAATCAACCCAGCGACCTAAATGACTGCTCACTCGTTTGGTCCAAAACGACAATTAGAAGCGGACAATATAATGACTCACAAGGATTTAATTATCAGGTCGTCCCTAATTAACCCACTATTTTTTTTTATGACAAATTAACCCACTATCATTATTAGCAATTCTCTTTTATAAACAAAATAATTAAAATCTTATGAATTAAAATAACTGCGATATATGAATTATCGATTACTTTTTAACATTTTTTATTCCCTATTGACTCTTGATCTTATTTCAGGGAATATTAATGAGATATTAACAATACAATTAAAAATTTTTGACCCGGATTTTGTCAAAGGTGTGCATGGAAATATCAAATTTCATCCTCATTGGACTGCCCAATGACAAATTGGAAATGAGCCAACGAGTATGACACCAACACTTCTCCCTATGAAAATGAATTCTATTTTTTTTTTAGCAAAGGATAATATATTGCCCATTATACAGTCTTAACATAAAGAATCAGGCCTCCACATGTACAATTCATGAGTGATTTATATATGATAAAAAATAATTAGGCGAAATTTCCCATGCATTCATCACTTGACATTTCAAGAGTCAAACTATATGATATTACAACCTGTGGTAAATTTTATTATGTATGCGTACTTGCATATAAATATTAGTAAACTTGGATTACCATATTAAGAAAAAATGGGCAATTGAAAATTTTATTGGTCATAATAATCTGAAGTTTTAATACCAATGTTTTATGTATAACAAATCTTCCATGTTTTAGAATACCACACTCTATATATATTAAATATGAGCACACGTTACTTGTTGAGTTGATCTATAAGTTGATGAGCTCATTTTGCAAAATGATATCGATTTGTATAAGCTCAAATTGGGTCTATCAAACAAAACGACTTTATTTTGTGATATGAGCTTATAAGCTCAAAGATCCACTTAGCAAGCAATGCAGACTAATAAAACATACCTCCTCCAATTTTATTAAAATTTATTGTTTTTTTTAAAAATATTTTATGTGATTTATAAACTAACATGTAATATAATAAAGTATAATATATGATATGATTAAATAATTTATGTTACTTTTTTAACTTCTACCAAAAATGTGAACTGGATTTTATTATTAATTCAAGAGGTAGTACTACATTGATTAAGAGGAGGCAGTGTAAGATGTTCATGACCAATTAAATATTTAAATAAGTGTTTTTAACCGATTTTCCTGCACATTTATTGTCAACTCTGCCTAATATCATGATAAAAATGTTTTCTTCTAAAACCTGTGCGGTGTGATCAGCGTGATAACTAAGGAAAATCTGTTTGCATGGTAAAATATTTATTTGCATCCAGCTAACAAGACAGATTTGACTTTTCACTTTAGACTCTGAAGCAAGTAAGCTTGTCGGATGGTGTTTGTCGGAGTTTGACTCTGATCTTCTCCGACCGTTGCCGCTCCAAAGTCAAACCGAATCTAAGACGGCATTTCTCGCTGGATCCTGCTCATCCACTTCCTATTCCAATATTTTCTCATCCCATCTTTTTCTTCCCTGTAGAGAAAACACACACACTTTGTCCTCCTTGTTGACTTCTTTCCTTTACTCATTTTGTTTATTATATACAAATAACAATGTTATGTTTATTTCTTAATATGGTTTCCAATGTTTGTTTATGTCAAGAAATTAACCATATCGTCCAACTGCATTGACAGTTGACATTAATATAATTAATCGGGTTCTTAAGGTAAACAATGCACCCTCAACAATTTCGTTGCCTTTAAAGTAATAATCAATCAAATAAAAAGGTCACGTCAAGCATGGAAAAAGGGTCCAAGTCAAGTAATTGGACGGGGAGGGGGGCTTAAATGAAAGGAACACATTATATAAATATAGGCCATATAACCTTTCATCGGTGGGTGCAACTGGTAAAATGATTAGAAACTCTTGAATTCAATTCTTAAATTAGTCAGAAGCAGTACTAGGGAGGGGCATTGTCTCGTCAGACTTTGATGGAGGTGCATGTACTCTTGACCCTGAGACTTAATCTAAACTCAAGAATTATGAGTTAGCTGTTTAATTTTTGGATTGTAGGTGAGTCTAACCCTATTCTTAATATTTTATTATATAAATATATATATAGAGAGACCGTGTATGAAACGAAGGACGCAGGAACGACCACGATACTCCTATTTTCTCCTCTATGCCAATCGCTTCTATTCCTCGCCCTTCCTAGTGAATAACACCCACCACAAAAAGTTTTCTCCTTTTTGGCTTTCTATGGCGGAAGAATCGCCTTCTTCTTCTTCAGTTGCGTTTTCCATGGACGGTCTCGATGGTGTCGAAGACTACGTTTGGGTTGGTTCCTTTTCCCTTCGCTTGTTTGGTCGCTTGGAAAATGTAGCTCATAGAATACTTGGACCGTTGGGCGGGTGTTCGTATTTTTGGGAATTTAGTTGTATTCGCTAGTAATTTATGTTATCCTCTTTTTTCGCTACTTTTTGTTGGTTCTCTGGGTGTTGAACTGTGATACGTGGCTGTAACTGGAAGAAGCGAATTAGTGGAAGTGAATTTGAAACAGCTGATTTCTCCCTTTTCTTCACCTTTGAAATGTTTTGCTTCAACTGGTCGAATACTTGTTTGGGTTGCTGATTTTTTCATATTTCTGGAAAATTGAAGTTACCGACGGAATACCATTAAGTCTAGTATCAGTTATGATCGATAGCTGTGCTTAGATGTTTCTTTTTGTCTCTTCTAATTGCCTTCTTTTGTGTACTGTGTTTGGTTGCCGTGAAAAAAATACGAAAAAACAATTTCTCTTGTTAACTTTCTTTCCCTTTTCCCTTCAACTTCTTTCTGGCTGGTGAGAAGTCCGAGGACAAGAAAAGGCAATAGACACACTGCTTCAAAATTAAAAGACTATATTTGCATATGTTTATTTATTGACTTATTTTTCTGATTCAAGAATGTTTGTTGTTCTCTGTCTCTGTTTATTCTCCTTATGAAAATAGTGAAATTTGAGAATATTCCCTGTTCAACAAGCAAGCAAAAAAAAAAAAAAACTTCTTTGTTTTTCATAAGCTTTAGTGCAGCTGTTCTGTCAAGAAAGATTTGAGTCTTGAATGGAACATTTTTATTCTTGTTAATCATTTAACATATGTACATGTATAGTATTTGCTTCCTCGTGAAGCTTATGTTTTCTACTAGTCTGCATTTCTATTGAGAGCTTAAAATAGTTGGATTTTGCTTGGATTGTAGGCACATGAACAAGAACGTTTGACATGGGACACATACCATCGTATTTTTGAACTTGTGCATAATGGCAACATGTCATTCCAGGATAATCGGTTGGAAGAGGTGATATAAAATTTTAATTTCAGTCTGTCAACGTTAATTTTATTCCATTGTGCATGGTTGTTTCAAATGCAGTTTATCCATATGCGGGGATTGACTTTCATTGATTTAAGCATTATGTGATGGCCTATAGTTGTGTGACATTTTTAATCTTTTGGATACTTCCGGCATGCTTTCTTACCATAATATTTCCCTTATCACACTTGGAAGAGAATGCAGTTTTCATGCTCTAATAGTCTACTTGTGGAAATGGCATATCATTCCTGTGCTGACATTTGGAATTAATAATACAGGCAATCAACTTTTACTCAAGAGCAAATAGCATCAAACCTGGTGATCCTGTTATCCTCAGCAACCGATGTGCAGCATATCTTAGGTTAAGCACGGTTCAACGACATTTGTTTGAAATTTCTTGTTAAAACTTACTTTTTTAATCTGAATAATTTTGCTTTAAAGTTGTGAACTTTGATGATATCATGACAATCAGAATATCTTTTAACCAGGACTAGCAGATTCTTAAAAGACAGATCTCCATCAGCTTCAGAATACAAACCATTGAGTGGGCTTGATCCTACAATTCATGCTGAAGTATATTCTTTGTATCATCATGTCACACTTTATACATCATCTTCTTTCTGAATCAATTTATGTTTAAGTAATTAAACTTTTATTGTAATTTCAGCTTGGTTTGAAGGATGCTGAGAAGCTTGTTGACCTGCGAAATAATTCAGTAAAATCATACCTCTTAAAGGCTAATGCACTTGTTCTGGTAAGATGTCCTATATGATTATTGTCCATTGTACTTCTGGGATTTCTCCTTTATTTTACTTGTGGATGTGTTTTCTATTGGAAGTACGTCAGATGGGTAAGTGATTAAATGCCTTCTCCTTTTGAGGCTAATGGGCTTTTCAAAGTAGTTTCTTAAATGGTGTCTCTAGTTGACGTAGTATTTATCCTACTGAAGGTCTTTAACTGTGCTCTTGGATCGGAAGAATTGGAATCCCAGAATTAGCCATGATTGCTGTTTTGGAGATTATAGTGAATAATATTAAGACAGTAGGTTTTAATACCCCTGTTAATTCTTTCTAAAGGGTACCAAAAAGTAGTACAATGAAAATTATTTGACTCTAGTGGCTGCATTTCTACCATACAGTATGGTTTTGCCATTTTTTTAGCTATTGTACTGTTACTTTATACGGAATTTCTTAGGGTGTTTGAACATGCAGAATTTGCTTCTGTTTCCTATTCTTTGCCATGATTGTGAACATTGAATTTACCTGCAAATAACAGTCTTTTATATTGACAGTTAGAGAAATATGAAAAAGCCCAAGATGCTATTCTTTCAGGCCTTCAAGTTGATCCATTTAGGTACTATTTCTAGTCAGAGATTTCCCTTTTTGGAAATTGGTGAAGATTCAGATTATAGTACTTTTGCAGTAGTCTTTTACTGCACCATAATTCATCAATAAACGAATTTTCATTTCTTTTGCTATGGGCAGCGATTCCTTGCAAGCTTCACTTAAAAGTTTGGAAGCAGCATCTGCTAGTTTGATGGGGATGAGAAGACACGGACAGCCAGGGACGAGTACTCATGGACAACCGGAGCGAACTGATGACATTGATTGTACTGTTTGCCTGAAGTTATTGTACGAACCTGTCACAACCCCTTGTGGACATTCTTTTTGCCATTCATGTCTATTTCAGTCAATGGATCATGGTTAGTGCTCACAGTTTTATTTTCCTTAGGAACCCACATATTCTATATTTTATTGATCCTGGTCCAATTTGTCAGGCAACAGATGCCCATTGTGCAGGACAGTTCTTTTTATCAGTCCTAGAACGTGTTCCATCAGGTGCTTGCTACTCTGAGATTTTACAATTCACAACTTAAAAATACTTGTGTAACACAATGAACCACAAGAAGGCTTAGAATTAGTGTCTGCATTTTATTTGTCACAACTTAAAAATATTTGTTTGGATTGGATTCAATGGTTCAAATCTTGAAATACAATATGCTGTGGTTTTATAGGCTTATATGTCAAATGCATGCTTGTAACAACTTGCTTTATTTCTTGAGCCACTTTTCTACACTCAAAATGTGATATTTAAGGTTCTGATTGTAAAAAATTGCATGTTGTTGGCACCCATTTTGATTATTCTAGAAGCCCTTGAAAGAGATTACACTAGTATCTCACCAGTATGCATATGAGTGCTCCCCTGAGTTAATTTAATGTTGTCACCTGTTAAAAGTTTTAATAGAAGTGATAGAATGTTTTTCTCTTCAAAAGGCTAAAAAACAATTATTTTCCTGTGGGTTTCTGCTAGTCTGACATTGAAGAGCATCATACAAAAGAACTTTCCAGAAGAATATGCCAGAAGGAAGCTAGAGCATGACAGTTTGACCAACTTTGGTGCGGATTTGTTACCTCTTTTTGTCATGGATGTTGTCATGCCATGTCAAAAGTTCCCACTCAATATTTTTGAACCTCGATATAGACTTATGGTAAGTTGGTCAATAGTTCCTAAAGGTTAAAAAAATCAAGTATTTTCAATATAACTGAAATTTGTTTGTTTACCCTTTCTGATTTCAAATGTATACCCTTTCTTTCAAAAACAGGTCAGAAGAGTAATGGAAGGGAATCATAGGATGGGAATGGTATATTATTGTTACTCTTCCTTTACATTCCCATTTCCTGCTTAAGGTATATTGGACTGACCAAAACCCTATGGTGTGCTTTGTCCATTAACCATGTAGGCTGTAATTGATTCTGCAACAGGTTCCTTAGCTGAGTATGCTTGTGAAGTGGAAATCACAGAGTAAGTGTTTGTCATCTTCTTGCCCAGGAAAAAAAAATTCTTAATACAGACACCCTCTCAGAAAATGCCTCCCCATGCATGCTTACATGTTTCAAATGAAGGATCTTTTGATTTGATTCTGTAGGTGTGAGCCACTTCCAGATGGACGTTTCTACATCGAGGTGAATATATAATTGTGATTTCTTTATGTATTTTTGTTGAAAAGTGCGTTTAGATTGGCTTTTTCAAAATATCTTATGGAATATAATAACTTTTTTAGAATAGCTTATATGAAACCCTAGGTTTTGATAAAATAAAAGTGTTTGGGTAAATGTAACTAGAATAGCTTTTCCATAGCCAAATGACCAAAAAGAACATTAGCTTTTGTAGTAATTGCATAGAGAAAAAAGAAAGAGAAGGAGAGAGGAAAAGGAGAAAAAAGTAAAAAGATGAGAGAGGAGAGATAAAAAGCTAAAAAAAAGTAACTTTTTCTAAACCTAGGTTTTAGACCATAAAACCAAGGTTTGAGACCAAGCCAGCTTATAAAAAAAATTGGGGAATTTGGTTGATTTTTTCTCAAATCATGGTTTTGTGCCAAACCAGCTTTTTTGAACATTATCCAAACACCCTCTTAGCTTTAAGTCTTCTTTCATTCTGAAAAGAAGTCAACTTTCAATACCATGCTTCTCTCTGTTTTCATCTGTCTTACTTTATTATTTGGCTCTCCTTATTTAATTCCATGTGCAACAAATTTTTCAACCATGCAGATTGTAAGTCACAGGAGATTTCGCATAATCCGATCTCGGAATCAGGATGGGTGAGTTGTCTCCAGATATCTGTTAAACTGGCTGCTTATTTTCGAGACATATGGCTTTATTCCTTCCAGATAACTTGTTCAGGTATCGTGTAGCAGAGGTTGAATGGATACAGGATATCATGCCTCCAGAAGGAAGTAGAGAGAAACAGTGTGTAAGTTCACTGCTAATTATGTTCCTCCTTCGTAGAACTAAAATACTCCCTCTTGTCCTTTACGCAATACCTATTTACCTAATTTAAGTAGATTATGGATGTTAGTTATCTTGTTTAATATGACATGTTTTTTCTAAGACATTCTAATTATTTTTCTTAATTCCCTCCATCCCTCTCTTATTTTATTTGATCATTGTTGGGGAAGCATCAATAGGGGAAAATTATAAAAAAGATTGACAAATATGGGAAATGAGTCTTACTTTGAGAATCAAAATTAACTACTTATTAGGCCCTGCATTAAGGACTGGAGGGAGCGTTAAAATTACTGATTGCTTTAATCGAAGTGTTAAAATTATCCATAGCTAAGTCTGTGGACAAGAAACATGCATCTTCGTGACTTTGTTTGTGTTTGTTGCAGTTACAGGAATTGACGTTTGATGCAGCTGAAACTGCTAGATCATGGATAAAGAAAGCTAAAGAAGCAGCAAGATCGAAACAAGGTGGGTAACATGTTTGGAACTATCTAGTTTAGTTAACACCACAAACATTCTGTTGCAGTATATGTAATTAGAGAATATGTGAAGCAGATCAAAGAAGACTTGAGAGAATCCAGTCTGTTGAATTGATGATGCCCAGTACAAGAGATCCAGAGCGCTTCAGTTTCTGGGTCTGCACTTGTTCTTCTTAGCTGTTCATGACTTACATCCATAACTTGAGATTTCTTCCCATTTTTTAAAACTCCATAGTTTAATCTGTTCTCTCATTTTGCAGCTTGCTTCCTTGTCAAAGCTGAGGCCTCTTGACAGATTAGATCTTATGGGCTTAACAAATACCGGAGAGGTAGTATCTCATTCTTTAGATAAAATAACACTCCCTCCTCTTCGGTCATATATATGAGTTACACAAAAAGTTTATTTTTTGTTTGAATTATAAATTCCAATCCATTTTTTCTTCCAAATTTATAATTGCTTCTCAAAATCTCCCCATTAATTGTACATGGGGTTTTAAAAAAAAACAAAAAAAAAATTGTAAAAGAGGCTGGCCCTGTAGTGATCGAATCCACCATCATCCCTATTCATTGTACATGTTATGGGGTTTTTCATCAAAAGGGAGTTCTAAGACACATGAATAAACATAATGTTTTAGAAAACCAACACACATTTATTACAAATAACTTAACTAATTTCTTTAATATTTCCAGATTAATTATTTAGCTCTTCTATTAAGAGTTGAATGGTAGTAATTAGAGAAAAGGGATTTTTCTTTTTTTGGATTAATTGGCATGTAAAATTATGCTCATGTTTGAGAACATAGCTCCTGTTTCCTTGTTGTTAGAGGATTAGAAGAGGACTGAATTATCTGCAAGCAGAGGAACAACGCTGCAGAATTCAGTAAGACGAAGTTGGCAATCTAGCATTGTGTTTTTCATCACAACTAATGTATTGCAAATGAGCTGCTCTGTTCATAATTCAAATAGTTCAGCTTGCTAAAGTTTTTATCATCATATATATATATATATATATAGATTTATTTTGTGTTGAGGTGTCAAATTCATTTACAAGTGATTCAATGTTCATTCTTTGGCCTCATGAATGGCAGTCCTTACTTTTGAGGTCATTTTTGTAAGAGCATCATAGGGTTGACCCTAGGCTTTTCACTCTATTATCTGTGTAAAAATATTTTGCATTACTTTTATTCGTGTGTTATTTGTCAGTGTCAGAAATTTAACGAGGAAGCCAAATCAAAACATTTGGTCCGGTGGTATTAGTGTTTGTTAACCCCTTAGTCTAAAAGGCTCGTTTTGTAGCAGTAATTTATTATGATAAGTAATTTATAAGAAGTTACTTATTAAAAGTTATTTGTGTAGATTAAAGTAAGAAAAATAATTTATTAGAAGTAATTGTGTTTCAATTGGAGGTGTGAAAAGTGACTTAGGGGATGTTTGTTTATAAGAAAAAAGCCCTTTTTTTAAATTATTTCTACAAATCGAGATAAAACTTCTCTCGTATACTTACATCGTAAAGTATAAAATTTATTATTAATTCAAACAGACATTTATTAAGAGTAAGAAAAATGCTTTTTTTTTTAGAGAAGTAACTTAAAAGCTGCTTTTCTAAAAAGTTATTTATTTCCTAAAAGCCCTGTGATCTTTTTCTCTACCCAAA
>JBAGKO010000005.1:12396426-12415079 GCA_037177275.1 Acacia concinna | reverse complement strand
CTTAATCATATTATATATCATATTTTATTATCATTTTTTTTCAAATTATGTTGTTTGACTGATGAACTAATATATAATATAATAAAATATGATATATAATATGATTAAGTAATGTAATTATCTTTCTTAAGATTTTTTTAGGATTCTTCAAAAAAGTCAATCGGATCTTATAAATAAAAACAGAGGGAGTACTATTTAGGGTTTAAATCAACGTTTACTCCAACAATCCATTGACGGATATGGTGAATATTTTCTCTTCCCAAAATATCCCTGTAAGGTGGCTCCCTCCATCATATTTAGGCTTAAACCCAGCCTCACTAATTCGACTTTCTTCCTCTCCTCCTTTATTTTCTGAAACCAATAAAATAAGCAAAAAAAAAAAAGGAAAAGCCACGTAGGAAAGTAGTTAGTTTCTTGTAGTTGGCCAATCCATTCCTTCTGAACACCAAACTCTTAAAATCTCAAACCTAACATCTCCACACAGAAAATAAAGCCAAATCCCATTAAAGCGAACTTGTAAACAAAAGGAAACGCCATCATCTCCTTCACTTCTCTCTCTCTTTCATAATCCATTCCCCATAACAAAGCAAGCCACCCCATCTTCCTGCAAAAAATTAAGATCAATCTTCAATGGAAGCGTCAGGCAAGATTCTCAGAAGATCCATTCATGGCTTCCTGCAAAATTACCATTACTTCACTTCAACCTCAGCTTTTCTTGCCTTCCCTTTCTCTGCTTCAGTTCTCCTCCTACAAGCTTTGATCTCTTCTTCTTCTGTTTCTCTTCTTCCTCAGATTTATAATCGTTTGAGGATTCTCTTTGAAGCTGCAGGCTTTCCTTCATCCTCACAGTTGCTCACTATTCTGAACCTTAAGGTCTCTCAAACAATTATTTTATCCATTTTCACCCTCCCCTTTACCCTCACTTTCTTCCTCTTTGCCAAAGCTTCTGTAATTCAAGCTCTGAATCATCATAAGCTTTCTGTTGAACCTTCATTTTCTTCTATATCATCTCTTTACCAGCCACTCCTCAACACCTACGTTTTCAACTCATTCTTGATCATCTCTGCAAATTCTTTGGCTTTCTGTCTTCTGTTTTTGGCCTTTGGATTTGTTGAAGGGCTGGGATTTTCTCCTTCTCCGAGTTTCCTCCTTCTTCTTTCAGCTTCTGGGGTGGTTCTGTTTTCTGTGATCCTGGCAAATGCTCTGGTGATATGCAATATGGCTTTGGCCGTGTCAGGCGTGGAGGGACATGGCGGGTATTTAACGATTCTTAAAGCTTGTGTTTTGATGAGGGGAAGGACATCAATGGCTCTGTTCTTGGCTCTTCCTGTGAATGTAGCTTTGGCTGCCATTGAAGCTCTGTTTCAGTTCAGAGTTGTGAGGGCCTATCACTATGTTGGAAAAGCAGGGCCTTGTTTGGCTTTAGAGGGGATTTTCATTGCTTACTTGTATTCCATCTTCATTGTTCTTGACACAATTATTAGCTGCAAGTTTTACAAAAGCTGCATGACAGGGTCATGGATCGTTGATCAAGAAGACAGAAAAGAAAAGAACTTCGAGCAAATACCGTAAGGTACCAAAATGTTGGTTTTACTCAACAGAGTTTTTTCAGACAAAAAAGCTTCATATAGAAGGATTTAGATATTATTTCAAAACAGCATTATAGCAAAGTATTTGTGAAGTTTTATTCATGTTGCTCAAAGGGAATGAAGCAACTCTGGGGGCATAAAAACAGGAGAATGCAGGGGATTCTTGTATTTTCTTTGTTTCATTAATTTTGCTTTACTTTGTAAATTGGCAAATCGTTTACAATGGGAATAACACATAAGGTTCAGTTAGTTTGGGCGCTAATCTAGTCTTTTGTAAAGCATTAGTATTTCGGAAGATTCAATAAATACTATATAGATAAACTTTTTTTAATATGGTTGTTTATTTATTTTCATAAAACCTTTTATACTCAAAAGAATACCTTTGATTACAGGTAAATTTTGCAGCATTAATTGAATGGAACAAGAATTATTTACAGCTTTGATTAATACATATAAATGAAACAGGAATTTCTAATTGAGCCTGCTCTTCACTTACATTAAAGTTACAAATACAGATTACAGTGCCTAAATATTTCTAAGTCCTGCTGTCCTGTTTGTCTGTACTCTATACAATACATACTGGTGTGTCCTATCTAAGGAATGAAAAGAAAAAAAAAACTAATTTCTATGTTACACAGAGAAAGAATTGGTCATCCTAGTGAAGAAAGGTGGGTTAGAGCTTTGTACAAATACAACCAATACCAGAAATTGCTCAATGCTACAAAACAACTTCTTTAGTTTTAGACGATGATGCGGCCGCCGCCTTAGCCTTGGCCTTCTCTTCAGCCTCTTTCTCAGCCCTCTTCTTCTCCAACTCTGCTTGTTTTATGTTCTCTTCGTGCGCTTTCCGAAACAACCGAGTGAAATTCAATAGAGTAGCAGTTACTGTAATCATCAACCAACAAAATCTCTCACAATTGAACTGATGGGCAAAAACAACAGAGTATTAACATGAACATGTTCTTAACTTATTGCTTACCTTGTTCAAATGGGTAACGAGCAGGGTCCTCATTGAAATATCTTGCAAGATCATCTGCATTTTCACCCTGTCCAAACACAATGTGTATAATATATATACATACATCATTTGTTTCTCTCTCTCTCTCTCTCTAGATATATATACATGTGTATCATATTATGAAGGCCAAATATTACGTTTTAAAACAAAGAGAAGTGTAATATCTTGTACATATTGAAACTTGCGCAACAATAAGAATATTACCGCCTCAGAATATAGGGCTGTTACAGATGCCTCCTCTAACTCAGCACCTTCAATAAAGTCTCTCAGAGTCTATAAAGAACACAAAGAGCAGTGAATGCACTGAAAAATTAACAAGGTGAACAGACCATGTGCACAAGAAACAAATTGACTCACTACATTTATGCTTCTGAGGAAGCAACAGAACTTCATTCATTATACTTCCTCTGATCCCTAATATAAGATCTATTTCAATGAAGAAATTGAACTACAAACTAGATGTTATATTCAGAACAAGTGCGAGTGAGTATCATTTATTTGATCTTATCAGGATATGTTCATGAATGAACGAATTAGTTGACATGAGAAGGTAAACACACCTTACGGAAACTTTCGGATGAAGGGCCGTCATTTTCAGAAGCAGCTAGCTCCTGTTTAACTTTTCGTAGTCCCTTGTTAATTGATGCCATCTCTTCTGCTAATGCTTTCAATTGTATCTGCGTACAACCAGCTCAATTTCAAATCAATAAATAGTGAATACAAAGAAATACACATTCATGGACAAAAATTTCTTCCCTAAAGTTTACTAAATAACTAAACACATCACCTTACTAGCAACTTCCAAGCTAACAAGGTCCAAGTGAAAGTCAAGGAGTGCAGGAGACTTTTCAGCTAAGACCTACAGCCCATATAAATTAAGTACAAAAAAACTATGAAACTGACAATATCAAATGGTTTTGAATCTACTTATTCTTTGAAATCCAAAATTTGGAGAGAAATTAAGAAAATCCATTTCCCTGTTATACCTTACATAGATAATGCATTAGTGTCATCCTACCAGTGGAAGCGCGAGTCTCAGTGAGCTTTAAAAGACTATCCAACTTGAATCCAACAGCAGATCCTGCATTTCATAATAGCGCTCAATTCTTTTTGTTGACACAGGAAAATAGACTAATATATCAAGAAGTACCAACCCCTGGCTGTTCCTTGATTCAGTGTATTCCCCAAATAAAGAATTTTCTGCATAATATTCTTCACTTTGTCAGAGTTCCGGACCTATTTACCAAGAACAAAAAATATGAGGTAACGAAAGCAAATAACAGAATTCAAAGTTAGATTGTAATTAAAGTACCTCTTCACAAGCAGTGTTCACAGTGTTTAAACTTTTCTTAAATTCTACAATCTGCATAAAGAGGAAATATGTAACACCGCAATAAAGAACATAAAATCTCAGCCTGCCAAATGAAAAAAACTGAGATCAATATTACAGAAACAGCCAAACCTGATGGCTAAACTGAATCTTGAAAGCAAAAACTGCTAATTTTCCTTCCACACGTGGAACTTTCATGTGCTCCAAAAAATACTGGAAAAAAAAACTAAATAAGAATATATCTCTATAACGCAAATAGACTCTTCAATCATATTTACATTTACATTATGACTAATAGAGCTTACTTACAGACCTTTTCACACTTTCCCAGATTCTCATAGTCACCAGTATATCCCTAAATAATTGAAACCCGGATCAAATGGGATTACAAAAACAAAAATTTTCAATTAATTACAAAAGCAAAATGTAAGGAGCAGATGGAGCTTTATTAAGCCTTACCTTCAAAAGTTCCATCTCCTCTTTGGTGGGACAGTACTTAGAAAGACTTTCAACCTGATCAACATCTAATACTGTATCATCCAATGTTAGAATTGCTGCCTGAGAATATACATTTCGACACATTAGGCAACATTTAGATTCAACATTAGGCAAGAATCATCAATAATACAAATTCAGAATGTTTATATCCATCATAGTAATGCTTCTTTTAATAGAATATTGCAGTTCATATAAACTTCATTTAACTTACATAATCCCAACCCAAAATGCATGAGTATCAGTAATAAAATCTGCTCATAAGAATAGAGAGACATTCAGAGCATCAGCTTACCATCATTTCAGAAAGTGGCATCTTGATTTTTGTGAGCATTATTTCAACATTATTGGCCCTCTTCAGTTCAATCTATAATTAAAAAAATACACAGATTAAAGCTCAGATATTGAGAAAGCAGTAATGAGAGTCCAGCAATTCTAAATAAATATACATATTAAGCATGACATTTAACAAGCAACAACAAACGCTCCAACTATTCGTCAAAATTACTTCTAACATACGTGTGGTGTATTTCAAAATAAAACTCAAACTCAAGAATATTGGCATGGAAGAATACCAAGTGGACTTTGTCAGATTTAGATCCAACAGATTTACAACGCCCTACAGACTTATCAGCACTTTTTGGAACTACTGCTGAGAAAAGGGTCTCTATCTCTGAAACATCAAATTCTGGTGCACTAAAGCAAAATATAATGCCAATAATTATAAAAGGGAAGGATGAAAATATTAGAAATGAAGATGTATAATCATATTAAACTGAAATGATTCAAATGAACATGTACAATGGAAGTTAAATAAAATTACACTTGACTTTGTCCACGCTTTTGTAATTCTTCCCATAAACTTCCTTGCAATGCCTTTGACAATTTACCCCAATATAGAGGCTTTAAAGAGGACCGTCGAGGAGTTGTTCCAGGAAGACGTGAAAAACCTCTCCCTCTCCCACTTGGACCAGCTCCAGGTGGTGGAGGCGCACCCCCTGGAGGTCCAGGAGGAGCAGGTGCACCAGGAGCCCGTGCTCCAGGAGGTAGAGGAGGAGGTGGGCCTTTCCCACTTAATGGAGCTGCAGGTGGAGGAGTGCCCTGTCTACTTAAAGGAGGCGGAGGCGGAGGAGGGCCTTTTCCAATTAAAGGAGGAGGAGGGGGAGGAGGGCCTGGTCCACTTGGAGGAGGAGGGGGAGGAGGGGGGCCTTGTCTACCTGGAGGAGGCGGAGGCGGAGGAGGGGCTTGTCTGCCTAAAGGAGGTGGTGGCGGAGGAGGAAGGGGGCATTGTCTTCCTGGAGGAGGTGGAGGTGGAAGAGGGGCTTGTCTGCCTGGAGGAGGTGGTGGCGGAGGAGGGGCTTGTCTGCCTGGAGGAGGTGGTGGCGGAGGGGGCGGAGTCAGAGATGTTGGGGGGCATTGCCCACTTAGCGGAGGCGGGGGCGGGGGCGGAGGCGGAGGCACAAGGCTTGGTTTAGCTAAAGGAGGTAGAAGTGAAGGAAGGTTTTGTTCACTTAGAGGAGGGGGACGTGGAGGAGGGTGTTGTTTACTTAAAGGTGGAGAAGGCGGAGGTATAAGAAAGACTTGTCTATTGGGAGGAGGAGGTGGAGGGGGAGGAGGGATGTTTTCATTAAGAAGAGGTGGAAGCAAAGATGCTGGTGGACCTTGTTTACCAAAAGGAGGCAAAAGTAAAGGCGAGTGTTGTTCACTAAAATAAGGTGGAGGTGGAGGTGGAGGTGGAGGTAATCTTCTTTTGTCATAAGGAAGTGTAGAAAACAATGGATCTTTAACGTTAGGATGAGGCAAAAACTTAGGTGGAGGAGGAGGCGGGTCACTACATGGAACCAAGTTAGGTAAAGCTAAAATGACACCATTTTGTGGGGAAATGACTTCACATGAAGTAGGTGATAATGATAGAGGTAATGTTCCACTCAGCAAGGGCGGGGGCGTGGCCGGGGGCGGGGGCGGGGGTTTATCAAGTGATAAAGGTGGAGAAGGTGAAACTCCAAGTATTGATGGCGGTTGTAATTGAGGGGCTCCATATGGAGCATGTGAAAGGGGTGTTGATGTTAATAAGGTTTGTTGTGTTGGTGATAGTGAGGCATTGCTAAAATCATGTTGAAGTGGATAATTAAAAGCTTTATAAGAGGCCAAAGGTGGAAGAACATCATTTGAAGGAGGTAAAGCTGAGGTTGACAAAGTAGGTGGTAAAGCATTAGTTGAAGGATGCCTAAATATTGGTGATAGAACATTGCTTGAATGAGATAAAGGTGAGGTTGGCAAAGGTATTGAAGTAGATGAAGGTTGAGGTAGTAACGAAGAAGCAAGTAGAGGTGAAGATGGTGATGGAGTATCACTAGCATGACGTAGAGGTGGAATTGAAAAAGCCTTATAAGAGGACAAAGGAGGTAGAACATCACTTGAAGGGGGTGAAGCTGGGGGTGGTAAAACATCACTTGAAGGAGGCAAAGACAAAGGCTCAAGTAGTGGTGGTGGAACATTGCTTGAAGGACGTAAACGTGAGGTTGACAAAATTATTGAAGAAGATGAAGGTTGAAGTGGTGATGGAGCATTACTTAAAGCAGGTGGAGGTGAAGATGGCGATGGAGCATTATTATCATGATGTGAAGGCAGAGGCGAAAATGTTTTATTAGAGGTCAAACGAGGTATAACATCAGTTGAAGGAGGTGAAGTCGGGGTCGTTGAAGGGGGCGGTAAAGCAACCTCTTGTACAGGTGGAGGAGATGAGAAACCCCCTTTAATTTGGCTAGTAAATGATGGTAAAGATGGATGAGGAGGAGGTGGAAGTGGAGGACAAGAAGGAGAAGTTACATGTGATATATCCATTTTGATGTCTTGTCCTCTTGATGATGATAAATTTGCCTGTGGTGACAGCGGCTTAATAGATGCATTTTCAACCAAAGAGGAAGGTGGAAATAACAAGGTAGATTGAGGAGGTGAATCCTCATGTGATGATAAGGATTCAAAAACCTGTAAAGAAGAGTTTTTAACATGAAATGGAGGTAGAGGTGGAGGCAGGGGTTGAGGAATTGCTTGACCTTGTTTTGAGTTCATTTCCAATGCATGAGTTGCTAGCTGAAGATATGTCTCTTCAAATGATGGTAGTAATAATGATGAGCATTCTGTGTCTATATCTGCTATACGGTCTGAAGATCTTGAAGGGGATAGCTTATGAATCTTCAATTTATTTGATGATGGGCGATTTATGCATTCCAAAGATTTTTGCTTCCGAATTTTGTGTTTACTTTTCATGTTGGCATCTACACTTTTCTCCTTTCGAGAGTTGGCATTTGCAAGGGCAATATTAAGTCTTGGATACAATACATGCATTGAATTATTTTTGCTGGAGGGAATCCACCTAGTTATTGCATTTGGCTTTGCTAGTTTTGCTGTTCCACCCTGTTGTTCTTGTACTTTAATCTTTTGCTTTCCTGTAAATGTATTTGCCAATAGCTTTGAGTTCGCTGATGGTATTTTTCTTGTAGTATGTGGAAGTAACTTGTCAGCTTTTTGTCTGGAAAAATCAGGTTTCTGCCGGCCTGCCTCAGAATGTAATTTCATTTCTATTGCTTGGTTATCTTCCTCCTCATGTTCGTTTCCTATATCTACATAATCCATGCCGACTTCCTTTGTTTCAACACGATGCGTTATATAAGCAGAATTTACCATAGAAGTTGACTTAATTTCTCCATCATCAACAACAATATCTTTCACTGCATAAGGATCTGAATCTAAGCTCCCATCATCAACAGCAATATCTTTCACTGCTTGAATAACAGAATCTGTCCTTTCATCTTGTTTAAGAATCCCATCATTTGATGTGCAATCCTGGAAAGTATGAGGGTCCGAAGTCTCTTTCGGTGCTGTTTTATGATTTCTACCATCCACTGCATTGTCCTGAACCACAGGAGAATCATGTTCACCTTTACCTTCCCCAGGATCAACTGCATTGGTAAAGATCTCTTCCACCTCATAGAATTCCTCTGGTGAAGCATACCCTGCCTCGGTTGGATCTTCAGCATCATCAACTGTGGTTATACTAGGTATAACAGCAACATCGTCCAAAAAAAGTACCTAGCACAGATATTTTATTGTGTTTGTTTAGGTCGTAAAGTAACAAGAAGAAGAAGTAGGAGGAGGAGGAGGATGAAGAAGTAGGAGTAGCAGTAGTACTTACCTCTGCTTTAAACTCCTTGGGGAAATTATCCTTTGCCTCCCACAAAATATCGAGCTCTTCACGGTTCAGCATCAAAATATTGGACCGTACAAATGCTGTATGAAACATAGCTCTAAACATAATCTCCTCACGAACGAGATCATCATACAAATGTATGCACTCAAGAAGAACATCCCCTTCAACACGACAACGGATGTCTAATTTCACCAACATACATTCTGCCTGCAATTCAAAATTTCTTGAGAGACATCCATCAATATACAGTTAAATAAATTCACAACTTAGCAGTATCAAACAATATAGTGTAAGATTATTATACATCACCTGTTGGTAATGACGAACATATTTTTTGGTCCTTAAGTTAGTTGAAAAGAGAAGCTTAGAACTACTTGCATTGTTAGGTGTTGAAGAAGGATTCAGACCGTAAACACGTACAAGAGGGCGACAACCTTTTCCACCGTCAAATAAAGGAAGGTCTCTGAGAATAAGACAGTCTATATGCAAGGGAGTGTCTGAAGGAGGCCACCTAAAACCCAAATTTCTCTTGGAAATATAGTGAAGATATCTCAACTGAGAAGGTTGAGGGTTTATAGGAGATAAAATATAAAGAAGCTCTTTAGGGGCTTGCTTGTACACCATTTCAAGAGTCTTCTGCACACCAGTGTATTGTTTTCTGTACAAGAGAAGACTTGCTAGCATACATGCAAGAACTGGCCAGCCTCCTTGTTCACAATGCATCAAAAGAACATTCTTTTGGCCCCCCACAGATAGCCAGCTTTCACTAGATCGGAGAAAGTGATGAATCACCTCTAATGGCAAAAGTGGACAGCCCTCAAATTCCTGAGGGTATTCCATCACCGTCATGCCATAATCTGTCAGTATGTCTGAGATCTTGGTGGCCTCATTTCCTTGTTTGAAGTTAAACACAGTGAAGGAACCATCTGGAAAATGATCTTGTAGCTGAGCCACAATTCCTCCCATATAATCTTTGTACTGATCTTCTTCCAACACACCCGTTGAGAAGCAGCAATCAAAAACTGCCCAAAGTCAAATTCACTGTTAAAATAGGTGTAAATAAATATAAGAAACTACTGAGTTAAGTCATATATGTCAGTGCCCAAAACATGAATTACGTCCAATAAACTTGCAGTCTTGTAAACATTCGTGTAGAAGGGAGGAAAATATGGAAAAAAGCGATATTTGAGATACATTGTTCCTTATATTCTATTTGAAAATTCATTCATGAAGATTTCTTCGGTTCAAGACACTGCAAATACATGAAATAGTTAGAACTGTAGCATATATAAGCGTGGGGTCCAAACACGATTCTAACCATGAAATATATGTCCACCTAGAACCAAACATCCAATAAGCTACATGAGCTGAGAAGTCTCGTAGCTAGCTTCATACAAAAGGGGAGAATTTCCCCCAAAAAAAAAAAAAAAGGCTCAAATGCTTCCTCATTTGAAGTTGGGATTCATGTATATGTAAGCTTTTTAAAAAATGAATAAGCCAATGTTACAGGAAAAGGTAACGAGACGTAAAGGGGCAAAAATTAAGAATATGGAAACCAAGCATACCATAGACTCTATCAGAGATCTCCAAAAGATGATCTGGGGGCTTCCGGTAAAAGAATCTTCTGAACAGCGCCATTAGATGGCGCTGTTTCTACCCCAATCGAATCCACACCGATACTTCAGTTTACCAACTACTATATCAAAGTTTTTGTGTATTGAAGAATTCAAACAATTTGGATCATGCGATCGCAAAATTTGATCAAATGCCAATACAATCCGCCTGCTAAACCCAGAAATCATCAATGGAACGAACAAAAGGAAAAATGCAATATGAAATTCAAGAAGGAAGCGCGAGCTATCTAGCTGGCAATCCAACGGAAAGAGATAAGAAATTAAAGTGAAAACAAGCAAATGAATTCCAAAAATGGAAACAGGAAGAATCGAAGAATGAGGAATTGGAGTGAAGTGAAGAGTATCGGCGCGAAAAGGAAAAGGGATTTTTTTTCAGGAACAAACTATTAATGTTGGGAATAGAATGAAAATGGATTAAAAAGGATGTGGATTTGGCGTTAGAGAGAGAAAGAAAGAAAGAATGAAAATGGAGTGAATAGTATAGAACTCAATATAGCTGAATCTGACTCTCTCCCTCTCTCTCTGTCTCAAGCTCTGCCGATGGCGATTTTCCTCTGCAACGATGAGAAATTGTGTGCAGACGAGGCGCGAAAGGGGAACGGAGGCACGGACTACGTGACTCGCTACGTGTCCCACCCCCATGCAAAAATTCTTCTTTTTCAAAATTAAATAAATTATTTTTTTGCACAAACAATCAAATTAATTAATACTAATAATTATATAATACGAATCCATTTGAGTTTAATCCTAAAGACTCATCAATCACCCTTCCCTCCACTATTTATCTGCTTCAATTTCTATATATATATATATATTATGAACTAATGGAAATTGATCGTTTTATAAAAAAAAGGACTTGTCAATGACTTTAAATTTAAATAATTTATCCAGTTAAATCAAACTTTTATTGTTAGTTACTTATCATTACCAATATAGTCATGTGCCTTTAGTTTTAAGTTTAAAAAAAACCATTAAGGTTGGGAGAAGAGTCTCTCCACTTACTTCTCTATCAACTTACTTTCTATTTAATATCTCAACCATTGAATTATAATTTAATGGATGAGTCTAATACTTATAATAATATCATAGTTGCAGATTTTTATTTTATTTAATATTAAAATACTATTTTACACATGCCATTAGATCTCAACTATTAAAGCATGCATGATTCAATAACTAAGATATTAAGTGGAAAGGAAGCTAGTGAAGAGAAGAGTTAGTGGAGACACATCTCTCCTCCGTTAGGCTCCATGTTAGTCCGGTAACTTTTTTCAAAGCAAATTTGTCAGTTATTGAGTGGCACAGATCAAAAGTAGAAAAGAATGTAATGGCTTTCTTTTTATTTATCTTTTAATATAAAACAATATTACATGAAATCCATGCATCATATTAATATATTTAATGTTAAAATACTTAATACTAATACATTCATAAGTTATGATCTTTGTTTTTATTTATAATTAAGTTGTATATAACTTATTTTTTATATATAAAAGTTTTTTAAAAAATTGTGCAAATAAATTCATTTACTTATCTCAATTTTCAATAAATCATAGTTTCTACCTTCAAATTTCAAATGACTCAATTATGAGAGATAAAAGATGAAAAGCTTTTATAGTCTTCTCAGAAAAGAGAAACCTTGATCAAATAAAAAAAATCAAATGACCTCATATTATATTTTTTTTTAAAAAAAACAGCTCATAGTTGGGAAAAGCACGCAACATCGTAAAGTCTAAAAGATCAAAAACTGAGATTATTTTTTTAAAAAAAAAAGATTGAAAAAACTGACAGTAATAACTTCAAATGTTCCTTATGCTTGTAAGGCATTAAGGCCTTTATAGTAATAGACACACGAGAGTAAGAGTATCTTCAAACCTTACCAATAAGTCGGGTCTTGACCTTTTAAATAATTTAGATTAAGATCTATAGACTTTGCAAGCTTATGGGCCTTGAATATTAATTTCCCAGGTCCGTATAGCTGACAAGGCTAGACCGGTGGGAAATTGAACAAGAATTTGACTATCCTCATGCCAATTGCCACATACTAGTATATATACATCAACTGATAAAAGACCTGAAGAATAATATGTCGAAGGCAAAGAGGGAGACTTTAGAGTTAAGATCATACAGAAATAGTTATGAATTGTCTATAATGGATCAAAAATAGGAACCCAGCTCAAAGTCTTCATTTGCCTGGCCTTCATCAGACCTCTATAAACTCAGTCTGAATGAGTTATAAGTTCCTAAAAAAATCTTGAGTTTCCCAGCTCCCAGTTCACAAAATATTCTTCTGGATGCTGTCATTTTGAATCTTCCTTCACAGTTATATTTGTTGTTTCATGATCTTGATCTGATGCTCAATTACTTCAACTTCAACTTCCTTCTTCATCAGTAACTTGAAGCCACAATTAGTCTTCCAATTTCTTCTCATGCTTCTTACCTGCAAATATAGAAATTAACAACTCTTCTCATTATCTCCCAAAAATCATGTCTTCTCCAAAACTGACTTAAGAATTGCCACTTTTCGTGCCTAATACCTTTCTGAAACCAAGATCTTCGTACTGTACGGCGAATGTGATGCTCGTGTCTCTCTAAGAGCTCATCAACTGCATGCATTTGAGATAGCAAGGGTCCTGAAAATTCAACCTTCTCTCCAGAATCCTGATAAAATAAACGTACAGGCAAAAACAGAACAAACTGGTTAGTTTTAATTTATCTCAGTACAGGCAGAGACATGTGAGAGCAAACATGAAAATTCAAACTGAACTAACCATTTTACTTCTCCTAGATGCTGAATATTCTCTGTGATAGAGTGCTATAGATAGCTCTTGCGAGTGGTATTCATCAGAAGCATCAAATGAATCTGGGCGATCAAACTTACCCCATTGGTTCAACATTGCAAGCTTAGGGATTTCGCGTATGTCATTATGGCCCCTTGAGTTGGATCTTCCTCCACAGAATTCCTTATTTTCCTGGTTTCTTGAATCAAAGTTGTTTCTTGAATGCAGGGAAGAATGTTCTGAAGAATTCAAAATATGTCCCCTTGAAATGGATCGACAATGAGATCTTCTAGAAGAAGCATCATCTTTTCGCCTTTTCGCCCAAGCGAAGCCACTTGAAGTTGAAACTTGTAATATGGGAATATCTCCATGAGATGGATTTTTAATATGGGAAGAAGCATCTTGATCTGTTCTATCACTATCAGTTGATGGCTTTGCAACCTCATCGCCTCTATTGGTGTTCTCTTTTAGGATGAAGGAAGTTCTACAATTCACCACTTGGCAATTTCGAGTTTGATTAACCAAACTCTGTAACAAGAGATTAATCTGGATAAGTGAGACTGAAGATGAATACCAAAACACAAATGAGGCAAAGAAAAAGTAAAGCTGATTTGACCTCTGCTGGGGCCAGTTTACTGAATCCTGGTGGCTTTCTTGATGGTTTTCTCGTTTCCGGTCCACGAGCTCTTCCACCGATCTTTTTTCTGAAAGTTCACCACATTATGATCTCATGAAAAGATCAACACGTGTAATCCTAATCAAACAAAAATTATACAGATCAAGATTTTTACTATATTGAAGACAAAATCTCACCTTCTTGACTCTTCCCAGTGTTTTGCATCAATCTCCTTGCTTGGTGAATATACAGGCAAGCTTGAGGGATCGCATGCATAAGGCTTTGCCTTAAAATACTGAAATTTGACACACACATTTCGGTGGGTCAATACAGTAAGATTTTTTATGCAGATTGAATAGCTCCTATTAGCATTGATGTATGAAGTAACCTACCTCTGATGAAAGAGCAGATGAAGCAGTTCCACGCTTGTATGATTCAATGGAAAGGAGAGTTTGAAGAAGATTGACAGTCGTTATGGGAAAATCTTCGAAGGTTTCTTGGAGGCAACTATTGTATGTTTGCTGTGGCTTAAACAAAGTTGCATGTGGAAGCTTGGTCTTTTTCCAGTATTCATCAGGTGGGGAGCCACAAAGTTTGAAAATTTTGTGCAATTGTTCCACCTGCATCCATAGCAAATACAAATCTAAACATGTTTTAAAACGAAAGGGCAAAAGCAGAACGTGAGAAAAGTCATTTGTAAGCAATTCCTTTTTCATGACATCATTATTTAGGTTCAAAAGTTTCATTCCATGTTCTATTACATGTCATTTACATGAGATTGGTAACAACTTATCCGAAGCATTAATCTCAAATGGTCCTACAGAAATATTCCCATTGAAACTTCAAGCTATAGATGAAGAGATTGAAATATCTATGAATAGCATTCGCTAAGGTATAAACAGAGAAAATTTACAAAGTAATTAATGAGGTAAAAGGAATACCACACTGCCATAAGATTAGTAATAATATATGGCAGTAAATACTGGGTTTTGAAGAAACAATTTGAACATAAAATAGTGATAGCCAAAATGAGGATGCCAAGATGGATGTATGGTTATTTATATAAGAAAAGATAAAGTTTATAATAATCTTATACGCAAATGAGTTGAAGCGGCATCTATAAAAGAAAAAATTATGAAAAATCGTCTCAGATAATCTAGACACATTTAAAAATAGTCATATAAATACACCAGTGAAAAAAGTTGATCTCTAAAAAGAGATTGGGAAAAAGCAAACATTCAATGTAAAACACAAAAGTACCATACAATCCATATAGTAGACCTTACCTAATAAAATAAAATTTTATTATTGTATTCACGGTAGCATTTACTAAGGGATTTTAACCCTATAATTTATGCTGAATAGAAAACTAAGAATTTGAATAGGTTGTTACCTCTGTTCGGCCCTGAAGAATTGGCTTTCTAAAAAGGAGTTCTGCAAATACACAGCCAACACTCCAAAGATCCACAGAGGGACCATAATCTGTGGAACCCAACAAAAGCTCCGGAGGACGGTACCACAAAGTGACAACACGGCTGGTGAGGGGCTGTTTATTCCCAGAAACAGAGAATTTTGCCAATCCAAAATCAGCAACCTTCACTATCCCTTCATTGTTCACCAGAAGATTCGATCCTTTTATATCTCTATGCATTACACCGCGTGAATGACAATGATCAAGCCCAGACAACAGCTGTTTCATGTAACATTTAATCTGTCCAACAAAATATTAACAAAGAATCAGATCTTCCATTCTTTTTTCTTGGTCTCTGATAGAAAAGGTCAGCATATACCTGTGATTCACTAAATTTGATATCTGGGCTGGACAAGAGCCCTGTGATGTCATGTTCCATGTACTCAAACACGAGGTATATACTTGAAGACAACTTGGAAGTAATCAAACCCTCCAATTTAATGATGTTTGGATGATCAAGCCTTCTCAGAATCATTATTTCTCGTGCCATAAACCTCACACTTTCTGGTTCAAAAATATCAAACCTCACCTTCTTCAATGCTACTATCTTCCCTGTCTCAAGTTCTTTCGCTCTGAACACACTACTATATGTGCCCTGCCCAATCTATTTTTATAATAAAAACTATCAGAATGATCACTAGAAGTAGAAAATTACATCAAAAAATAACAGAAACTGAAACTAAGAAAAGTGAATAACCATAATGGTTAAAGTCCCAGGAATCTATATCTGCTGCACAAGAACTTGCCAACTTTTTACCAAGAAGATTTACAGATCCTTAAAAACAATGGAATCATTTCATTACCAATAAACATTTCACAATGAAGTTTCAGGGGGTAGGACATGCAAAACATTAACAACCTTCTCGAGCTTTTCAAACGCGTCGGCTCGTAGGGGCACCCAACCATGGATGGCTTCGCTGGCTACGGAGGTGAGCCATGCAGGCCAACCGGCGGCGACTTGCTCTCCTTCTACATATTTCTGCAGATTCCCCAATCTGAAGCTCAAAGATTCATCACCTCCCCAATTTGAACTCTCTCTCTCAGACTCGCCCACTGACTCACTCTTCTTCTTCTTCTTCTTACTGCCATTTAATTCCCCCAAGCTCCTTCCCGAATGCCCCAAACTCACATTGTTCTGAAACAGATCGGAGTGATCGACCGCTGGCGTTACCGACACCGTCTGCCTTGAGTTGACACAACCCATATCACAGATTACTTCATCTGGAATTGCAGAGAGAGAAGAAGAGACAACGAGGAAATGGGGTTTTATATGATAAAACCATCATTACTTTGTTTCTTTGTAATCTTTCGCTTTCTCAACTTTCCATTCACTCCAATGCGGCAATCGCGGGAGATTCTTGGTAATAGATATTAATGAGTCTCACAAAAACACAACAGCGAAATCAGCGGAAAGATAATAACGTGGTTCTTGTTCTTCACCACCTTTAATCTCTCATGCTTTAACTTTGCAAATATGATAAGGAGTGAAACTGCATGGGAATGGAATTAACCTACGGCACGTGAAAGTTGTATATGATATAATCAGTATTTGCTTTGTCACGTTAGAGTAGTTTTGTTGGAGTACTAATGATAATACTAGGTTACTCCAAAATTATAAAAACTACTCCCATAATGTGTTTAAGATGTTTGGTAAACAAAACGAGACTTATTAATCGAAAGTTTGGAACTTTTAAGAGTTTTTAGCGATTGTGATTCACTCTGATGCAGTGATTAATCAGACCCGAAATGGGAAAGTGGAAAAAAAAAAGGTCAAAGGGAAACTGTTGGGTTTGACTTTGTACCCGAGTTTTGTCATGATTATTGTTGAGCTAATAATAACATCAGTAAATAATTTGTTTTTAAAATTACTTGTGTGCCTCTGAATCTAAAAGTAAAAGATGCTTCTGTGGAGGATGAGTTCATAGAGAAATGAGAAAGGGAAAAGGGGAAAGAGAAAGGGAAAGAAGAAAAGAGAAAGGGAACAAATTAAATTAAAACAAGAAGAGAAGAGTGTTAGAGATAGAGACATTATATTGTTTATGATTTTGTTTTAACACTTTACAGTTTCAGTGTGTCTGACATTATTTACTTTAGTTTTGGGGACTGACTATACTAATTATAATAATGGCCCTTTGAGATTTCTCTTTCGTAAAGAGGACGCTTTGAAACACGATGGCGTTGAAGAGAACAGTGAAGGAATTTAAGTGAGTGGGTCTTGAAAACCAAAGGCGTACTAATTAAGGTTCTCCATTCATCACGTCCCATATGGGATCGGGACCATTTAATTTATTTATCTCCCAATATAAAATTGTCTCTTCTCAACGTTCCTCTCTCACATCACACATCCAATTATGTTTATGCCACATATACATATATTATTTCTTAATTTTTCATTTATCTGAATCTATATATCTAATTACTTTCCATAAAAAAAAACTATATATCTAACATCAACTTGTGAAGTCACGATTAGTGTTTTCAATAGTTCAATTCCAACATGTGATCATGCGATATTATGAGCAAAAATCAAACTAAACTCAATAAATACTTGTATAGAAATTTAGTTGGCAATCATGAAGCACGTGTTTGTGTTATAAACATACCATATTCATAGTTCTAAATACCGGAAATAAACAATGGGTTTATTTTAATATCAATCCACTTTTTTTTTCAAATTTATAATTTTTATATAAATTATATCCATATTAATTGCACGTATTGATGGATCTATCAAGAGATAATTTCTGATTAAATATGATCATTTAATTAGGTAAACCAACACTTGTTTATTATATATAACTAATTTAATTAATTCCCTTAATATTTTTAAATTAGTCATCTAACTTTTATATTAAACATTGAAAATAATAATAGAATTAAAATAAGTTTTACTGTACCATACCCTATTTAAGAGTATACTATTCCATGATATTTGTTAAGCTGTGTTGAAACGATGAGAATAAAAATGATTTAAAATACAAGTTAATAAAACATGATTAATGGAAGATTTTCCACCTCCCATTCCACCAAATAAAAAGCCATAATTGATGTTTCTCAACTCTCAGATCTAACCACGGCATGTCTGAGTGAGGGCACTCGATTGCAATTATACCCATAAAGATATAAGCATCATATCATTCACTTTGATTAAATAGTAATAAATTTATAAGATCTTCGATCACTGTTTGTAATGGTACTGTGTTTGCAGAATATTAATATTTCTATGGGTATGACATCATGATTATCCCATCGGATATCATATTTTATTTGTTCCAGACTTCCAGTATGATGGATTTATCGATATGATTATATTTAATAAATTACTCCATCTGTTTCTGTATATAATAGTCTTTTAATTAAATTGTGAGATTTTAAAAAATAATTAAATTTTTTTAAATGTAATAATTATATTATAAATTTTATGTTTTTTTTTTCAAATGCCCTATTTATAAATGTGTGTGAAAGAGAGTGTGTGTAATAATGAAAAAATGATGAAAGAGAATATATGGA
>JBAGKO010000005.1:12362525-12372905 GCA_037177275.1 Acacia concinna | reverse complement strand
CTAACCTCACCTCTTTTTGAACCAAACAAGTTTATAACCTCCCCTAACCTAACTTAAATAAACCTCACCTAACCTAATCTCAGTTGAACCAAACACACCCTTAATGAAAGGGTCGACAAAGCACAAAATGGAGCTTTATACATGTAGCTTGGGAAAGTGCATTCAAAAATAAGTGAGGGGTACCACAATAATCTAACAAGATTAAAAAATTGGGCTTTATTTAGAATTTGTTAAAAATGTGTGAATATGAATATGTGCATTTCAGCTAGATATAATTGGAACTTTTTCAAAATTAATCAATTAATTAAATATTTTATCTGATAAAAACATTCTCCTAATTAAAACTAGTTTTTAATTTGTTATTGTCAATTAAATTTTAATGTGGAAACAAATTTTAAGAGAAAATTAAGGTAAGTTGGGATAAAAATAAGTTAGGCTCTTATCAGGGCCTACAACATAACCTATATTAAGTTCATTTAGTAAATATGTTGATTGAGACTTAGCTTCATTGTTAAGCGAATTTATATAAATTGATTAGGCCTACTTTCATAAGGTCTAAGCTTGACCTATTTAGTTTTTTTTTTTGAAAAAAAATTCCATAATATATAATATAGGGTGAAGGTGCAAATATTGTAATAAAGTATTGTGTTAGGAACATTCAACAAAATTATCCTTTATTAGGTGTAAAAATAGTAATAATCATTAAAATTGAAGCAAATTTTGAAACTTTCATTACTTAGGCCTAATATCAGTTACTTTTTACTTAAGCATTAAGTGGGAACAAAGTTTTGAAATTTACTCCAATTTTAAATGATTTTTACTACTTCTGCACGCACCCCAACAAAAGATAATTGGATTGGATGCTCCTAACGCAATATTTTATTACTATATTTGTTACTTCACCTCATAATATAATCTAAATTAGTTTTCACAAATATCACTATAATTTGCTTCAAAGCATATAGTCTTGCCTATAGTCTTACTAATAGGCCATTCAATTAGAGAAAGATATGCGTGGTATCAAAATGGCCTTTGCTTATACTCCTCTGGTCTTATATATAGGCCAGAGAGAGACGATTCTTATTGATTCTATTTATAAGATATCTCATTAAAGTTTTAATATAAAGGCACAATTTTACCTTTAACTTATTATTACGTTGACTTTATTTTCATTTGATATTATATACATTAAATAAGGGTATAGTTGTAAAATTGTTGAATTTTATAGTATAGTTAATTATATTTAAGGTTTTTTTTAGTATATGTAAAAAATATTAGATAGATAAAACTAAAATAATACTGTATAATCATTTACCTTAGTTTTTGACTTAACTTTGCTTTTATTGACCCGTGACCACCACTCCACATCATCAGCTTGCATAGTCACTTCTCTCGCATGATTATCTAAAAATTGATAAAAAAAATCATTAACTTATAATATGAAAAGTTGTATGACTCATCCTACAACTCAAAAAATTATAAAATGGGTCAAACAGTCAAATAAATCTAATTTATAATTTTGAAGCATTATGCATTTATTACTTTAAAGTATGATCTGTTAGTCATTGAGTTATTATTTTAATTAGAAATTGTCACAAATATGATAAGAAAATTGAGAAAATTTCAGCTATTTATTAGAATAATTAATTATATTTTTTCTTTAATGCATTTCTTTCTAAATCAATTGATTATATTGTTTCTTTAATAATTTTCTTTATATAATATAACTAATTATATTACTTAAATTAATAATATCATAATAAAAAACTAAAACACACCAAAACCAAGAAAAGCATGCAATTATTTGAGATTGCTTCAATTTCATTAATTTTCCAAACTTAAGAAATCTTCCTTCACTTGATTATGGTCTTTTTCATATATACAGCAATCACATGTAAAGAGGTACTATAGGGTCAACTGATTTTTCATTACATATGCTTCAGCCTCTGCATCGTTGACTTGATGAGAAAAGCAATGAATATTGAAAATGAGGTTAAACAATTTATTCTACGGGAAAATCCCTCTCATCCTATACATTTTAATGAGATATATGAGCAATACAATGTATTTATAAAAATTACTTTTAAAATATATAATAAATATAATTCACATATCCATATAATGCACGGGGATTAATATTAGTTTTATAACTCACAATAAAATGGATAATACATCACATGAACTAGGAGAGATTGTTTTTATACTAGTTGAGTTTTTAATATAAGATTTATTTAATTTTTTTTTGAAAAATTAAAAAAATAAATAAAGTACTTTAAAGTATTTATATTTATTATTTTTATACAAACTAATTTGTTGGACTTATAAACTAATATATAATATAATACTATACAATATATTATATAATTAAGTTATTTAATATTTAACTTTTTTAGTTTCTCTTAAAAATTAATTGAGTCTTATATTAAAGATTATAAAGAATTTTTTTAATGGCCAAAATACACATAACCTCTCTCAACTTTATAGTTGAGAGAATGAGCCAAACCTATTGAACTAGACCTTTACTGGGCCTTGAATTTATAAGAGCTGGACTTAAGATTTTCACCTCAAAAGTGGAAGCAGGCCTAAAAGGCTAGCCCTCTCTGGAGGTTTTAGTCCCTATGTTTTTTTTTTATTTTAATTTTTTTATATAATAATAATATTATTGATTGTTTTATATTTTGTTGATGGTGTTGTAAATATTTATTTGGTATTATATTTTTTATAATTAAGTTTCATAAGAATATCTTATACTAAGGACCCTAAAAATTTAAAACTTATAATATATATTTCTTATTTCATAAATATTCTTATTAATTTTGTTTTTTCACTTATATTCTAGTGATGGTTTTTTTTATATCTTGTGTTGTTTATTTTTTTTCAACTATTTACACTTTTAAAGACATATTTATCGGAAGATTTTTTTTTGTTAAGTCTTCTCATTAATTATTTAAAATTGTGGTATGTGGATAATAGTTTGCTTGTAATTATAATTTAGTAATGATATTTGTTTGTTGCATATGCGTACGGATTACATATTAAATTTTGACACTATTTACTATTTATGTATTAAGTTAAGACTTTCATTGTTCTAGTTTTATTTCTTTGAAATAAAAAATAGTAAAAAATTGTTAAAATATATTCAACCTTCCAGGGCCAATCCTGACCCATACGTTCACGGGTGGTGCTATGAAAAATAACTGTTTTTCTTTAGGTCCAGCTTTCTTAGGCCCTGGCTTGTGGGGGTTAGCCCTTGTTACTAGCTCTACTCAACTTTAGATTAATAGCTGTTAAGCCCTCAACTTTAGAAGTTTAAATTTCACACCCTCATCTTTCAAATTTTGACTATAAACCCCCTGCTATTTAGATGACAACGGAATTTATGTCTCGTCACCCTAATCACTCTTAAGGGTAGGGGTTTATTTAAACACAAAACACATTTATTTTCGGGTAATTTTGTCATTCTATCAATTCCAAAAAGTCTGATCTTGTGATACGAATTTTTCTTCGAAAACGTCTTCCCTTCTCGATATCACCTAATCTCCTCCATGAATGTTGTCAATGCTTTCTAGAATTCACAAGAGACAATCTCTTCTTCAAAATCTTCGCATGCGCTCCATTCATTGCCATTTGATTTCATATTTAGATTTGTCCTTCTTTTTCTTTTATATATATATATATATATATATTGTAAGGCTTTATCCCAAAGGGAGCCCTTCCAGAAATTGCCAAGGACAAGCCCAAGGCCAAGGCCAAGCCCAAGAGGGGGTTCAGAAATAGTGTTCAACCAGTAACAGGGAAAAGGATTTTCTCAGTATCATTCCCTCCTCTTCTCTCCTCCTCTTCTCACATGTGGGGCAGACATTGACATCTTTTTTTTAAAAAAATTTAAAACAAACACATTCACATGTGACTGATGTGAGGGGAGGAGGAGAGAAGAGAATGGAAGGATACTGAGAAAATCCTCTCCCGATACAAGCCTTAGTTAGAACCTCACTAACAAAGATTTGTCCTTTTGAGCCTAACAAGCATTTACTTACATGCGTGATGTGACAGGATGAATATAATTAAGCGACGATAAGCTTGGAAAAATTTAAATTATGAGGCCTGACGTATAGATTACTAGGTAAATATACTTGAGTTCTTTAAGCACCTACTCAAAGATTTTATCTGTATTTGTGTAAATAGAGAGTGTCTCATAATCAACATTAAAGTTTTTCAGGAATGCTATGTGCAATAATATATTAGTCATGGTTATCGAGGGTGGATACCCTTTTCCCACCCAAATTGGAAGACATTAAATTTATTAAGCAAAAAAATCTTGCAATATTAGTTATCATCAATGAAGATAAGAAAGTAAACCAAAAGTACACATTTTTTAACTAAACTTTTCACATTATTAAAAGAATTGTTTTACCTGAAAAGCAAGCGTTGACACTTCTTATTTGAATTATTTCATGAAAAACTTATAGAAGCTTGAATTTGCAGGCCATAAAAAAGTTAAATAAATGGTTTGGATTTTATTCAATCCGTTTATTCTTAATTAAAAATTACCTTGATTTTCTACTATATTCAACCAATTTATTCTTAATTACACTATAAACAACTTGAATATGAGCATAGACGCACATTAGTAGTCTATAAGCATGTGTACTGGCATGTATGGAAAGTTTGAATTAGTAGACAAAGTAATAAAAGAAGAGACAACCTTAAAGACTTTTAAAGCCAATGAATATATACTCCTTGAATGCATAAATATATTGCCCATCGGGTGTCAAACCCATGTAGACATTTGTATCCGAATGAAAAGACCAGAGAAAAAGAAGTGCAAAAAGTCCCTCACTCGGGACACCCTGCTGATTTCAGGACATTGAAAAAGAAAGAAAATTTAACATGATATCCAAAGCAGTATCGTGCATGCCTATACCATATATAAATTAAATACCTCTTCTAATTCTAATTATAAGATCTAATTGGATATTTGATTTGGTTCTTAATATAAGATCCATATCCATATTATCTCACATATTTAACTAATTTTTTTAAATTATTTCTGTCAATACTCCCTTATCTATTTGTAGTTATTAAGACCCAAGGGTAATTTTGGCAGATTAGGCTATATTATAATAATTCATTAATTTAACTGATATCCTTAATCTCTCCAAAAAAAATTTATGGGGTATTATAATTAGGACCGGAGGGAGTAGCTTTCATATATAGACTAAACATCACTCTACTATTTTGCATGATATCATTCTATGACACACAATCCCTCATTCTTGGTAGTGACAAAATGATTAGCAAATAATATACCATACAATACATAAAAAATCCTTCGCTCTTTCAAGAGTGAAGCAAAAAGTTCTTTAGTTTACAAATACTCCCTACGGTCCTAATTATAAAATCCTTTTGAAGACACAGAAGGGGTTTTATAATTAGGATAGGAGGGAGTATTATTTTTGAGAAAACGAAAGTGTAGCGTTCATCCACCTTTGTTGGTTATGCAGACACCACACTTGTTACTTGGAAAAACCAGTTTGACCTCATACATTTAAATGGTGTATGTATTAATAATTTATAATACTATACAACAAAATTGTTCATAGTAATGGCTTTTGGCCTGTGACAGTTAACTGATTATTTTTCCACACCATTGTTTAAAAAGTTGTACCTCGCAATATCTCATTGTTGAACCTGCACATTAACATTTTTTTTTTTTAAAAAAGAGCACCTTCACCAGCTTCTTTAGTGTTGACGGAACAGGAGCATGTCATCCAATTATTACAGTTGCCGATTGAACCCAGTGAAATTATCGCATTGGCTATTGAACCTACCCCATTAAATGACTCAAAGTTCGGTGAGGGCTTGCTTTTGATTATGTTTTTTTTTTTAAAAAAAAAATCAATGCACTTTTCAAAAACAATGGATGATACTGCATTTTTCATTAGATCTTAAATAAATGACAAAAGAATCAGCAATATATGAAGAAGAATTACACCTTTATCAAAATTAAAGGAGAAGGATATATTTTGATGCAAGTTCTGAGTGACCCTTATTACAAGAACTCACAAGTCTGCTAGAGCAATTTCACAATCCCTTATGCAAACAAATATGAAAAACAAAGATGAAGTTGAAGAATGAAAATGAAAATAATGTCACCTTTAGCTCCAGAGTAGCGATGTCATAGATCATATCGGCCAAAATGAAAATGATATTGAAGAAGCTCCAACTAATCACTCAGCAAAGATGAAGAAAAGAGAAATGGAGTTAGGGCAAACTCCTCCAAAACCCACCCATCTGACATTAATCCAAATAGGCGAGGAGGAGAGCATTTGGCAGCCAAGGCACCCATAGACCAGAGTGGCGGACTGATGCTTGTACGCTCACCGACGATAGCAAGAGGAGAAGTAACATTTGATCATGGGTGTAATTGAATGAAGACGGCGCAATGATCTCCCTGCTGTATATAAAAAGGTGAGACTTGAGGGAGGAAAAATGAGCATTCTTTATTTATTAGAAGGGATATATAAAAAGAAATAAGAGAGAGAAAATGGATTACAATTTTAAAATATTCTTGCTAAAAAAAAAAAGTAGAGACGGACGTGGAGTCCTAGGAGCTTTATTACTATATATATATATATATATATATATAAATAATTAAAATAATCTTGCTAGAAAAAGTAGACAAGGAGTTATACAGGAATTATTATTATATTTCATTTGGTCTTAATTATAAAAGTCCGTTGACTTTTCTGAAGAATTATAGGAAAATTCTAAAAAAACTAATTACATTACTTAATCATATCATATATTGTGTTTTGTTATATTATGTATTAGTTCATAGATAGAAAAATATAATTTAAAGAAAAATGATAAATTTTAATATCTTAGAATAATGTAATTAATTTTCTCAAAAATTTTTAAGATTTTTCAAAAAAATCAACAGGCCATTATAATTAGGATCAGAGCGAGTATATGATACATCATTATATATATATATATATATATATATATATCTCATAGTGACCATATCTAACAACACCCACGTACAAAGCTAAGAATTTTGGACCAGACGCACGGATGGAGTGAGAAATAAGAAATTCCCTGACGTAGAAGTTTGATATAAATAAAGAAACCTTCATTTTCATTTGGCCATTTTTTAGTTTTGGCCAAAATTTTCATTTGACCATTTAATTTGATTTTGATGATTCTAAAATAAGGATTGTAAAACAGTAGTCTAATTATTGTGAATGCTTTATAAGGACTTGTCTGGGTTTTTTTTTTAATATTAACTACTGTAAAATTATTTATATGTCCTTAATTTTTAAAAATAATAATAACTCAAACATTTTTAACTAGTTATTTTTAGTGAAATTTATTACTAATTTTTAATGACAACAACAGGTTCCTAGATACTCCCTCACTCCTTTTTTTATAAAGAACATTATTTCTCTTTCTCATAGAGATAATCCTTAATATAAGAAACAAATTATATTTGTATGAAATTTTAAACTAATATTTTTATATTTACCTTCATTAAATATATGTCCCTCATTATGCCTCCACAGTAAATTTACATACATTATCTCTTATGTACACTTTCTAAATAAGGAAACAGTTGGGGAGACTGGTGAATAAGTTATATATTTACTGCTTTTAACTAACATTTTGAATTGTGTATTTTTGATAGTTTATCCTTATAAAAGATGACCGAATGTCATAATAACTTTAACTCATAACAACAACTAATTTTATAGAGATTAATTATACTATTTCATAAAATAAAAAAAACTCTTCATATTAAAATTGTCCTTGAATACTTGAAACTAAATCAGTCTATAGGCTTTATAGACAATTTTATCTACATACAAATTTAATAAGCCACGATCATAGATGAAAGACGGCAAAAAAAAAAAAAAAGAAGAAAAAAGAAAAAGGACCAATGATCAAATGATCTCTCTAAAATTTAAAAATAACTATAGGGCTAATATAATTTTTTGTCTTTTAAATTTGACTAAATTTTGGTTTTCATCTCTTAAGTTCATCATAGGTGGTTTTGGTCCTTTAGATTTACTTCGTTTATGATAGCTAGTCCCTGAATTTTGAAAAAAATCTGGTCTTATTTTTCACAGTGTTAATTTATCTGTCGTGACATTAACACTGTTAAAGTGGCTTATATGACATGCTTATTATAACAACTGATATAGAAAATAACATTATTTTGATTAATTATAATAACATGGCAAATAACTTTGTCCTATTATTTTATATTTAAATTAAATGTTCAGCTTATAATTAACTAAAATAATATCATTTGTCATGTATACTATCCTCATAAGCATGTCACATAAACTATTTTAATAGTGTTAGTGTCACATTAGATGAATTAACATCGTTAATTGGAAAACTAAATCCTTTTCAAAATTCATAAACTATCTCTTGTAAACGAAATAAACTTAATGAATCAAAACTACTTGTTTTAATGGGGTGTTTGTTTTCACTTCTCAAACTGAAGTTTGTGCAAGTTGAGATAAAACTCCTCTCACATACTTACTTCGGAATCTGTAAAGCTATTTTCAAAAGCCAATCCAAACGGATACTTAAACTTGAATGACCAAAATTAAAATTGGCTCCAACTTAAAAGATCAAAAGTTATATTAATCATGTATATATGAGATTTTTTTGTTAATAGATTTATACATATAATCTCTTTTGTTTGAAGCTCATTAGGCCTTAAAGATTGACTCTCACTGTGTGGAACAATCCAATTGCCATTGCCAATGTCCTTTCTATTATGTTACACAGGAGTTTTCAATATCTTAACTTTGTATATGTCATCAGAGGAATCGACACGCACCATGCGCCTAGCTGATCTGGTCATTCAGATATGATATTTTTTTAAAAATATTTTTAAATAAAAAAAGTATTTTTTTAAAAAAATATTAATTAAGATATTATCTTTATTCTAGATTCTTTACCTCTTAAAATGTTTTTTGTAAAAAAATAAAAATAAATATGGACTGTCCAAATCTGATCTGGACAATTCAGATTAACCAAGTTCCACAATAAGCAGGGGAACTGATTCCGTCGTCAAGACATCATCAGGAGATTTTAGAGTAACATAATAATTATAAAAAACTCGTAACAACTAAACACCATGCAACGATCAACTTAAATGCGGTAAATCTTTTTTTTTTTATTGGATAAATGCGGAAAATGACAACAGCTCTATATTGATGAGTTGTTTAGAAGGGTTTTGATAACTACTCTTCTAATTCTATATATAATGCACTTCTAATAGTTTTCACTCCGATTAAAAAAAATCTTAAACTTTATTTATTTTTCTATAAAGTTCAACAACTTTCCAACTTTACCCCTAATTAACATATATTATTTTATATAAGAATAAAGTCAATATAATAATAAATAAAGGTATATTCAAATAAAAATTTTCTTTTTCTGCCTTATGAATATGACCAAATTTTTCTCTCTCTCTCTACTCTATATATAAGACCATAAAAATAACTATCATTTCATTCTTGCTAATTAATTTGCATATTTCTTTACTGAGAAGACAATAAAATTGCATCTCATAGCTGATCAAGGCATAAATGCATTATGCTGTCACTTTCATCATTCACAGCTCTGAACCATCAATGTATCAACATTGTTATCGAACTTTAATTTCCTTTTCAAGTCCTCATCATCTCCTAATAAACATTAATCAAACTTTCCACCACTTGATGAGTGCAGAAATAAATGCTCAAGAGGATCTCGTACATCCATCTCTAACTATACTCCTTTTCTAACACAATTTATCTAAATTATTTTTTTAAGAAAAATCTCATTAATTTTGTCTAAACATTTAATTTAACCATACCGTTACTTTTTTAAGGAAAGAGAATAAAACTAATTAAGGGCATAAATGATTAAAACACCTCATGACCAGACACATGAATACTTGAATACTAACTCTAAAAATTATACATTTATATAAAAAAATTAATTATGCGACTTATCAATATGAAAAAAATATTTCCTGTTTATCTTATAAACATGACATGAGGAGTACTATGTTTTTATAGAACAGTACGAAACAATGGCCTAAAGTAAATAAACAAGTCATTTGAGCATGATAGCACTCAAACACATGATTTAATATAATTGATTTTTAGGGTCATTGGTGGGAATTGTCCTGTGAGGATCATGGAATCCTTGATTTTGTGACCTTAATTCCAAAAATCGTTTGACCAGTCTTAATCCCTGGGCCCTAACCTCTGGGGCCATCAACTTGTCGTCCCTTTCCTTTATTTTGTTGCTCTTTCAAATTTTCTTCTCTGTTTATATTTGATAAAACATTCCTAACACGCTATAATAATTGGA
>JBAGKO010000005.1:12348471-12362515 GCA_037177275.1 Acacia concinna | reverse complement strand
GTTTAGATGATTGAAATTTAAAGAGAATATTATTTTTTTTTTCTGGAGGAATTAAATTTCAAAATATTCATCCATTGATACACGTACAAGTTAAATTTGAGAATATATAATATATGGTTTTTTGTATATAAAACTGGGGAGAAATGGGGGGATAGTAAAAGATTACTGCATAAAATGGGTTCAGTTAGCAGTCCCTTTCACTAGCCGGTTAGATTGAAATTAGTTCACTCTAATTTTATTGGCCTTTTAATTAATAACAAAGGCCTTTTGAAAATTAAGAAATCAAATCATGGCTTACATCATTAATTACAATTCTTCCATTTTTTTTTAAAATTCAACCACACCAGATGCATTCATTTGAATTTATTTTTTTTTAAGAAGATTCATTGAATTATTTCAAGTTTCACCCCTTAATTGTTCATTTGTTCTTGCAAGAACTAACATCACCCTATTCAAATTTGGAAAAGTATATGTCCATTGAAATTGTTGACCTGATAGCTGAATTTACTTTTAATATCACCTAAATTAAATTCGTTTAATGCATGTTACGTAAATATTGGATATTCAATGAAAGTTCAATTAACAAAAAAGTCATGTGAAAAAGGCATAACCAAGAGTAAAATACTCCAATAAAAACAACTAGCCTCATGACTCTCATCTATCCCACTAGGTAAAATAAGTTATACAAATCATACATTATCATCCTATCTATGAACAACAAAATTTTAAAATAGATTGTTAATAAATAAAACAAGTCCCATTTAATGACTTTATCATCGAGCATTTTCTTAAATTTTTGTAGGTCTCTTTTCAATTTTAAAAAATTATGGGAGTGTTTTCCCCACGAATCCTCTTGGCATTATTAACAATCTTAATGGTTTCCAAATCATCCACGGAACTCATAAGTCCATCCCCACCCAACAACAAATTGTCTTTGATGAGCCACGTCTTTTTCTGACTTTACATATTTATTTGTGTAGTTTTATAAATAAACCACGACTGGTATGGTAGACAAGTTTCGATCACAAAACCATTTTGTCTTATTCATTGTTCTAGGCCGAAGAAGCATGTCCGTAATTGTCCGTGTACTTTTTGTTCATACATGGTTTCAAAGTCTACGCAATCGGGTCAAGTATTCACCGAACCGGTCAGCAACGGCGGCACCGGCTCGTGCCTCGACCCCCGCCCGCCTGCCGCTTCTTTCTTCCTTGCTTCCTTGTGAGTTTCCTGATTCTTCCCTTTAGAACCATCCATCACAAAATCTACAGACGCCACGAAGTGGAAACACATATACCTGATTTGACACTCACCAACAGAGAAACACAGCTCCAACCACCATTTGTATTTATTTTCCTCATTTATTATTCTAATTGTTTATTGTTTATCACTATAGTATTACTGTTCCCCCCACAAAACAAAAGGGATTTGAAGTACAAATCCGTCTATGGTCCAAGTTCCATTTTATTTTATTTTATTCTTTTTATGGTTGCAGCGATTGCACTCCAAACAGAACAGACATCCTAATGGTTTCAATCCTCTCGTATTTTTTGTACCCTTTTGAAATTTCAGTCTCGGTTTTCTCTGTATATGAATTCTGAGAAAAAAAGGAAATACAAGCTGCAGAAGACCAGAAAAAGAAGGAGGAGGAAGAAGGAGGAAGAGGAGGAGGAGGAGGAGGAGGAAGACGACAACACAAACAAGCTACTTAAATGTCAAAGCATGTAACAGATTCCTGGGGCTTACTATTGATCTGTTTCTTAATCCTTTTGTCAGGTACTGATCATTCAATTCCTTCTGGGTTTTGTGTGATCCTTAACGATTATTCTTCAATCTTTGTAGCCTGTGTTTCTCTGTCCTATCGATTTCTGCGAAGGTGTTATTTGTTTATTCTGGAATTCCTAGGTTCTTATAGCACGCTTCCCGAGGATGTTATTGTTTACGTTGTGATTGTTATTTTTTGTCCAGCTGGTAAAATAGTTGCCGGAGATTCTCTGGACACAGACAGAGAAGTTTTGCTTCAGCTTAAATTATACCTCAACAATCAAACTCTCGTAGACCAGGGACAATACACAAACTGGAACACGACCAGTTCGAATCCTTGTGAATGGTCGGGAATCTGGTGTAGCGGCAATGGAACAACAACGAGGAGGGTGGTCGGAGTCGACCTCTCCGAGAATAAAATCACCGGCAAGATATTCCAGAACTTCTCTCACCTCACTCAGCTTACACACCTTGACCTTTCCCATAACACACTCTCCGGCGAGATTCCGGCGGACTTGAGGCGGTGCCAAAAGCTCAAGTATCTCAACCTCTCCTACAATATTCTTCCCGAAGAGTTGAATTTAATTGGCTTGACAAACTTACAAACTCTTGACTTATCAGGCAACAGGCTTCATGGGGATCTTGGGTTTAATTTCCCTGCCATTTGTGACAGTCTGATCAGTTTGAACATCTCAGGGAATAACTTCACTGGTAGGATTGATGAGTGCTTTGGTCAGTGTTTGAAATTGCAGCACTTGGATTTGAGCACTAATAAGCTGACTGGGAATATATGGATGGGAATTGCAAAGCTGAGAACTTTTTCTGTTTCAGAGAATCTTCTCAGTGGGGAAATTCCTCCATCAGTTTTTCCCTTGAACTGCAACCTTGAAACTCTTGACATTTCAGAAAATATGTTCACAGGGAATGTCTCTAAGGAAGTTGCTAACTGCAAGAATTTAGCGGTCCTGAATCTTTCTAGCAACAAGTTTAATGGATCAATACCTAAAGAAATTGGTTCCATTTCTGGGATGGAAGCATTGTACTTGGGTAACAATAGTTTCTCAAGAGATATCCCACAAGAACTCTTGAACTTGACCAATTTATTATTCTTGGATTTAACCAGAAACCATTTTGGTGGGGACGTACAAGCGATATTTGGGAAATTCAAGCAGGTTAAGTACCTTCTATTACACTCAAATTCTTACACTGGAGGGTTATCTTCATCTGGGATTCTCAAATTACCAAACATTTTACGCTTGGACCTAAGCTACAACAACTTCTCAGGTCCATTGCCCACAGAAATTTCTCAAATGTCAAGCCTCAAGTTATTAATGCTAGCCTACAATCAATTCACAGGACCTATTCCATCTGAATTTGGAAACTTGCCTCACCTTCAAGCTCTTGACCTATCATTCAACAACTTATCTGGGCCAATCCCACCAACTCTTGGAAACTTAACCTCTCTTTTATGGCTCATGCTTGCAAACAATTCATTAACAGGTGAAATCCCAAGAGAGTTGGGAAACTGTTCGAGCCTATTATGGCTAAACCTTGCAAACAATAAACTCACAGGCAAATTTCGACCTGAATTGGCCAAAATAGGAAGAAACGCCATGGTCACATTTGAATCAAATAGGCAATATGATACAGTCAGTGCTGGCTCTGGTGAGTGCTTAGCCATGAAGAGATGGATTCCTGCAGATTACCCTCCATTTAGTTTTGTTTATGACATCCTTACGAGGAAGAATTGCAGAAGCATTTGGGACAGATTGCTTAAAGGTCATGGGATTTTCGCAATTTGCAGTGCAGGTTTATTTTCACCGATATCTCAAATCTCTGGTTATGTTCAGCTAAGTGGGAACCAACTCTCTGGCGAAATCCCTCCAGAAATTGGAACGATGTTGAACTTGAGCATGTTGCATTTAGGGTATAATAAATTTTCTGGCAAATTGCCTGCAGAGTTGGGAAGTATGCCTCTTGTGGCGTTTAACATAACAAGAAATGAGTTTTCTGGGGAAATCCCTTGGGAAATTGGAACCATGAAGTGTTTAATGAATCTCGATCTTTCCTACAACAATTTTTCTGGGGTTTTCCCTTCAAGTTTGAGCAGCTTAACAGAGCTCACAAAGTTCAACATTTCTTATAATCCCTTGATTTCTGGTCAGATTCCATCGACAGGACAACTAGCTACGTTCGAGAAATACTCATATTTGGGAGATCCCTTATTGGATCTCCCAAGCTTCATCGACAACTCCACCGATGATAAGAAAAACATGACCTCTCGAACCATGAAATCCACGAATCTCTCTGTTTTCCTGGTGATTTTTGCTCTCATTCTGGCTTTCTTAGTATTTGGTCTTCTTACTATCATTGTCTGTCTACTGATAAAATCCCCATCGGAAGTACCACTACTGAGAGACATAAAAATCGACCATGAGTCTGGAACCTCTTCTCCATGGTTGTCGGACACAATCAAGGTTATTCGATTGGACAGGACAGCTTTTACACATGCTGACATTTTGAAAGCGACTGGAAACTTCTCAGACGACAGAATTATAGGCAAAGGAGGGTTTGCAACAGTGTACAGAGGAATATTTTCAGATGGGAGAGAAGTGGCAGTGAAAAAACTTCGAAGAGAAGGACTTGAAGGCGAAAAAGAATTCAGAGCAGAAATGGAAGTTCTTAGCGGCCATGGCTTTGGTTGGCCCCACCCAAACCTCGTCACACTCTATGGTTGGTGCCTCGATGGTTCAGAAAAACTACTGGTTTACGAATACATTTCAGGTGGAAGCTTAGAAGATCTCGTAACCGACAGAACAAAATTCACTTGGAAACGACGGCTAGAAGTAGCCATTGATGTGGCTCGAGCTTTGGTTTACTTGCACCATGAATGCTACCTTCCAATCGTTCACAGAGATGTGAAGGCAAGCAATGTGTTGTTGGACAGCAAAACAAGGGCGGCCAAAGTTACAGACTTTGGACTAGCCAGAGTGGTTGACATCGGAGACAGCCACGTCAGCACGATGGTGGCAGGGACGGTGGGGTACGTGGCGCCGGAGTACGGACACACATGGAAGGCGACGACGAAAGGGGACGTGTACAGTTATGGGGTGTTGGCTATGGAGTTGGCGACTGGAAGAAGAGCATTGGACGGAGGAGAAGAGTGTTTGGTGGAATGGGGAAGGAGGGTGATGGGTCATGGAAGAAATAGACCGATCGGCCGGCCGGTGATCCCGGTGGTGTTGATGGGTTCTGGTCTGCTCGAAGGTATGGAGGAGATGGTGGAGCTGTTAAGGATAGGGGTGAGGTGCACGGCGGAGACACCTCAGGCTAGGCCGACGATGAAGGAGGTTCTGGATATGCTGATCAAGGTGTATCACCCCAAGGATGATTCAAGCTATGAACATCTGAGTCATTACTCATTCGCGAGGTGAGGCAAGGAAAATAAAAAAAAATTAAAAAAAAACAGAGAGAGAGATAGGATGAGAAGAAAAACAATAAGAAGAAGGGGAAAAATTGTGCATAATGTAAGTTGTGAAGTAGTTTATACTTTACATAGGAAAATCCAGGTGTTGGGCACATATGATTGTTTTGTGTGTATAGAGAGAGAGAGAGAGATCTTCATCATTCATTATGCTGATAAAGTTGTTCAGTTTTGTTATAACCCACTCTGATTTGTTTCATTTCAGTAGTTTTTATACTTGTTTCTTTTTGTCATTTTGACGAATCCTTCAGCATTTCAATTAGTGCAAAAGTATTATAGCTAGCAGACTCTAAGAATGTGGAAGTGGATCAAAAACACACTTTTGTACTACACTGATTCAGTATTGTTTCTGGGTTTCTCTCCCTTTAGATGAATTCCCTGCTTCATCAAAGTTTCTGCAACTTTGATATGATTGAAAAGAGAAACTTACAAAAAAAATAGTAGTCATATAGAATATGATTGAGTTGATTTTGTTTCTAAATATAATACCCATTTTTTATATTTATCAATTTTTTTCTAAATTTACCTTTATTGAATTATTGATACTCTCCCTCTAATATGAGAGATATGGAGGAATTATTGACAATAATTAATGTGTTTTAGTAAAAAAAAAAAAGGCTTGCTTATTATACTTAACTAGTTCATCTAACTTAAATAATTTAATCAAATTAATTAAATAAGTCTTAATGGATCACATGAGTATCATCTGATTACACTTTGAGGCTTATCCGCTTTGATTGCTCTGTGAACATTACCTCCTACCAACCGGATAAAGAGATAATGGCAAACAGAACATCAATAATAATAACAACTTTAAACGTATATGCTCCAAATGGCATCAAAGGATAATGTATACTGTTGTAACATAGTAATAACTTATTATTATTATCTTGATTTTTTCATGAATATTAGAGCTAATCCCAGAGGTGTTGGGGGGAATAAGCATCCGCACAAAACACAAGTGGGATGACAATCAATAGCAGGGCCTTGATAAGGTACATGAAGCATCTTCTCTTCATTATTGGTATTATATTCATCTTCTTTCTTTTGATCTGTGTACCATAGCCATATTATTGCTGTTTGACAACACAAGTTTGTCACGTTACCAACGTTTAAATTTATGCAAATGATGCCTTCTTTTACCTCATCTCATCATCAGCTTCATTCCCTTACGTAAAGTCAGGTAACCACTCGCCGCATATATAATAACCACTCTTATCCTATTAAGTGACGTTTATAGCATAAACCATATACTCTTACATAAAGTTAGTTAATAACAACGTTTAAATGCGTCACAAAAATGTATTTTATATTTAAGAATAGAGGGTCACAAAAATAAGTCTTATATTTAAGACCGGAAGGATTATAATGTTAGTGTGCTTTAGAAAGAAATTACCTTTTAAGATATATCATTCACTACAAAGTCCATTTGATTACTTGTTTTTTAAGGTTTTTTCATTTGTTTGTATTTATTCAAGACCACTTGTTTCACATTTCTCACTTGCATAAATAGGATTTTCTTCCTCCCACTAAGCCATGCACAATTCAATGAATCCACTGTGCATAACACAAATGTAGTTAAAACCGAAAATCTAGGGTTCAATTTCCTCAAGCAAAATAGGGAATAGGCTTTTGTTTTATTACCCTACATATTCTTACGAGATCTACAAGATTAGACACAGTGCAAAGCAATACAAAGAATTTCCAGAATCCAGTACATGTCCCCGATCTTCTAGATTTGGTAGGCAACTTATTCATATCTCTTCCCTGTTGGCCTAGCAATTTACCTGAAGATATTCTATTTTAGATCCACGCGCAACTAGATAAGGTCTAGCATCCAAGGCTAGTTCACCTGGTTTCTGTCATTTTTTTATATTATCAATCGGCACAACGCTTTTTCTTATCCTATTACTAAATATTCGAGCAAGCAGTTCCGGCTACACTTAAAGAATTTAGATGGGCCTTATACGACAGACCAACTTTGTGTTTGGTGGATTCTCTGTCGTTTAATCTCACATGAAACCTGTCGAGTTAGAAGGGAAAGGACAAAACCAAAACGGACCTGAGGAACAAAATATGAGTCATATTCAGAAAAATATGAGGCTCATGCGTATATAGGCAAGCATGAGAAGCAATTTGAGGCTAGACATTACTCAGGTGGGGTGTGTCCTGTGTGTAAGTGATTCCAAGTCATTGATGGAAAAGATGTGGACATATTAGCCATTCTTCACATGATTATTGTCCCACTCCCAAACACAAAACAAAAGCACTCAAGTGCTCCTCCACTATAAACACTCGGTGCGCACATCAGTTAGAAAACAATTTCTCTCTCTCTTTCAAAAGCTGCCTATAAATTGGACATGAATGAAGCTTTTGTTTGAACCACGAGCAATTAGGAGAGGTTCATTAGACAAAGAGAGATGGACAAGTGCACTAATGAAGTTTCTGCAACTGCACACAGAGATGTTTCTCTTCAGGATATTAGCAGAAGGCTATCTGAGTTTGCTGAGATCAGAGGATGGGATCAGTACCACAGTCCCAGGAACCTGCTTTTAGCTCTTGTAAGTCATATACTTCTTCTTAATCACACTCATATAGGGTTATTTTTCAGAAAAAATCACTATAAGGCCTCAAGAAAAGGAAGGAATGTAATCACTAAAAAGTCATACAGCGAGCAGCATGAATCTGTTGTCGTTGCATGCTATCTATAGTGATTTTCCTTCTCTTTTCTTTCTTTCTTTTTTTTTTTTGGTGAAGATTTTGAGGTGTGTGATTTTTGCAGGTAGGGGAAGTGGGAGAGTTATCTGAGATATTCCAGTGGAAAGGAGAAGTGGAGAAGGGATTACCCAATTGGAGCAGAGATGATAAAGAGCATTTAGAAGAAGAACTTTCTGATGTTCTTCTTTATTTGGTTCGTCTTTCTGATGTGTGTGGTCTTGATCTCGGACAAGCTGCTCTCACTAAGATTGTTAAGAATGCTCAGAAATATCCTGTCCAAGAGTAATTAAACACCCAACAAAGCTTCTTCTTAGGGCTTCATGTAATGCCATATATGAATATGAGCTGATCAAAATTTATCAGAAGTGAGTGTTTTAGGTAAACGAATTTACTGAGGCACGCCTAGTTTAATGAGTTTTCCTTTTTTCCTTTTTAATTCTAGGGAATCTCCCCAACACAGACATCTACTGATCTACCTACCTGCAACTAGTTTATGAGCATTCACTGTCATTTTCTTAATATGTCTGTGGTTATTTATGAAAGTGGTAATCTCTGTTTTTTTGTCCCTTTTTTTTTCCTATGTCCTTTTCTTTCTTTATAATCAGGGGAGGCTGAAAGTGAGTTTATATCACCTATTCCTTTACCCTTTTGCCAAGAAGAAGTTGAGGGTGTAATGGAAAATTGGCCTTCCTGTTATAAGATGCTTTGTTTCTTAGCATTACTTGTTTTGTTGTTGATTTGATAGAAATAACCATAACTCTGTGTTTTCCCCTTTTGGCTCTCTGAGCAAATAACTAATTTAAGCAATTATCTACCAGATGTGTGGGGCATGAATGTGTAGTACATATGGAATAACAATAATTGGCCAAAAACAAAAGATATGGAATTAAAATAGGTTTAAGCATTAGCTTCTTCGTTTTCTTTATATATAACCAAGAAATATATGTATGTACCGACTAACTCATTTAACTTCCAACATTATTACACTTCAATTCCTAGATCACCTTTTAAGTTATAATCAATATCACTCGTAGATGCACCTAATCGAGGTATAAGAACGACTGTCACGGTTTATTATGACCGGGAATAGTGACAGCTAGGGTTTTGTGGTATGGCTTGTTAGGCTAAATTTTCTCACACGGTTGGTCTAGAGGATTGATTAATTTTTTTTATACCAGCAAGTTAACTCCCTGTTACTTAGTACCACCACTATTGATTAATTTTATTAAAAATTTTGAAGTTGAAACTATGGGTAGTGGTTCAAAATTCAAAAGTCATAAATTTTCAATTAAATTGTCATAAATTTAAAACAAATTAATTTTAAAGACATAACTGTCTATATATAATTTTTAACAAATCAATTTTCATTCACAAGAGTCTTATTGCAAAATACTCCTTTGGTCCTATATATAGGGTAGGGAGGGAATAAATTTTTTTGTCATATTTATAAGGCATCCTGTAACATCACACCTTTCAGGACCCTTACCTTCTCTCACAGTAGCCTTCGGAACCATTGACGTGTCTGTATGTTGAAACAGATAATTTAAAAATTTTGACACAGACGAACGGAGAGATAGCTTTTCTCATTAACAAAGACACAAGACCAGAATCCATAAGATACATTGATTATATTTTACATGATTACATGTCAAGAAACAAGAAAACAAAACTCTATATCTAAACATGTTCCCTTGTCCTACCTCTTTCTGAACTCTCATATGCATTGTGGAGAGGGTAAGGTTTCTTGGGAAACCTCAGTAGCATAATCATAACCAGAAACCACGTAATGCAATGCATGTCATGCTATAAGTAATGCTCATGTTTTACCTTTAGTGCCCTCTCTCTCAGCACATACTGTGTACCAGGAGCCTACACATGACTCAACCCAAACTCAAACTCAAACAACCAAGGCATAAACAGAGAGTCATACTTCTCATGCATACATGCTAACACAACCAAAACACAACATACAACAAACGGCAGACAGCACAAAGCAATACAGGTTAATGGTAGAGATTCTTGCTACTGTATACTCCTCGCACAGTGTATGGGCTCTGTTTCGCTGTTTCTGGCACTATTGAATTACTAATATGCCTCTATGTTACAACTATACAAATCACAATAAATCCTATTACCGTATACCCTATCGGTATACTACCGCCCTTCCTTTCCTATATTCCCCAGGGTCTTGGTTCTCTACTACCTAGACCGGGTCCTTCCCTTACATGTACCGTATCATCCTCTACCTATACCCCCATGCTAAACACCCTATGCAACCCGAGTCCCTGTTGTTGCTGGCCTGTCCCCACTGCCCTGTCAGGAAAGTTGGGCAGTATCTCCCCTTAGATATGCCCACTAGACCTCCTGAATGTTGGCAGCACCGCCCCCTAGAGTTCATTTATGCATGCTAATAAAAAGAATAAATTTTTCCGTTGTTTTAGTATGAAATAGAAAATAAACGAATTTCTATGAAAAAGATAATTACAGGATAATAGTAGTAGTACTTATATTCATGGATTATTCATCTCCAATCATTTTTACCCATTATAAAAAAATTAGTCAAAAACAATAAATATATTAGAAATTATTTTTTTAAGTATGCACTTAATGAATAAAAGAGGGTAGGGCCATTCTGGGGCTTGGCAACCTTGGGCAAGTGTTTGGCAAGGTTTGGCAGCCTTAGAAAGGGTATGGGCAAGGTTTGGCATGCTTGAGCAGGGTCCGGGCAAGTCCTAGCACGTCCGGGACTGCACCAGGACTTGCGATAAACAAAAGTAGGTTAGAAAATACATCATAAGAAATATATGAGTAAAAAGAATGTTGGTAAAGATAATAAAATTAATCAGGGGTAAAAATAATAAAAACAGTTAAAGAGTCGGGTAACTAAAATAGAATCTCAAAAAAATGATTAAGCGAATTCGAATTTAGGATCTTCTAGAAACAGAGATTACTTTCATGTCAATTATGTCAAACACATCACCTTTGGCATCAGGCAATCCCAATCAAACTTACTATATCATATTTTATTATAAGATTGGGTATTGATTTTATAATTAAGGTAATTAAGAAAAAAGAAAAGAAAGATTCATGGTGAGTGACTCACCACGAGGGGAACTCCGAGCAAGGCAAATATAGATAAGGCAACTCCGTTGACTCTGACGGTAGGTGGCAAAAGATCATGTGAGCTGGGAGCAAACCACCGTGAATGCTCGACCAACTTAGTGATCAACATGGTGGAGGCCAAGCAATCAGTGAGCAAGATGTTCACAATTCCCCATAGCATCTTCATGCCCCCAACCACACACGCCAACAACTCCACGCTCAAGGAAACCACACCCAACACCACCAAGTTCAACATAAGCCCCAACGACCTTGCGTGCACCCCCTTATCATACGCCTTACCTTCCCCAACCTTTCCCCCGTAAACCTCCTTCACCATCCAATCAGTATCGAACATCAAAAAGGGGAACCAAGCAATCTAGTTGAGACAGGTCACCAGGAGTAAAATCCACATCAGCTTCTTCAACTCATAGAATGCCCCCAATATCTGTCCCATGCACGGTAAGCTTCCTGTTACCTCATCTACTTAATCATCCCCTTCATTCCCGCCTTCTTGCTATTGCAAGGGCTTTTCCTTCATATAGAATATGGTGATGGTTGTGACAAACAAAAAAGATTTATGGAACTTGTTGACTACAATGATTCACTCTATCCCCTCATCAGCCTCTACTTACTCTGAAAGAGACACAATGTAGCCTCAACAACCTTGCCTCGGTACCTCTCTACCTGAGCCTTTATCACAAGGTTCAGATGTACCTCGGTGTTAGGGACTAACTCTCTCTCTAGGAGGAATATCAAGGATTTATTCTTACTATCGAGGGGTATGGTATTGGATGACAACCAAGTTAGGCAAACTATAGCGTACCTATCACGAAGAGGCATACAACTCTAACTCAGGGCAACAGTACACATACCGGACAATAGTATTCAAACATACTTTAGTAGTATGACCTTTGGCATCGGTGGGAGTGAACATCACTAAATCACATGGCAAAGCATCAACTGTGAGACTCAATTGCCCCACACATTCACACACTGTGAATGAGTGGCTAATGCCTGAGCCCACGAAAACTATATCAAGGTGACTTACAAGCCTAGGGTCAAGGCTTGCCCTTCTTTATACCTAGGGTCTCTAACTGTCAGCACTCTATGCACACTCCTGAGCGTACTGTCCTAGTCCTACTGCAATTGTAACACATCCTCTGGCCTATCATGGATGGTCTCTCTCCATCATCCCTGCCATAGATCTCACATCTCTTAATGGGCCTACCGGAGTCTAGTCCTCTACCCCTATCCTATCTGCTTGTTTTCCTTCGCTACTAGATTTGCTTTCTCACATTCACAGCTCTTACAGACATCTCAGCTGCCACTAGCGGTACTAGTTGTAAGGTTTCTCTCCCTATCCTTGAGGCTACTCTCTCATTTAGGGCTGGCTTTAGCCCTTTAACCATCTAAGAAAAACTCCAACATTACTGGGCTGTAAGCCCGTAACACTATCTCGATGTTTCTCTACCACTAATCTTCTTCTTACTCGAGCCGGTTGACCCAGTCCTCAACTACTTGTGTGTCTAACACACTTTTAAAGTAGGAAGATTATACTTATAAAATTTCTCTACCCAGCTTTAGGTAGTCTCTAGGTCATCACTTTGTTCCTCTGGCTTTATAGCTACTGACTAGGGTTGTGGTGAAGCAGTCCATGGAGGCTCTCACTTGCCTCACCTGCTACTATATGTCTTACATGCTTTACTGCTATGGCCTGTTTTCTATCTTATTCCTATCATCTTAACTTTCTATCACAGGAACAGAAACGTTAAGCACATAGCATACTTTCCTCATTCTCATATATATAAGCAGCAGTTATTAGCACACAAAAAATACATAGAAATCAAAAGCAGGCAAGTTAAACAGACAAACATAACATGCAAATAATAGAGCAATAGGTATGTCAGAACCTTTGCTCTGATACCAAATTGTCGCATCCTACTTTTTGGAACCCTTACTTTTCCTCATGATGGCCTTTAGAACCACTTCTAAGACCCATAGGTTGGAATTGAGAGGAAAATTTGCGCAAAATTCATTAATGATAAACAACTTTTCATTAATGAACAGAGGCACAAAACCAAAATCCATAGGTACATTGAACATATTGTACATATATGCATGCCAAGAAACAGGAAATATAACTCCATCTCTAAGCTCGTTCCCTTATCCTGCCACTTTTTGTACTTTCACCTGTGTTTTGGAGAGGGTAAGGTTTCTTAGGAAACCTCAATAGTAGAATCATAACCAGAAATCATGTAATGCAATGTATGTCATGCTATAAGTAATACTCATACTTTACCTATAGTGCCCTCTCTCTCAGCACATACTGTGTATCGGGAGCCTGCATGTGACTCGACCCAAACTCAAACTCAAACAGTCAAGGCATAAACAGGGAGTCATACTTCTCATGCATATAGGCTAACACAACCATAATACAACATACAAGAAACAACATACAACACAAAGCAATACAGGTTAACGGTACCTCCCCCTAGAGATTCCTACTTCTGTCCAAGATCGTCGGACAGTATCTCCCTCTAGGAAATGTTGTCTTAGTCTTGGACCATTGTACAGTACCTCTCCCTAGGAAAGGCTATTTTAGTCTAGAACAATTAGGTAACACTTCCCCTTAGTAAGGCTTGTTTTAGCTTAGATAGTTGGACAGAACCTCCCCTTAGATTCACTATATAGGCCTTTCCAATTGGACAGAACCTCCCCTAACTACTCTAATAATTGCTAGAAATTAAAGGAATTTACAATAAAGAGGGATTCGAAACTTAATTGAACTGAAGACCGGGCCAGGATTGCTGAAATTTCCACCAGAAGAGGCTTCGTTAAGAGAGGGTGGGAGAGCACTTCAAGAGGGGAGAGGGGTCACATTTTTTGTGAGGATAAATGGGGGAGAGGGAGCTCCTATTTATAGGCAAAAGGGAGGGATCAAAATGCAAATATTTATTGGGTCTTTAAGTGTAATATTCC
>JBAGKO010000005.1:12306688-12342574 GCA_037177275.1 Acacia concinna | reverse complement strand
TTACTTATTTTTAAATAAAAAAATTTCATCATAAGTCACTTTTCTACTTATCTTCCAAACATGTTTCATAAAAAAAAGTAATTTCTGCAAAATCACATCCAAACACAACAACTTCCGATAAACCACTTATTTTTCTAAAGCTACTTCTCGTGCCCATAAAAAAAATAAGCAATTTAAATTAAGCCGCATTCAAACGGGCTTTCAGTTGACTTGCAAGATAAGCTGTCATTAACAACTGTCGGTGCATGTAGTGAAAACTACCTCTACACCTATTGATAATTTTTTCTAACAGTACGTTATTTATTCTAACAACACAACATTCACCCAATGATGATTAATGCTAACTATTTATGAGAAAAAAGACTATAAATTAACAAAAAATATATCAAACTTTTGGAACCCACTCCCAAAAAACAATAAACCACAACTATTTCTAGTGACATTTACAACCAAAAAAAGAAAAAGAAAGAAAAGAAAGTGAGAATGAGATGCACTTTCCAAAAAAATTCTAAAGCCACAACAATACTAAGCTTGGATTAGGATTTGTGCAAGTTCACATACCTTGTGAGCAATGAGATCAACATCATATTCTTTCCAAATGCACTAGCGATGACCACTGCTGATTGTACAAAAAGTTGTTATTAACAACTATTGCTACTTGTATTGACAAGTATATCTTCTTGTACAAAAAAGTTGTCATTAACAACTTTATCTTCCCACATTGACAACTCCTTTTTTCCTTCGCGTGCCATTTGTTTAATCAAAACTTTCACCCCCTCATCTTCATTCTTCCACCCATCTATATCAAAAACAGAGCACGCTAAACCCAAAAACGGAGTTCTCCAACTCTGACGGTGACGACCCTCAAGCTCTCGAACTCCATGGCAACTCTGACGCCCTTACAACTCACCAGCTCTGGAACTCCGATGTCTTCCCAACCTAGATGCCTCTTACATTCTCACTTGGGCACTATGGAAGGCGAACTGACACGAAGAGGCAAATATGGGTGTTGTGGGGAGAGGAGGGGGGGAGAGCAAGACGATATGTATGAGAGAGTGGCTGAAGGAGAGAGAGAGGGGAGATAAAGAGAGCAAGAGACAGAGATGGTTGTATGAGAGAGTGGCTAAAGGCGAGAGAGAGAGGAGGGAGGGGAGAGAAATTGAGAGCAAGAGACAGAGATGGGGTGCATGAGAGTGGGTGAGGGAGAAAGAAAAATAATTTATTATTTAAGGGCAATGGAGTAATTTGACATCAACGATAAATTGTAAAAAAGTCTCAAAGACTTTTCTGCAATTACACGATTTTATTATATTGTTTAATCTTTTTTTTTTGTTGGTTGGGTCTGAAACGCAATTCTCCCTATATTATTTCCTTTCCTTGAAATTTTTTACTTTGGAACTTCAAATTCTTACATGTTATATGTAATAAGTAAAAAATAGATTTCTCATGTCATTCTGTCATGAAGGTTTTAATAAAATCTCAGAAAAAAAATCTTGACTAACCAATGATTATATTAATATCTAGGAAAGTAGAAGGAATAATAATAATAGTAATAGTAGTAATAATAATAATAATAAGTAAATAGATCAGGGAGTAAAAGGGAAGGGGTCTCTCCCCTTTTCTTTTCATCAGTCACCCCTTTCCTTTCTGGCCATTAATTTGATATTTCAACGGTTTAGATTTAAATATTTTAATTTTTTTATCAAAATATAAAAAATAAATAATACAAAACAGACTAATAAAATTTAATACAGCTCACATATTTTCTTCTGAAGTAGTATTATTTTAAATAATGGAGCGATTTTGAGAAAATTGTTCAAGAAAGAGAAGATCACATATTTGTTCAATCAAATTCAATTATAAGGAGAGAAAAATATCTAATTTACACTTTCCCTTTTTTTTTTCCACTCTCAGTTTTTTTCTTTTAAGTCAACAAAGTATAAGAGTTCTCTTATTTTGTGGTGTTGCCAGCTGATGACAATGCCGGCAATATAAACTTGTAATGGACAGTGAAGGCCATAAATACCACCGTACGTTAATATCAAGTTACAATTTTGTTGGAACCAATCCCAGTTGTTGTTGAATCGTTGGATAAGCAAATGGACATAAACATTAAACAATACAACAATTAAATTAATGGTAATTAGTTAATTAATTAAGCTGAATCCTGAACAGGGTTGGTCATGAAGAGAAGAAAAGAACAGATTCAATAAGACCCAAAAACGTGGAGGCCAAGAAAGGAACAGATCAGTAACTTCAGACAGAGACAACATTTGAAGTTTCTTCGCATGTGGAATTCAACCACAAATTAAAATACCTGTTTTATGTTTAGTTTTACAATATAAATCTTCTGTACCTCGCAAAACAAGAAAAGTATTAAGTAAGTAAATATTTTTATGTTTGTCTTTATTTATAAATGTGTACATTTTTTTTCACTTCATTTCTATCTCTATTATGTATTTATATTTTTCTCATCTCTAATTTAATATAAGCCAACAGAGATAATATTGTTAAAAGCCTATTTATTACTCTATAAATAATTTTTATTTTGAAACAATTTTTTTTGAATATAAATAATTTATATTGTGAAATTGAATTACTCTGTGTGTATATATATATATATATGCGCGTGTGTGACATTTTGGCTTATGATTCCACGCCAACGTATTTATCTTAATTAAATAATTAATTAATCACTTGAATCTAACGCACACAGTTTTAGATTCTGTTTAGATTGGATTTAGTTTCGTTTTATTTAAAGTGATTACTAATAATTATAAACACTCCCACGTCAGATCATTATACACACAGACACTCACTTTGGGTTGAATGAAATAAGATTTGATTTTTGTTTAATAATAACGTAAGTTCTAATTTTATCGATTTAAAACAACTATGTTTGGTGGGTTACTTTGTTTGGGTCTACAAGTGTTTAAATTTGGCCTAATAATAAATTTTATATAATTATAAATAAATAATTACATTAATATATTCCCTCCCTTCCTAATTATAAGACCCCATTGATTTTTTAAAAAATTTTAGAAAAATCCTAAGAAAGTTAATTACATTACTTAATTATATCATATATGATGTTTTATTATATTAAATATTAGCTCATAAGTTAAACAATATAAATTAAAGAAAAACGGTAACTTGTAATATCTTAAAATAATTTAGTTTTTTTAAGATTTCTTAGTATTCTTTAAAAATATCAATAAAATCTTATAATTATTATAAAAGGAGTTAGTATATTGTAGTTCAATAATGGGTAGGGGCAATTCTTCCTCAGGCAAATTTGCCTTTTAACAAAAATAACTATATGAACAAATTTAGTAATTTAATGATCAAAACTAAATTATCTTAAAAAACTTTTGAAGCAAAATTATCTCTTATAACATTTTTAAGAGTAAACGTATAGAATAGACCATTAACCCTTCAATAATTTAACCGTTATAATAATACACACATATCATGGATATATGTCCGAATTACTTCTTTATATTAAACTTTTGAATTTTAATTAAGCAAATACTATGATATTGGTAGTGATATACAATTATAACTGTAACGGCATGTATATGATTTTTGAATTAATTGAATCACACAGTTATATAGGAGTATATCTTAATGATAAATGGAAATAAATGTAACATAATTATAATTTTTAGAAAATAATTCATAGGTGTTGTTTTTAATAGTTAAATTCTGCAACTCCTAACATACCAAGTAAACTTAGGACGGGATTTCGTAGAAAGGGAAAAAAAAAGGTAATTATTTTTAAATGTTCTTTTGAAGTATAATCGGAAATATCTGGTATATATTATGGTTTGGTATTTTAAGAACAACTTTTTTTTTTTCGCTCGAAAGGTATCCTAAGTACTTCAATTGAATAAGTGACTAATAAAATATGACAAGATTGGACACTCCTAAGTCCTAACAATAATTCCAACTTGGAGATCTATCAAGCAATCAAATTAGATTCTTCATAGTCACTTATAAGATTACCCACTAATAGCTTTGATTACAATGTCTCACCCTTTCCTTAATTATGGTTTCTTCCATTTGTTTAGCTGATTCCACTGCGGCAAACAAAGCTGTTCAAAAAATAAAAACTGTATAATGTCTCAGGTTAATATCATATTTGTTCTCTTAACTTTACCTTTATTTTGATTTAGTCCTCAAATTTTAAAGAATTGATTTTGGTCTCTATTAAAGCAAAAGAGCCTTTTTTTTTTTTTTAAAAAAAACAAGTTTGTCCCTAAAAATAAGACTATTTTTTAGTATGTCTCAATAATAAATGTACTTTTTTTCTCATTTCGTACTCATTTAATAATTATACCAATATATATATATTATTTTTCTATTATTTTCTTATTATTACTCTCTTTCATTCATAAATAAATGTATTTTAGAAAAACTTTAAATTTGTATATAATTATTACAGTTAACTTTTTTTTAATTGTTTTTTAGAATTTCATGATTTAATTGAAATGCTGTTATATATAAAAATGAAGGGAGTGCATGTTTTTATTAAATTATATGGACACATATTTTAAACAAAATTAAATTTAAAGGACGAAAACGTTATTTAAAACTTAAAGGAGTAGAAGACCAACGAGAGTAAATCTGATAAAACAAAAATTATTATTTATAATACGCCAGTTGCAAATAAGAGATGTCTAGTGGTCAATCCAGTAATAATGGTGAATTATAGGGGCCTACACAGTTCATAGAGTTTGCATGCGGGTGCGGCATCCTTAAATAATAAAAAGAATAAGCGGGACCACTGCTGACTACTATTAAGTAATTAGAGAAAAACCAATAAAGAATGAAGCAAATCTCATTAAAAAATTAATTTGGAAGGATCAAGGTTGTTTTATTAAGAGTAAAGATTCGTGTTTTTTTCTTTTTCAACGCAAAGGAGGAAAAAAAGAAAAGAAAAGATAATGTTTGTGATTCTTTGTTGCTGTAGCCGGAGGTATATAACAACAGACTGTGCAAATGCAAACTGATATCTGATTTTAATATTTGATTTATTAGTCCTTCATTTTGGTGGGGGGTTAAAAAAGACTAGTGATATTTTTGTTTATGAAACCAGAAACAATTATAGGGGAGAGAATCTAGAGGTTGTTTATTACATGCATGATTTCTCGCACTGTTAGAAAAATCAGAAAAAAACATAAATGAGAAGCAGACGAAGAAGAGAGAGACGAGGGTGTTGACAACTTTAATGTCCCTTCTCATGTAAGTTTCGTTTGGTTCAGCGGATTTCATTCTTGGGATCTTTCTCTCTCTCTGATATCTTCCTTGAGAGAATGGCCCAGCAGATCCAAATCCCCATTTTATCTGCTTTTCCTGTTTTCTCTGAAAAATTTACTTTTTGATTTTGGAGCTCTTTTGGGGCCATTTATTCTCCTTCCGGATTTCTGGCTTTCCACTCAGCCGTTTCCGTTTTTGTTGTTGCTGCTGTTGTTGTTCTTCTTTTTTTCTGCTACATAGCAAGTTTCGAGGCACAATGAGTGATGATTCCATTGTTGGGTCTTGGAGAGTTGACGAGAATTAATTTCTTCTTCGGGTAAGTTTATGTTGATTTTCTGGGTTCCGTGCGTAAAGAACATTTTCCTGACGGGATTTTGCTGATTTTCACTTTTGTTTTCTTCTACCTTCTCTGGCTTTTTCGCACCGAATGATCAGTTTTTGTGTCCGAATTCTGAACTTTTCAAAGAATCTTTATCATCTTGGAACAGTTTTGAAGGACGATTCCGATTTAAATCAGTGACTAAATGTACTCTCGGCTTCAGTAGTATCGTCATTTTTCTTCGCTTGTTTTTGTAAGAGTGTTCGAGTTTCATAGCAAAGCTTTCAATTAATGTCGTATTTAATGTATCTTCCATCGGTTTTGTACTCGTTTTCCCTCCTTCTGGGTACCTCTTAACAATTTGTAAAATTCGATCGGATTCTCTGAAAATTTCTCTGCATGAGTGCGAATCTCATGCATTCTCCATTCATTTCGTTCAGATACTTTTTTCCAGGTTATCTGACGATTTTGATTGAAGTTGCTTTCAGTTTCTGGCCGCAATAAAAAAAATAAAAATCATCAGGTCTTTTTCTTAATTTCGAAGGATAAGAAGTATCCTTTTCGGTTGCCTTATTCATTGTGATGGATGATTCTTTGGGCATCTGGTTCTGTAGCAAAAGATGATTTGCTGGTAAGATTTGTTTCAGGATATTTTTTCCCCCTGGTTTCACGGTCTGTCAGCATCATTCTTTCTCCTCCCGGAACTATTTCCTCTCGTCTTTTTTCCTTCAATCAGCCTCACAATAAGTAAAAGCTTCAATAGGGTTGTGGCTCAGCTGGTCATTATGAGTATGACTTCTAATAGATGAGCAGAATAATTTTGATCCTCCTTTGAGTTTTGTTTACTTAACTTTCTTATGGTTGCAATTTAAGCACTGGATGCTATTTGTAAACTCAGTTTGTTTCCTACTAATCTTCATCTGAATCAATGACATTTGCCGATATCGAAATGAGTTCTCCTTTTGAAAGGAAGTATATGTGCGTTCTTTCTGTGGGTACCTTGTCTTCTCTGAAAAGTTTGGCTATTGTTATGTACCAAAGCATTTGTTATTTGTCTGGAATGAATATAAAGTAATGATGAGAGTTCCATTAGTTCATATAGGATGTGTGTTTGAGACACTTAAATTATGCAGGGTTCTGGTGTTCTTCAAAAAATCCATTTTTCCTCTCTGGATTTCTCAGTGTTTTTCTTCTGAAGGATGATAAACTCATAAAAAGGAATTATCTGCCTGCCCTCCTGATACTAGAATCATTAATAATCTCTTTATTAAGTGGCCCTGCGCTTGTTCTTCTTTTGTAAATTGTATTTAAACTCATGCTTTTCTTTCCTGGGATCAGGTAGGGCGGTTGTTTGAGGTTGGTTGTTGTTTGGCTGAAGGGGATTTTTAGAGTGTGTTTGTACAACCTATATAACTTATTATATTAAATTGTAAAATAATGTATAAATTAGATGACAGAAGAGTAAAGTGGCATGTTTCATATTCTTATTAAACAACATGAATGTCATGTTTCTTTGGAAAGCATTTGATTGCTACAAGGTGCATGAAACTGCCAATGTTCAAGAATTATGCCGTGTATGCAAATTTGTTTGTTGACTTGATCATCATGCGACAACATTCTAAGATATTTGACCCATCCTATGTAGTTTTTTTCCTTATTTTCTTGGCTCACAAATACATTGTTCAGAGACATGACTTCAGATATTCATTAGCAGTCTTGTATGCCAAAATAAAGGGATTTTTGGGGCTGATTATCATTATTATTTTTTTTAAAATAAGTAATACAACAAGTGACTTACTTTTGGTTTTGTTACAGGTTTTCACTCAATTGGAGCTGAGGGTTTTCATGTTATAAATTGTAATATCTACATGTTCCAAGATGGCATTGTTGGGTGTGGGCGCGAATGTGCAATGCAATGGCACAGTCCCAGGATATCACTCCGGCAGGGACCTCATCTTTGGCACTGAAGGCAACACAAGGACCTTATCAATTAATAACATTGAAATACCTAATGATCGCTTCAACAATGTTTCCTTGCCGGTATTATCACCGGATCAACATTTAGAATACAATAAGGAATTAGTGAAACAGACGATACTCAAGCATGAAGCCGTGTTTAAGGAGCAAGTATGTTATCTATATTTTTTCATGATCTTTGGTTCCTCAGGTCTAATTATAATCGGATTTATTATTGTGTTTTCATCCATATTCAAGTGTTCACTCAGTTGCTTGCAGTAACCGTTTTTTATATACCAAAATAATGATCTTGTCCATGTTGGAATACTGAACATAAAAATTAAGGAGCAAAAGGAAACCCTAGTTGGTTTAATCACAACGATCTTGAGAATTACTTGTCAATATTTGTGGTAGCTATTTGGTCTTCCATTATTATTAAAACCTCGTACTACTTTACATGTATCTGAACTGTGCATTACTGTTCAGATTTTTGAGCTGCACCGCCTTTACAACAGACAGAAGGAACTCATGGATGAATCTAAAAGGAGGATTGATAAGCATGTAAGTTCGGGGACACCATGGCCAAGTTCTTTCCCATCTCATGGATCTTCTAAAACGGCAAACTTGCCATGGTCAACTGGTCAATCATCTGCTATATTTGCTGAAAGCATCCCGATGTCGTTGGGTTCTGGGAAAAAAAACAGCTGGCAAATATATCCTGCTCCTGCTCTGTTTCTAACCGAAGGATGTTCAAAAGATTTTATATTATCTCAATCAGAAAACAGGAAAGTTGACAATCAATTATTAGATCTCCATCTTCCTGCTGATGAGTACATTGGTAGTGAAAAGGCCAAGTCTTTGGGAGATGAAATGGGTTCTGAATTGCCCCGGGTTTCAGCTTATACTTTAGAAGGGGTTTCCCAGGCTGTGTGTAACAGTGATAAGAGACTATATGGAGCTAACTTCAATGGTTTTAGCAATTTAAATGAACCGTTTGTATACATGAAAGATACAACTGTGAAGTCTGAAGATCTAATGGGCCCTACCAGTCACAGGAAGGGCCCCTTTCATGATCTGTCAGTGAGAAGAGAACCGTGTTTACATAATATGCCCAATGATGTATTCTGGAATCCTTACAGAAGACAGGATTATGAAGTCCGTGCAGACAACCAGCCCTCAGAGAAGAAGAACCAGGAACAGCTATCCTATATGATTAGTGCTGGTGAGAAATAGACTTTAAGATTGCATTGAAATTATTGTACTTCATTATTTTCACATTAGTCAGCTGCTGTATAAACTCACTCTATGTGCAGGTTTTGCACAGTTATTTTAATATAAGTGTCCTTGTCATCCCGATCTTTTCCCAAGTCTCATAATGAGATCCTGTTATTTTAGGGCAAAGAGGTGGTGTCTACTGTCTAGGATTATCTTGCTAAAGTGATTAATACAGAAAAGCTATATGTTTCATATGAACCATTATTAAGAGGTTAATAAATCTCTGTGCCTTTATTTCTCAGATCAAATTAACCAAGGGCCCTGGAGGAAAAGACAGTTTCCTGGTGGAGAGAGCTCTTTAGGGACAACAAAGGGTCCAATGAGTGCTAACTTGCTTGGACCAAGTAGTGATCCTTGTCAGTTTGTCTCTGGAGGTGATGTGAGAAGCTCCAGGATTCCACCACAAGTCTTATTGAAGACACCTGGATCTAACACAGTTCAAAACCACCAAACAGCAGTTCAAGCACAACCTCATTTTAGCACCTCCGTACTGTTTTTTGATCAGAGGTCTAAACCATTGACAGGGTTGCCTGGGCCTACTTCTGGAGATGAGTTATACGGGTGTGGAAATATTAAATCTGGTGTTCATTTGGATAGCCATCAGAGCAGCTTTTGCGGTGGATTCAAAACACCTGATGCACCATCATTTCTTACCAACAATCTAAACAGCTTTGCCAATCAAAGCTTACCAACCAGCCATGAGCCTTGGAAGCATGTTAAGGATTCTGAAGATGTGGAGACTTCTAATAACATAAACTTAAATGTTACGCCTGCTGCAAATAATTCTGAAACAGCAGCGTCCAGTGGAGAAATTAAAATCTCTACCGAAATGGAACCTTTCCATTTTAAACCTTGTGATTCTGGAATTACAAGAGACTGTAGTAGAAAGAAGACTCAAGCATCTAACATTAATGGAGAGTCTGAGACTTCCTCAGAGCAGCATTCTTTTCAGGCTTCCCCCTCTACAGTCTGTCAGGACCAAACCGAGAATGAGAAGATTGAGGAAACTGAGAAAGGCTGTGTCTCTGATATCGAGGTTCCCCGTAATTATGTGCCTGGCTTGGGAGATCAGATAGCTGCGGGAGATAATTTAACCAAGAACGAACAGGGGAGAGAACTTAAATGTGGAGCAGGTATCATTGACCTAAATATATCTATGAATGAGGATGAGAACTCGCCAGTTGATATTGATTTTCAGGCACCTGTGAGTCCTGAAAACAAGGAATCTTCTCCACCCAGAGGAGAGTCTGATGAAAACCAGCTTGAGATGCCATATCAATTGGCAGGCCAAGAGGGTTCTGAATTGCAACCAGAGGTGGCCAAACTTGCAGCAGAGGCTTTGGTTTCCATATCAGAATCTGCGATCCATAGGGGTCTCCAAATGATCACCTGTCCACCTTCTGAATCGTCTACAAGCAACCCTCTTCATTGGTTCGCTCGAATTGCCTTGTCTGTAACTGATCATCAAGGGAATGACATTATGGCAGATTTCACTGGTAATGCAAGTGATCATGAGGAGTTTCTTCCAGCTGGCATTGACTACTTTGAGGCCATGACCTTAAAGTTAACTGAAGCAAAGTCCTTAGACCTCTGCAGGAAGAGCAGCGGCCAGAAAGAGGAAGGAGGTGGATCTACTTCACCAAATCGGCCAAGGAAGGGATGGAACGGTAAGGGAAAGAGGCCAAAGGACTTCCAAAGCGAAATCCTACCCAGTCTCACCTCTCTGTCTAGATATGAGGTCACCGAGGATCTTCAAACCATAGGGGGTCTAATGGAGGCTGCGGGCACCCACTCAAGTAGAAGTGCATTGGCCAGAGGAAGAAGAAGGTCCTCTGCTTCAGTTTCCAACAGCACATGCTTGTTGAAGCAGCAGCTAAATAGTGGTGTTATTAAATTGGGCATTGAGAAAAGGGGATTAATGAGTTGGGGGAAGGCAAATCGAAAGCCTAGGGGAAAGAGGTATCCTGCCAGAAATCCTCAGATCCTTTGGAGCCAAGTATTTTACAAGTGAATCTAAAACTGTAGATTTTGAATGAGTTTCCATATGAGCTACAAGATCTTCTTGTAAATTTCTTCATAAATAATAATGTATACATGTTAACAGATAGATAGGAAAGAAATCGTGTATATCTTTGGTTGGGGATGTAAGAACTTTTTTCCATCTGGCTTGCCTGATGGATTGATCCAATTGTTTACCATAGTTAGTGTTTTACCTTTTTTCTGCCTAGCATAATCGTTGCATTTATATTTTATAACTTATCTGAGGAATCGTTATGTTGCCCAAGTTAGAAATCAAATCCTTCGTAAGTTTCTTTTTATATCTTGGGAATTACAAGAAAAAACCATGCAAAAAAGTGAGACTGTTGTGTCATACTGGTAAAAAAAGAAGAAGGAATTCTTAAAGAATTGTATTTACTATAGAAGTCAAGTTTACGAGTATAAATGATCATTGAAAGTTTGAAACATTTGCTTGTGCATTTATAAACCATGCTTGGTTGTCGTTGCTCTTAATTCATAAATAAACCTCGAAAGAATTTTATCTACTACTTAGTTTCATATAAATCATTTGTACCACATTCTCATAAAATAAAAAAAGTATTAAGTAGATAAATTTTTCCATATTTCTCTTTATTTATAAAAATTGCACATCTCCTCCTGCTCCACTTATATTTTTATTATATATTTATATATTTCTCTCCTCTCATTTTTAATATAAATCAAGAGGGGTAAAATTGTCAAAAGCTCATTTATTACTTTACAGATGTAGAATTTATATTTTGGAACAAACTTTTTTAATACAAATAACTTATATTGTGAAACTCAGTGGTATTTTATAACTTTAAAGGAAAATTCAATTTTTTACATCGAATATTAATTAAATAAGGAGAAATAACGGGTTTGTCTTTGCAAGGAGGGTTGAGTTGCATCCTATTGTGGATTATTGGCCAAAGCAAACAGTTTTCAAATTGAAAATATGAATCGTGTTTACTCTTTAATCTGTTTGTTCAAAAAAATAATAATTTTATTTTAACCTGTTTTTCCTTTTCCTTTTCTACTCTCTCTTTTAAATAATAGATATGGATTAATTAAACAAATACAATACCATTCCTCAGTGTTTTTCCCTTCCCTGACCCTGAGTTACAACTGTCCTCATTCCAAGTCCTTTGTTTACCTTCACCTTCACAGCAATCGGAGTCGACTGGCTGAGAGCTCTTTTCTTTCGTAGTGTGTACAGAGCCTACAATCTATTACACCCATTTGAACGCAAAAAATTTTACTACAACGCAAAAAAATTCACGACAGAAATATCTCTTCTTTATGATATCGATGTTGTTGAGTTTGCCCAATCACAACCATGTGCCTTGTTCTACTGTCTTCTGCTTCTCTGCCACTGAATTATTGATTTGAGTGGTCCAAAATCAATCTATGCTTCACAGTGCGGAATCTTCAGCTCGAAGTTGAGTGAAATGCGGGCTTTGAAGGGCCTTTTGAAGAAGCTCCTCATCATCCCGCGAATCCCGATACGTCTCCAAGTTGACATCGGAGTTTCTTAAGGCCGAAAGGCATAGCTCTTTTCTCCATTCTTCTAAACGTGGGAATCCGACATAATCTCCATATTTGTCACAGTACTGCAAGATAAGGTAACGCTTTAGCAAAATTCAGTTGTTAGGTCACCGAGATTCCAATTCTAATCTATTCACTTTATTAAAGTGCATTTGCATTTAGGTTAGATTTTTTTTTTTTTTGTGTGTCAATTATCACATTTGAAAGAACTCTTTCAAAAAGTCAAATATCTAAATAATTGCATATGTAATTGGGTCTTCACCTCAAAATTTGCAATGTCATGGGTGTTGTGCTTAGGGACGCCAGCTATATCTCTTGAATGATAGAACTCCTTGATTGATTCCATCATTTCCTCTCTTGATGGCAATACCCTTTTCCCAGACAGCAGTTGAGCTATCCATATTGCTTGGGACTCAAAGAAAGGGAACCCTATGATCTGCGTTGTCCCATCAATTAATAGTACTGTTAGTTTAGCCTTGTGCAAAAAGATTTTCCTACTGATTGAGTTGTATATGAAGTTCACTTTTTCTCTTTATATTCATCTTGTTGTTTTCCTACATCTCTTTTCAACTGTGTTAATTTATGACGATAAAAAATTTTCAGATTCAGTTCTTACTGCTAAACAAACACATGTTTACCTTTCTTGGGATGCCTATGAAAGTTAGAGATGGAGCAAGGGATGGTGGAAAAGTGTGCTCATACAGAGGACCCACTCTGTCATCATCCACAACTACCATTCCTTTGGTGTCAAGAAAAGGGAATGCATAGGAGTACCTACACAAACAATGGAAGCCTCTCAATTTATGAAGGATTCACGACTAATTAACTTTTAAAAAGGAAACATCAGGACATGTTTGGACACAGGGTCCCACAGTGAGATCTCTAACATGAAGGCTACAATCATCGTCCAATCAAAACTCCTTTGACCTATTGTTGGTAACAGTTAAAAATTTTAACTATTTATATATTATCACTGATATGTGGTCTAATCAATATTTTCCGTACTTAATCTTCTACTGGGATGAAATATTACCCAGTGCAGTACAAAACAGTGTCTGCAATAATGCAGGAACCATCCACAAAAAGAACTCGTCCATCTTCTTGAAGGCTGTCTATCTGCACATGGTAATAATAGTGGTGAATCAGGTTTTGCTTTTTACTATTCTCCTAAAAATTCAAACCTAGTGGATAAGAAGTGATGATACCTGTGGATGAAGGTGCAAATTCTTGTATTTGGATATGACTTTAGACAGACCCTCGGAGATATTGAGAGATCTGGAACTCATATGCACTTCCTTTGCTACCTCCACAAGCTCTATTGAGATATCTTGTCCACTTAATGAATTTCCAACCACTACCACAGTCTGTTGAATTAAGACTTACCTCAGTTGTAGTTTTAAACGACCTCATTTAGTTTTAAACACGAACTGAGATTATTCAAATATTTTACCTCATTTCTGAATGGCTCTGCTGATCTGTAAATGTGACTATGCATTTGTTTCCCTTTCCATGAATCCATTCCTATGAAACAGGAAAGAGAGAAAGGGCAAAAAAAAAAGAAAAAGTATGATATATTTATGACTATGTACGATTTTGACATGCTTTTCCTTTTTAGATACAGAAACCACAGTCGAGATTTACACCTACCTTTAATGGAGGGCAACCTTGGTTGAGAGTAATGGCCAGTGGCCACAACCACTGCATCAAACACCTCTTCCATCTCCTTGCCAAGCTTCTTCTCCTTGCTTCTAACAATCCATTTCAAATCATCATGACAGACACCATAATCTAACATCCCCACATACTCCACCCTTGTATTGAACCTTATCATCTCTCTCAGCCTAAACGCCTCACAAAAATCCTTGAGGTACAGAAGGAGCTCCCTGTGGCTAGGAAACCTTCTCATGTCTCTACCTTTCTTGACAAAAAATGGGAAATCAGTGAATCCCATGATCTCTCTTGGAGATGTGAGCCGTAAAGACTCATAAATGCTGCTATGAACTTTTAGGAAATGGTTCCTTCCTAAAGGGTCCTCCCCTTCAACTTTGGGATCATATAGCCATTGTCCCCCAACATCATGATTCTGCTCTAACACAACCACCTTATGACCTTCTTTTTTCAACTCTCTCGCTGCCACTAGCCCAGATGGCCCTGCTCCAATCACACAGACATTCTTGGATAGGTTTGTCTCAGAAACCATGGTTGTTGTATCAGGGCTCTTGGATAGTTTTGCAGAACGAAGGAACTTATTGAGGGTATGGCCTATATTGGTGGAGAAATATGTTGGGGTAGTGGGGGGTTTTTATGGTTGAACAAAGTTTCACGTAGGCAAAGGGAAACCATAATTTGAGGGATAGTGATGGTTTGTTGGCTGGGAGACACACGTGATCATGGGAAATCAGTGCTTCTAGATCTGTCTACTTCAAAAGTTTGAAGTTTGGACTTCAACAGTGTTATTTGGACTCTTGTTAGTCTTTACGTTGAATTCTTCATATCAACATATGATTATGATTAACTTGCATTTATTACTATATCAAAAGTTATTGTTGATACTTAGATCTCCATGCTATTCTCTTTAAGTTGCCTTTTTTTTTTAAAGAAAAAAAGTAAATTGATGAACTTAATTAACTGTCTTGCTGCCCATATCAATCAAATGAACGAGGTTTGCTATTTGTTTACTTCATGAGATTTTACTAGTGATTTCAAATGCATTATTATTATTAGCTTAATCTTACAAATTAAGTATACACAAAGGTGGCTCATCATTTCCTTTAATAATAAACAGGGGAACTCATAATCATCATTAATATCTACTGCTTCTTTTCTCTTTACGTTTGTCTAGACACAGGTTCTTGCCTGCATGCATGTGATGATGATCTTTCTTTCATAGTCCAAAACCATTTAGAATAGCAGATTTTCACAGACCAGATCGCCACCATTCAGTTCATATCCCATCGATATCCAATATGTCAATTTAAAAATAGTTGATTGGGCCATGCAACGATCTTAAAAGGAAGATACTTATCTTTGTAGATACTCAAACCCAGAGAGAAAAACAAAGAGGCTCTGTAAGTGCGGTTACATAGGGACACTAGCTTGTCGGCTAGCAGAATATAAGGAAGAAGATAGGTCAATGGTTTTTCTGGGGAAATTCACTAAATCACTCTATGGGCTACATGGCTTGGAACCCCACAATCTGAATAGGCATGCCTCACCTTCAAGCTAAGGGAACAGGGATAATCATGGAATAGTGCCCATTTTGATCATTTTGATGCAATTTTGAATTTTTCTTGCTATTTTTGACTTTATATTGTTGCCAAAGTGAGCCCCTTTTTTCTCCTTTTTTTTACTTTATTTTCTCAACTATAATATATTCCTGCCTTTTTTTAATCTGCTTGTGCTTAAAGTTAAAAAAGGATAATAAATAAAGCTCATACTAGAAGATGAACAAGAGGGGATTTTTAATGTGAAATAATGGTTTGAGTGGTTTGCAAGTCATCCTTGTTTTTCTCCCTCATCTATGTTGTCTTTGGGTGAAGGTTAAGACTGCACTATTTAAATTGTATTCTAATTGAAGAAATTATAGGCTACTAATATGCCATTTTACAACAATAAATTAATATTAATTCACACGTTTCATGCATGGTAAACACTCACCAGAATTCACTTTACGCAATAAGATTCATCATATTAGGGATATAAATGATGGCTCAGCTTCTTTGTTACTTTTTGTTAATTTCTTCACACACAACACACACACACACACACACACACACACACACACACACACACACTTGTTGGAGATTGATTAGAGAGATTTTGCTAATAAACACTCTGGGGTCCTGATGATTTAACTTTGATTGGACTAGCAAAATTAAACTAATTGAGATATGTTGAGATTAATGTGGACAGCATGTGACTATAATACCCCCCAAAAAAAGAGATTACGTAAAGGCGTGGGGATAGTTTAACTACTAATTAATCTTCCATGTTAGAATCTGATGGCGTCTCAGGGCTATGACAAAAAGATAATCAAAAGTTTGTTGGATTGCTTTTTTTTATGTATAGTATTTTTTTTTATCATATTTCAAAGGTTTGCCACCCACCCCTACTTCTGTTGGTTGTTGAAAGAACCTCTTGTTATGTTCCATACAAATTCATTTTAGTGCATGTGTGCGCGTCAGAGTAAATTAGAAAAATCTGAACGCTGGAAAATCACGTCACAAAATTCATTAATATTATTTTTTTAAAAAAAAATTATTGATGTTTTCATTCGAGAATTAGAGATTAGAGGGTTTTTGCATCTCATTATTATTTTTTTAATTTGATTAAGGTTTCCCTTTTGAATATTAAAGAGCAAAGGGTTTTCGTATCTAGTTATTTTTCTAAATTTGATTATGGGATTTATTTTTAAGTATTAGAAGACAAAGGGTTTTTGCATTTTCCAATAGGGGCACTACGTGGGTTTTGAACTTGTTTTCTCTTTCTTAGGAGGTGAAATTATTTACCACCTCAATAATAGCATGTTAGTAATTTTTATAAATATTATTAAATCCACATATAAAGTAATAACGCGTCTTGGGATTTCCCCCTATTATTTTTTTTTCCCCATCCTTGTTAAGTGCATTAAGCCCCAATTAATCCAAATCAAGAATTGATTTTTTTGACCACCAAATCAAATGTTGGTTGGACAAGGAGTAAATTTTAGTTATTATCATATAAATCTCTTTTTTAACTATCTGACATATTATCATATTAAATTTAACATTGCTGGATTTCTTGTACAACTTTACTTGAAAGATTTCGAGTCTATTCGACTTGACTCAACTATTATTAATTTAAAAATGTAAGACTCTGTTACAAGAGAAAATCAAATTCCTTCCTTGTGGAACCAATAAATAACGTGGCGAAATAGGAATTATTAAGTGTATCGCTAATCACAATTAACATTCACTGATTTGTCCAAAAATGTATCTAATCCAGAGATGACATGGAGAATTGGTAGAAAAATACAAGTCATGAACGTGGAAAGTAAAAATAATGATGTTGCTAAGCTTGTCACAAGTCTTGAAACACTATCATTCTCTCTTTTTTCTCTTTACTCTCTATCTTCCCTTTGCAACACCATCATTCTCAAACAAACTCTGCAAAATCTTTCATTCATCCTTCCTCACAAATCAATTTAGCTTTTGATTTGTTTATCGGTAGATTAGTCAATGTAATTTTAGAAAGATATAAATTTCATTTTTTTTAATTTAATTAAGGGTTTCTCTTTTAGTAACTTTGAGCACAAAGGGTTTTACCTCTTCTAATAAGTACACTTTTCAGAATTTGAATTTGTATTCTTCTCATGACGTGATGAGACTGCTTACAACTTTAACCAATGGCTTGTTGGTTGTGAAATTCATTTATGATTTAAATGTAAAATTACGCAATGGAGGAAACTTGTTTTGGAAAATATTTGTTTTTGTGTGTATAAAAATTGACGTTAAAGAAACGGGGTATCCAGCTCGTAAAACTTGAAGAAGTGGGTCGGTAATTTGAAAGCTAACCTTCATCATTCCTAATAATGAATCATATTGTTATTGACCAATCAGATTGACTGGTAGGCTTGAAGAAATCATGACGACCAAGAGACTTTACTACAAAAATCTTAAGAAGCAAGATAAATTTATACACACTTCTACAGCTGTAATATATGAGGATATAATTTTCTATCCTTCAAGTAGAAAATTCTGAGTCCACAAGCATCATACATATATTAACCCACATAGCCATATATAGAAGGAAACTGATATATATATATATATATATGCTTCTTAAATCATATGTGATAGTGACTTCCCTGTCCTTAATTAATACAAAACTAAACCTTAGAAGATAGTAAACCAGCCTAATTATTGGATAGGGCACACACAAATCTCACAAGTGTATAATTGCTGTTATTACACAGTTTCTTTGACAATACTTGCTTCAAAGCAATTTACATATATGTGCGCGCGCGTGTGAGATTACTGAAAAGGAAATAGGGTAGGTATTTTATCTTGTATTTGAAATGTAAAGGTAGGAGAGTATATGAAAAGGTATTTTGGATTGGAAGTTTATAGGGCATAGGGTGAGAGTAATTTGGTTAAAGATAGATTTACCTTAATTAATTAGTCTGGTAAGTTGTGACATTCATGTAGTGATGAAAGCAACATCATGAAGACGTGTTTGTTAATTTAGTTATAAATAACATGGATGCATGGAAGCTTGATGTAAAGTAAAAGTAAGGCAAATCATAGCAAGTCTTGATATTTGAGTAAAGATTTGGCCGTATGGGTGTGAGACTCTCACCGAGTCTTGATATATGAGTAAGATTAGGCCATATGGGTGAGTCATAAACGATTTGGAAACTTTTAGTAATATCTATCTTCCTCATCAACTACCCTACCCTCCCCAGCGGATGTGATCCTAGATAAGACCATAACATGGATGTAGGAAACTTGAGGTAAGGTGAAAGCCATGCTAATCACAATAAGTCTTGATATTTGATTAAAATTAGACACAAAAGGGAATCATAAAAGATTTGGAAAGTTAATGTAATATCTAACTTCTAGATCCGCTATCCTTCCCAGTCAATGGAAAACTTCACAATCTGCCTCTATGGGCTCAGCGTCCTCGTTGGCACATCGACCAAAGCATGACTCACAATATGTGACATTCTAGTGCCTCACTCTCAACCTAAGCATGACTTTGATATCTTTTGTAATGTCCTAGTGACTCGCTTTTGATATTGTTCGTTTGAGAGTTTTAGAGAAAGAAGATAATTAATGAATTGAGCCAGAATTGATATTATTAATGATTGAGATGTTGACTTATATACAAGAGATAAGAGCTACAACTATGTACACATGTCTAATTAGATCAATTGGTTACAGTTGTATTCAGTTAGAGAATCTAATTTATAAACTAATCTCTAATACTCTTTCTCAAATAAATGCTCTTGTATTCCCAGAATTGTTCAGAAATGATGAAAGGTTGTACTAGAAAGAGGTTTAGTAAGTCCATCTGCTATTTGACGTGATGTAGGAATATGAGATACTACCAATACTTTTAGAATTGCTCATTCACGAACAAAGTGTAGATCCAACTCTAAGTGTTTGGTTCTCGCATGTAATGCTGGGTTAGCTATCATGGATACTGCACTCTGATTGTCATAGAAAACTTATGGCACTTGAGTAAGATTAAGCTTTAACTTACAAAGTAAGGACTTGATCCATAATGACTAAACAACTACAGAAGCCATGCTTCTATACTCTGCTTTAGTGCTTGAAAGTGACACTATAGGTTGTTTCTTAGAAGACCAAGATACTAGATTGTTGCCAAGGAAGATACAATAACCTAAAACACTTTTCCTATCATTACAATTAGTAGCCCAATCTACATCGCAAAAGGCTAGTAGATATCTATGATTAATAGGCTTTAAATACAAGCCATATTGTTGAGTTCTAGCCAAATATCTAAGTATACGTTTGACTATCTTCCAATGTTCATCAAATGGATTATGCATAAACTAACAAACCTTGTTGACAAGAAAACTAATTTCTGGTCTAGTAATTATTGCATATGGCAAAGCACCTACAGTAAAGTGATACATAGATTGATCAAGTAGTACTATAGTTCCTTCTTTGAGCAACTGAAGACTAGAAATCATAGGTGTGCTAACATCCTTAGCATTAATAAGGCCTTCCCTTTACAACAAGTCTTTGATATATTTCCCTTGAGACAAAAAGAGGCTACCATCATTTAGTCTAGTAATCTCAATGCCAAGAAAGTAATTTAGGTATCCAATATCTTTTAGAGCAAATTCATCATTGAGTGTTGTAATAATAGCTGGAATTTTGATAGGTGAATTAACTGTGATGATAATGTCATCAACATACACCAAAATATATAAAATTTTAGTAATTAAACCAATTGTTGTAACTCTAGTAAATAGCAAATGATCACATTTGTTGCTAGTAAAACCATGTTTGTGTAATGCTGCTGTTAAGTGCTCAAACCAAGTACAAGCCACCTGTTTAAGACCATAAAGAGCCTTGTCAAGCTTACAAACCAAACTCTTGTTAGAGTGTTCATACCCCAGTGGCTGTTACATATAAACATGCTTATGAAGTATACCATTAAGAAAGGAATTATAACATCAATTTGCTTTAATACCCAGCCTTGAGAAACAACAATAGATTAAATTATGTGAATTATAACAGGCTTTACAACTGGATTGAAAGTCTCAGAAAAATCAAACCCTTCTTGTTGGTGAAACCCTTTAGCAACCAAACAAACTTTGTGTTAAGGAGGTCAACCATCTAGATGAGTTTTAAGCCTGAAAACCCTCTTGCAGCCAATTAAATTTTGTCCAAGTGGCAAAGTTGTAAGATGTCAAGTGTTATTCTTCATAAGAGTTGTATATTTAGCATCTATAGCTCTCTTCCAATCAGGAGGAGCAAGAGCTTTAGTCACTGTAGTAGGTTCAATTGTAACATTAAGAACTTTTGATTTGAAAATACCATTCATAGAGCTAGTGATCATTTGATTAAGTGGTGGAACAACTAGAGGAAGTGTGTGCTCCTCTTGATTTGAAGAACTAGAAACACCGCTAGGTGATGGAGATTAATTATATATGCAAAGGAATCAACATAGACACTCCCTGCAATGGACAAATTAGTATAATTGCAATGTGTAGTGTGTGTAGGTACTTTAGGAGGGCTAACTTTAGGAAGACGAGGTCAAGAAACAAAATTTTGGGAAGGTTTGGAAGGTTAAAGACAAGGATGTGGAAAATCTAGCTCATTAAAAATAACATCCCTTGAAATATAAATCCTGCCATTAGGATTCCAACATTTATATCCTTTATGAACATCACTGTATCCAATAAAATACACTTGACTGAATGAAAATCCATCTTATGCTTGTTGTAGTGCTTTATATGAGGATAACAAGCACATCCAAAAGGTATTTAAGTGAAGAAAATAAGGTGATTGACCAAACAATTTTTGAAATGGTGAAATACCATTGATGCTTTTGCTTTGAAGTCTATTGCTAAGATATACAGTAGTATGAAATGCTTCTAACCAAAGAGAAAAAGGAAAACTAGCATTAGCAAGTAAAGTGAGAGCCATTTCATCTATAGTACGATGTTTCCTTTTAGCAACTCCACCATTGACTTGAAATTAATAAAGATTTGATATGCATCAAACTTATGTCGCATAGGGTAAAACCAAGTATATCTAGAGCAAGCATAAATGAAATGTATGTAATACAAATGACCATCAAGAGATGGATGAGGATCAGGACTCCATATGTCATTATGAATAAACTTAAGCGGAGCATTATAGGTAGTAGTAGAAGAGGGAAAGGGTTGTTAGTGGGAGACAACAAGACTTGCAAAAATCAAAAGGAGTACTCTTATTATTTGAGATATTACAATGTTTCATGATTTGTGGTACAATAGGACTAGCTAGATGACCAAAATTATTATGCCATAAATGAAAAACAGAACAAGCATTTGACATATCATAAACATTGTTAGAACATTGAGTACATGAAGAATTAACTAAAACTGATGAAGTCCTGCAGCATCTTTCTTGAAGCAAATGATTTACAGCTTGACAAATTGGATACATTCCATTCTTGGTGTAGCACTTGTATATGATTGCTTTAGTTTGTAGGTCCTTTATTATGCTAACATCATAAAAGAATGTAATCAATATATCATTATCAAGGCACAATTTAGAGATATTGATAAGGTTTTTGGTTATGGAAGGGACATGAAGGACATCATTTAGTTTGAGAGAACAGTGAGAACAAAAGATATTAGAGTGACCAAGTGCAATTTACTAACAAGTCATTCCCTTCACCAACATAAACTTTATTAAAAACTTTAATACCTAACTTTTTAGTCACATTCTAAGTATCGTTTGTGACATGGCTAGTTGCTCTTGAATCAAGATATCAATATGGATCAATGATAGACTCAGTACTTGCTATCATAGTTTAAGCATTTTCTCCTTACGATCTTATAAAAATAGTGCCTCAAAATCTTCTTTGTATTTGTACCAATAATTTGTTTCCTCATGACCTTTCTTCTTATAGATCTGATAAGGAAACAAGGCCTTAGTTGAGCTTGAACTTGAACCAGACAAAGTAGAGCCAGGTGATCTACCACGACCACGATCACAACCACCACGAGAACATCTATGACCTTTAAATGAACTACAATTATGAACAATATTGACATTTGCAATAGGAACTACAGATTCAGATTTAGTATGTTTTTGGATAAGAGCCTCTTATGCAAGAAGCAATGACTTAACATCATCAAATGTATAATCTTGCATATGCTTAGTACCCGCAGTGATGAAAGGATTGTATTAATTAGAAATACCAGAAAAAATGTAGTCAATATGTCTGCCTCAGAAATTGAATGGCCTATAACTGCCAAAGCATCAACAAGGCTTTTAATCTTCACCACATAATCATTAGCAAAGACTGTGCCTTTCTTTGTCATCTCCAATTGAGTTTTCAACTGATGTTCTTTAGCTTTTTTTGAGAAACAAAGTGTTTTTGAATCTTTTCCAAGATTTGAAGGGAAGATTCACAGCCAACAACTTTGGGGAGAAGTCCTTCAGACATAGAGCTAGACATCTACGACATTAAGAGTTGTCCTACTTTTGCCAGGTGAGAAACTCAGGATTGACATAGAATCCATCCTCATTTTCTTCAACAGCAACAGTAATATTTTTTGCAAGTGGCTTGATTGTCGAATCTATGAACCATTCTAGGCTATGAACTCTAATTGCAATATGAATTTAGTGCTTCTATAGGATATAATTGTGCTCCTCCAATCATACTGAAATTATATGAGTGAATGTCACTATTACACTTTGTTAATGCAATTGAGATGAAAAGAGAGAAGAATTTCTAGATGACGAAGAATTTTCCATGGCTCCAAAGAATCTTTAGGGCTTCGGCACTATATGAGAGTTTCAGAGAAAGAAGAGAATTGATGAATTGAGCCAGGATCGATATTATTGACGATTGAGATATTGACTTATATACAAGATATAAGAGCTACAACTATGTACACGTGTCTAACTAGAACAATTGATTATAGCTATATATATTTAGTTACAGAATCTAACTTATAAACTAATCTCAAATAGTTCGCGCACTTTGGGGCTCTATTAGCCCTCATGTTTTTGTGAAGTTCCACATCGACTAGGAAATGAAATGAAAAAATGCCTTATAATTTTAGATACCTCCCATTTACATGTTTTAAAACCATGAAGGGTGACAAAATTAAATTTTCCGTTAATGCTAGTCTTCAACAATAAGTTAATCAATATTGGTTGTGTTGGAATATATTAGTCCACACTTGGTGGATTAAGACCCAATCTCAATTCAAAAGGAACTATCATTGAGAGACACGGGTCATTAAGGATTTGTTTGGTTGGAGGGGAGGGGATGAAAAATGAGCCCCTTCCTTTCCGTTATTTTGATCCCCTCCAAATTGGGGTTTTTTTGGAGAGAAGCCAAATTATTTGATCGATTTATCCCTTTCTATTTAACGATATTCCATATCTGCTTATATAAAAAAGAACCACTCAAACCATCGTCAATCCAGATGAGGCTTGAGGCCATCAACCCATTATGATTATCTCTCCAAACTTTGATGCTACTCCTTCAATTTGTTTAACCCTCAGAGACAAAGCATCCCATTCTCTCTTTTTTACATTTTTCAGTCACTTGCGATTTTTGAGCCTTTTCTTTTTTCTTTTTTAATTTTTTTCCCTTTTGGATGTGTATGGTTTTGAGCCATCTTCATGCCTTACCTTGTTTCTTGTTAACTCAATGACAAAAAATTTTCTCTCTTACTTCCATATCTATTTTCGTCCCTTAATCTCATCTAAATACCCTCATCTTACGGCGAATAATGTTTCTATGTGTCAAAGGAATAGCTTTATTTTGACATAAAAAATAATAAATTTGTGATTCAAACATAAAAATTATTACTTTGATTTTTAAAATATATTATCTTATCAACTAGAGATAAAAAAAGAAGAAGATCAACATATCATGTTACTTTTACATACATATTAACACTGAGTTGATATGAGGGTGAATTTTCATAAATTATGCTATTTAATTAAGGTGTAAATTAATTTATATAGCTTATATATGTACAAAATATATAATATAACATATAAAGGTCAAATTGTAAATAAATTATTATTTCTCCTCCCTTCCCGTTTTGAACCAAACAAAGGTTCATTAAATATTTTTGTCCTTCCTTCCCTTTCTGCTATTTTACTTACCTCGTGATGAGTTTAACATATCTTTAGCCTTTAGGACTGGTTTTTTCTCCCCTCCTAAAAGACACAAGGCCCAAATTTTAAAATTGGGCTCACTTGTTGCCCATTTCATTGGCATAACATGCATACTTAGAAGCTACTTGAACCCCCTGGAATGGTCAACGTATAGAACTTGTATATATAGGGCAATCTATGATTTCTTTTATAATCCTGAGCCACTTGATATCTAACACCTTTTTTGAATTATATTTTTTCTTTCGATCCTAAATATAAAGTTTAGTTGACACTTTTTAATTTTTTTTTAGAATCATAAAAAATTAATTATATTACTTAATTATATCATATATCATATGTTGTGTTTTATTATATTATATATTAGTTCATAAATTAAACGATATAGTTTGAAAAAAATAATAAATTTTAATGTCTTAAAGTAATGTAATTAGTTTTCTTAAGATTATTAAAATAAAAGTTAATTAAATCTTATAATTAAGACTAGGTACCTGAACAACTTACTAATATGAATTAAGAATTTTCAATCAAGATGTCCCTTCTTAAGATATGTTTTAACAAGACGGGATTCGAGCTTAATTCATCTATTTTGTGGTTTAACCGATCCACCACTGGGGTAAGAAGGTGTCAACATATTGTAATTGTGTATGCGTATGAATGTATATTATTAATAAAAAAAATCTAATTACAAAAGTATAAGAAGCTATATTTAACTTTAATCCTACTAACTCCTCTGATACTGTTTATAAAGTAAAGAAAGAATAATTTTTTATCCTACTTATACAATTTTTCGTATGATCATACAAGTTTACCCTTTATTCATTATTTGGTTGATTTTATTATATATTAAATAAATGTATAGTTAAAAAGTTGTTAATGAATTTTAAGGTCGAATTGATAAAATTTAAGGCATTTCTTAATATAGATGAAATTCTTACAATTAAGATTAGAGAAATATAAAATTTGACAGTAAAGAATGTTTTGTGATATTTCGCTATACATCAAAATAGTTCTTGGTGATTGAGTTGTGAAGTCATTCTCATATTGAAGTGGCATTCCCCAATATCCAGCCTATACATATATGACAAAGTGACAACCATGCAAGCAAATCACATTTAATATTTTGCTCTTTCAAAATCCATCGCCATCATGTTTAGGTCCAACAAGTCGTATTCAATATCCCTCCTTGTATTTTTAATTAATTTCCCTGTGAAAGAGAGATTATATTATATTATATTTATTTATAAATAAGCCTGTGTTTCAGTGGGAGCCCACGTGGAGTGTCCATTGGATGATACTGGTTATGGTCCCATTGAGCTATATATGACCATCTTCAACTTGTGGTTCATATTTAGGTCCTGGATCTGTTATGAGCTCAAGTCAACTTTATCATTAACACTAACACACACACACACACACACACACACACACACACAATACAATTGTTCTACGTATCCTAATTTGTTTTTGCCATTTTGTCTCTCGCATACACTTTGTGTTTTCCTTTGAGCTATGAATTGATATATGCACGTTTAGTCGTTTATCAGTGTAAAGCAGTGATGTAACTGTGTAATATATATTATATTGAGATTGAAATATCAATATACTTCTCTAATACTTAATCTAAACTTAATTAACTATATTAAAGATTTTAAGTTAGTTAGTTATTATATATGATATGTTTTTTTTGGAAGGCAAAAAAAAATGTTGTTTAACGAAACCCTTGACTATCTTGATTAATTCTCTCCATTTCTTTCCTAGAATATTATTGTTTAGGGATATCAATAGGGTTAATTTAGAAAAAATAGATAAAAATATGAAATAAGTCTTATATTTGCAAGAAAAATAGTTAAAGCAAATAACAACGTAGAAGTTCACGCCAAAGTTTGATTACATCTAAAGTCTATGAAAAAAAAAGTATATTTTTACATAAAATAAAGAACAATATAATTCATTTAGATTACATCCAAAGTTTGAATACTACTCCTCTGTTTTTATTTATAAGACTTTTTTAAAAAATTTTAAAAAAATCCTAAAAAGGATAATTACATTACTTTAAAACATTAAAGTTTGTTGTTTTTCATCAAATTATGTTGTTGGACTTATAAACTATTATATAATATAATAAAACATAACATATGATATTATGAAGTAAAATGTAATTAGCTTTTTTAAAATTTTCTTATGATTCTCTAAAATAGTCTTATAAATAGAAACAGAGGGAGTATAATCTAATATTTGCAAGAAAAATTTATGGGAAGATTACCTAATATTAGAGCACCAAAAAGCATTCATACTTGAATCATCACAACGTACAAGTTCATGCAAAAAATTTTGGCACAAAAATAAAAGTTTATACAAAATCTCTAATGAAAGTTTGATTTCATTTATTTTAAATGGTTTTGCATATAAAATAAAACACATAAGTACTAAGTGGTGGCAAATAAGTACAAAATCTCCTAAATTAGAGAATTAGGGGCTTTGCCTACCTCACTCCTGCCACAACTTTTAATGTGGTAAGTTATTTAGGATTGTTTGAGTTAGTGTTTAAGAAGCACATTTATGTAAGTCGAGACAAAATTCTTTTAATATATTTACGTCATACGACATGAATAATGTTAGAAAAATAGATTTTACAGTTAATCAAAACAAACATGAAATCTCAAAACCTATTTTTTGTGATGATAAGGAGGACCTATCTACACTTAAATAAATCCATTATAACTTATAAGCCTAACAGTTTAAAGAGACTATACTTTTATCACTCACACCAATCAAGTTACAGTAATTTAGCCAAACTATTACTTAAATTATTAAGTAGGTACAAATTACATCCCAAAACAATCATAAAAAATAATTTGGCCTCACAATATGCTTATTTTCTTTTTTCTTGTGTCTCTTTAAATGCACAAGCATTTACTTTATTTTTTTTTACTTGATTATATTTGCCTATTAAATGTTGGGAATGTAGATCTGCTCTCACATTCTTCACAAACTTTGAACTCCTTAGAGCTTTGTTTGGTATGAGGGGAGAGGCGAGAGAATAGATGGATGGAAATTTTTTTGAGTCGGATTTAAAATAAATGAAAAAAGTTTAGTTAAAAGTTTTAAATTTGTTTTTCTTATCATTTTATCTTACATTTTTATATTAAAATTTTGTAACCCCTCTCCACCAATTTTTTTAAATCTAACTTATAAAAATTTTCACTTCCTTTTCAAACTCGTGAAAATCTAATTTACATGAATGGACTCAGCCTTCATGTTCTGCATGGTTCTACCAACACTGACTTGGTCCGGGTCAATAGTTGACTAATTACTAGAGAGGAACAAAACTTGTTAAGTAGTTGAGCTGATTTTATATACAGAATAATCGACAGCGTAATATATCCACATGGAATAATATAAGCTAAGGACTTCAAACTCATTGTTGGAAGTAGTATATAAAACTCCCTCAATTTCTAATTATAAGAGCCTATTGATTTTTTTAGAGAATTTTAAAAAAAGCCAATTATATTACTTTAAGACATTAAAATGTATAGTTTTTCTTCAAAATATATTATTTCACTTATAAACTACTATATAATATAATATAACACTACGTATAATATAATTAAATAATGTAATTAGTTTTCTTAAAAGTCTTTATAAAAATTCAACTAACTATTATAATTAAGACCTAAAGGAATAATATACAATTAATTGTTTCCCTCGTCATTGACGTGTTTCCATTCTCATCAGAAGCAGCATTTCTGGTTTTCTTCTTCTCAATTCCCTTGTCGATGCTGTTGTTGGGATAGGCTGCTCATGTTCTGATTGTTCTGTCTCATCTGTTGCCTGTAAAGCCCCGCCATGTTGCTCAGAACATCCATATTTACTGACTGCACCAATATATATATATATATATATATATATTTCATTAGTATATCATCACATAAAAACAACCGAATCCAAAATTATTATTCAGATACCAGAAGAGAAAGAGGTGAGACTCATGTCTGTAAAATCTTACAAAGATGAGGCATACCTTCTTTTTTCTTTCGAACATGTTTTGTTTCATGTTGAAAACGGTTAAGACTATTTATGATTTTATTAGTGAAAGTACGTAGTTACTGTCTTTCACCAAAATTATGGTTTTCGTAGTTTCCAGCATTTAACCAGTCACTCACAGAAGGTGATCCTTAAAAAAAAGGGTTAATTGACATCCAGCCAACATCCTAAAAGATTTTTCAAGTAGCACCCAATATGTGCAATTTTCCCGAACGAGAGCAATAAATTTAAGATAATGACTGCTCATGGAAAAATATTTTAGAATCCTGAATGCACAAAAAAATTACTTAAAAATACTTGGTATTAATGAAAAAGTTCTTCAGGAAGCTATGTAGTACTACTTAACTTTGAAACCAATGAACTTATTATAATACAGTAGTCTCAGCAATGAAAAATAAAAGTGGGGTGTTTATTATGTGAACATACTTGTGAAAGAAAAGTGGCATAAGGATCAGACAATGAAACTGAGGCATTAGAGGTAGCAGCAGATGTTACAGGTTCAGGCTTTGGAAGAGGAGCTTGGGTTTGAACCAATGGAGACATCATGAAGGAAGGGGCAATAGCTTGAGGAGCTGCAACTGTCAGTTGTGGTGGAAGAAGAGGAGGAAGAACAGGCGGGCGGGCAAGCCCCATGCCTGGTGGGCCTTGTCCTGGGCCTGAGCCCAGCCCGAGACCCATTCTGGCCACCATAGACATCTGAAGCTGTTGTTGCATCATCATCATCATGATCTGCTGTGGCATGTTTCTCATATTCATCATCATCTGTATCTGTGCTTGCAGCTGCTTTAAGTATTCAATCACTTCGTCCAATATTGAAGCTTTGTCATTCTGCAGATTTTATAGTCACTTCCACCATTGAAGCTTATATATATATATATGTATATATATATTCTTCAAAATAAATAAATAATCTACTTTCTTTCTTTTTCTTATTACCTTGCTGGCGTTGGGCACTAACCTCTGCAGAGCTTTCATTTTCTGATTAATTCTATCTCTTCGTCTCTGTAAAACAAGAAATGGAAGAAAAAAGGGGGCAACTTGCTTATGTATTATATCAGTAGTAAATTGTGAAAAGGATCAAACAACTTTTCATTCTCTTGTTGGATTTTAAAGTGAGGTTGCAGGGAACTTCATCTACTACCCGCTCGCTCTGGTTATGGATAGCGGCTGCTCTATTTCTTCTTGTTGAGTTGGAAGGTCCTGTTTCTTCCTTTGTGTCTCTGTCTTCTTCCTGGTTATTGTTTTCTTATTAGATTCAAACCAAGTATATATAGTTAATACAAATGAAGTCATTAGCAACGTTAAAAAAGCTAAGTCACCGATTCACAGAGAGAAGGGGAATCATCCTCAAGTGTTTTGCTTCTCTTGAAGCTTCTGCAGAAAGTGGCGCTGGCACTAGCACAGCCTCCACTGCTGGGTTCACATTCTTCCAAACCGTTGCCGTGGTAGCCCGAATCTGACTGGACCCGTTTCCTCGCCCAAGCCGGCTCCGATTGTGCTTGGCCGGATCTCTCAGGCGGCTCTGCTGTCATGCCGCAGGAGGGAGCAACGGTGGAGCTTATACCGGTTGGTGTAAGATTATGATCCTGTGGCATCATCGTCGTCATGAAATTTGACTTTCGGCGACGTTGGCATGTTGTAGTAGCTTGTTGAACAATGGACTCCAGAGTATCATGGGCCCTGATCCATGTGGGCTTTTGGTGGGCTGGTGGTAGGAACCCAGTAATCCCATGAAGGACAGGCTGGCCGTTTTTCCAGGTTAGCTCTGCAACCTCATAATTAGACCTGAATGTCCGTTCAAGTACAATGTAAGAGGAAAAGAAAACACTCGGAAAGGCAAAGCACAAGGACAGTGGTCACATTCAAGTACTATATATATATATAATATAACACTCATACGATGTTAAATAAAAGCTGCAGAAAATAATAAATGCATGCATTTAAGAGTTAAAGCACGATTCACAAAAGAAAGATGGGGATCTTTCATAATGGTTTCTCAAACCAATAGATTAACGTTAAGTGCCATTTCAAACTAGTTTTTGAGAATAACTTTACGATTTTCGAAATAAGTAAGTACTTGGCTTTTGAAATCCTAGGTTTTGGTTATCCAAACACTACCTAAAACTTCTACAAGATCCCAGATAGGTTCTGTAAAGTAACCAAAATGAGACCTGGACATGATCTGTGGGTAAACAAACAAGGATATAGTTATACAACAACATATCATAGAGGAATTGAGTTGTTTATAAACTGAGAGGAAGCTTGAAAGGTAGGAATCGTAAAGAAGAAGAAGATATATATATATATAGAGAGAGAGAGAGAGGAGCTTACATGGGGACAGGAGGGAGGGTATGTGCGTGAGAGGAAGGATCAAGGACTTGTCTTTGTTCAGGAGGGAGAATGGAGTTTGGAAGTAAAGGTTCAGTCATGATGACGATGACGAAGAAGAAGAAGAAGAAGAAGAAGAAGAAGATCAAGGCGACGGCGACGAAGACAAGACTGCTGTGAGAATGAAGAGGTAACAAGGTAAGGGGTTGGGGAGGCCTTTTTATTCCTTAAAATGGATCAATGAATGGGTCCCGGGTGGGTGGCTCACGTCCGGTTCGGATCTTCTTATTTCATTAGCATGTGTGTTTGTGAAAGTGAATGTACAGAATGAAGTGGATGAAGAGAAAATAAGTTAGGATCGGAGAATAATTATTAGGTGTACGTGTGTATGTAAGCCTCATATCCAAATTTTTTTAATCATAGATATCCTTTCTCTGCTGCTGACACTAACCTCCAATTATATTTGCTTCATATTTCCTTTTTCCAAGAGCATAAATGCATGGATGTCAACTAACAACAGTTTAGTGGACAAAAATGCAATATATGAAGATGTGGTTTGGAATCTTGCTATTCTTGTTAGTCTTTTTATTGGGGCGTAGTTTAGCTTAGCTGATGGAGACCAAAGTATAGAAAATAAAAATAGATTTTTCCTATAAGAAAAGGTAATAGAGAAAGAAAAAAAAAACTAAGTTAAAGTGCCAACTCAAACTGGTATAAGTTAATGGTAGATAAACTCTCATCGCTCAAACAAGTTGTTAGAGATTCAAATCTCAACCTTTATCTGTATAACAACTTAATTGGGAGATATTTACCGCTTGCCCTAAATATCCTTTGCATCTATTTGTCATAGGCATATGCCTATTCTCAAGCTTGTTAAAGAAAATGAAAACTTAAGGCATGAGCTCAATTTTTTTCATATAAATATTATTGTTACAATAAAATTAGTCTCTTGTTTTTCCAGTCTTTTACTTTTCATCCAAATCCAAAAAAGAATATCAAAATGTTTTCTTTTTAATCCAAACGAAGCTTTTATTATATTTTGGGGAAAATTAAGGTGATTCAAAACACACATGAGCTTTTCATTTGATGAGTGGAATGAGATTTTAGAAAGAACATGTGGTGAGTATATCACCTTGAGAGTTTAATGAATGGATGTGATATGCTTTTTCCTGCTTCCATACACATATTTTGGCCCCAGCTATTAATTACACACAGCTCCACCCACCTCTTTTGGGCCTAACCACTAATTATTGGCTTCTTCTCCTCTGTTTCAAATTAGTCTCTCACTCACATTGTTGTATCAACATCACAATACATCTTCTTTCTCTCAAGTTTTATCAAATCAACCATCTTTGAGGGCTTAATAAAATCTTCTTATTCCTATCATAATCACACAATTAATTCTATGGACTTGCTTATTGAAGTTATTTTCTTTGTGTCACTGGCCCTTGAATCTCTGCATTTAATCATCTCACAGACTTGGTACGCAAATTGCATCAAATTGGCTCCCATGAAAATGACACTTAACCCCACTTTCTGAGGAAAATTCTAGCTTTTAACACTGAGTTTAAAACTGAGTTTAGTAGTCACAAGTAAATACTTCTTCCGGTCATTTTTATGAGCAACAGCTGCCCAAATCACACAAAATAAACTTGTGGTTAAAATTAGTTGAAAGCAATGAATGCCTAAAAAATATAACTTGTTTATAAGAACATGACAAGTGAAAGAGAAATTGTGAGGAAAAAATATGAGAGATAGTGAGTGGGTAAAAGAGATGTGAGGGACATGTAATTAATTGGGGTAAACATGAAAAAGAAAATGTATTAAAATTTCAGAATTGTTGATTGTTATCATAAGTAGTACAAAGTATGGATCCAGTTAGGGTACATATCTATAATTTTACAAAAGACATCACCAGAAACCCCCAAAAACATACCACCCTTGTGACCAACCAGATCCACAACAAAAACATTAGAAAAGGAAAAGTCATGAAGTTTTTTAGATATTTTACACTGGGATACGAAGTTTCACTGAGGAACAAAAAGTCAGGACAATATTTATTAAAAAGATATCTAAGTCGTTGAACTGTCGCAATTTTACCAAGTCCATCACAGTTCCACGACAATTACTTCATAACACTAGACGGAGTTTTTTAGCAGAAACTCTGTGAAAATGCAGCAAAGATAAACAAGGACAGTGTGATAAAGAAGCAGCAGGCGCCACGTATTTAGTGAAGGAAAATATAAGTCTGATATGAGGTATCATCTCGACGCCTTTTCCAATGTCTGAATTAACAAGGTTTATGGATGCATTTGTAAGAAAGGGCTCACTAAGCATGCTATCATCATGACGTGAAATGATGGTAGAACTAATTGGAACATGAGGCCTTATGCGAATGTATGTTTGGGTATGAAAATTACAGAAAATTAAAGGGTCTCCAGCATCAGTAAGAAAAGCAACCCGGATAAGAGGATCAAGGAGGTCAGTAAAAAACTGGGCCTAAACTTGTTCAGAAGGTGGTGAGACATCACTAATCCCATAATTATGTGGATTAAATCCAAAGGATGAAAGAGATACTCCCTTATTTCAGGTCAACATATTAATTATCATAAATCCTCTTTGATCTACAGTCCCTCAGTACCATATCGTATGAAACACATGTTATTTGAGATTATTGGCATTCGATTTCATTCTCAGTTGGGAAAGTATCTGGGTATGTATATTGATTATCCAAGGTGCGAAAAGAGGAAATACTCTAAAGTCATTGAAGAACTCGATAAGAAACTTGCTGGATGGAAAAGCTCATTATTGTCTCAAGAAGGCCAATTGTTGTTAATACAACATTCCTTCTTATCTTTACTGGTGTATCCATTCTCATGTATGCAATTTTCTGGTCAACTATGTTGAGCTATAGCCATGAAAGCAGCTAATTTTAATGGGGTTGGTCAACCACCTCTAACAAAGCTCATTTTCTTAGTTTGCAGGAATTATGCCTTCCTAGGGTTAATAACGGGCTACAAATTATGCAGTTGCAAGCCTTCAATGATGTTCTGTTGGCTAAGAATATATGGCAAATCATTTCTCATCCATCCACTATGTTAAGTAAAATAATGTCACAAAAATATTTGGAGTTGGGAAATAATTATGTTTTGTCAGGCTTACAATAGTTCATCTACGTGGAGACAAATTTTAAAGGTTGGGGGTATTATTACTGATCGTCTTACATGGCAAATCGGCGATAGATCATATGTGCCTTAATCTCACCGGCTCTGGTGGCTTGTGCAGATGTTTGGTCTGGTCTATTATAGTATGAAAGTATCAGACTTTATACTTCACTCTTCAGGAACTTGGAACTTTCGGCTATTATCTTCCCTTCATCCTACTCATGCAATCAAACAATTTGCACACTATCTTGTTATGTTGTCTAGGTATTTTGATGTCATTAGATGGTCAAGTAATACTTGTGGGCTATATATTGTTAAGGATGGATCGCTTGCTTCAAGTCTCAACATGATCTACCACACAAGATCAGTCTAAGATATGTGAATTAATTTGGAAATCTTCTTTGCCTCCAAGAATTTAACTATTGTTGTGAAAAATTGTCGAAGACATTCTGCCAACTATTCATCTCTTAAAGGTTAGACATATTCCTTCTACTAAGGTATGCTATTTTTGTGGTTGTGATGATGAATTATTAGAATATTTGTTCATATACTGTCCCTTTTTGCAAGCATGTTTGTTTGGAAGTTTAATTGGTTGTCAGTTTGACTCTCACTCTAATATGCCCTTATACCAATGGATAGCCCAATGGTTATTTAAACACAAGGAATCTAATAATTTGTTGACATATTTACCTTTTTAAATACTAGATTCCTTGTGGTATGCAAGAAACAAAATATGTCATGCAAGTATGAGGCTTCCTCCAAGATGAATCATCACTTTAGTGAATACTACATCAAATATTGTCACTTTCACTCTACTACATCAGCAACCTCAGGTTCCTAGTGTAACTACAAATGAATTGGCATATGTTGAATGGATTCCTTCTGTTCAATGGAGTTCAAATAATTCGATGATCCTATTTAATCTTAAATGTTTCAAATAGAGTCTCCACCCTATAGAAGTTACAATGTTGTTTGACCATCTACTAATGCACAAGTAGATATTCACTCCTCCAACCAAGTTAGGTGGATACACTAAAAATTACAGGCCTTCGAGATGCAGTGTTTTTTATACTTTGACAATATCAGTTCAATCATCCCTATAGGTTTTCTATACTTTGTAAACTAGTAAAACAATCACATATTAAAATTATTACCAAAATTAAATATTTTCCTTGGCACCTCGTATAATTTTGCAGGATATATGTATATTATTAGGCTACTTTGTGCCTTATAGATTTTACTATTAAATGCATAATTACTTTCCATAGGAAAAAAAACAAGAAGTTGAGCATAATTGAAGAAACAGACTCAAAATTCTTTTTAAAAAATTGTTATATTTGTTTGATTACAATGAAAAGCAATTTTTTTAAAATAAATTTTTCTCTTGCTATTTTGATAAAATTATTTCATTTTGATAACGTAACATTCAAAATATCTTGGTTTTATTAAATAAATACATTTTTTTACCTTTATAGAAATATTCAAAATAAATTGCTAGATATTAGTCAGTGTGTGTATTAATTTAGATCTTCAAATTGTATTATTATATTCAAATAAATCTTACAGTTAGATATTAGTAGATTCACACAAATTTCTAAAAGTGAACTTA
>JBAGKO010000005.1:12274900-12293678 GCA_037177275.1 Acacia concinna | reverse complement strand
ACGAGGATGCATGGCAGTGGTTATGGTGGGTTGATGACGTTGATGGTTGGTGTGTGCGAGATGGTGATTGGTGATGAAGATGAAGGCTGATGATGGTATTTGGTGATGGTAGTAGTGACTGTGGATGGTGACCGTGGCAGAGGTGAATGATGGTGCAGAGGTTCTGCACACGTGATTGGCCGAGAGTCTGGTGGTGAGTTGCAGCGATAATGGGTCAAAGATGGTGCTGCTCACGGTACTGTGAGTGATGGTGATCACTGTTTGAAGGTGGAGAGATGGAAGAAAGATGAAGAGTGATGACTTGCGAGATTCTGGGTATGCCGAAGGTGAAGGTCTGGGCAGAGGAAGGTGATGGTTATTCACTGAATGGAAGGAAGGAGGAAGGTGGTGATGGTTGGTTAGTGATAATCAGGAGGAAGGTGATCGTTGGTGGTGGTGGTTCACTCTCCTCTCGCTGCAACTCTCACACCCGTGGCATACTCTCTCAGACCCAGCCCTCAAGCTCGGCACTCTCCTCTCCTCTAGTCCACAAACCAGATCCACTCTTTGCATGCAACTCTCCACTTCTCCAACTCACCGCTTCCCAGACCAGACTCTCCCTCCTTTTATTTCAGTTCCAGCACACTTTTAAAGAAAAAATCAACTCCCTTCTTATTTCCCTTTTTCAAACTAGAATGTGCAGCCCTGGCTTGATTCTCGCCGCCATTATAGCTTGTGATTGTAGCTCATGATTTGCGATGTCTGAAACTGTAGCTCATGGCCTTCTCTTTTTGACCAGCCAATAAACTAATTCCTTGGTCAAAACGCAAGTTTTGACCTGGAACCTATTTACAACTTCCAGAAGTTTGAGGGTTGAACTGCAATTTCTTATGTTATTTTTTTTTCTTTTTCTTCAAATACCTACAATATAAAATTTAACCAGTAGGCATCATCAAAAGTCCAACAACACATTTGCATGAATAATTAATAAATTTGGACAATTTATCTCCTTTTTCACACTTTTCATGTAATCACTCATCAATCCAAATTTATCACAAATAATACATTTTTGGCTCAATTAATATGATAACATTCTCATATTAACTATAAAATACCATGTAAAAATATGGTGCAATCAATGTCCCGCTAACATTTTGATCTAATGGGTGACGCAGTATTTGTCTTTTTAAATTACTCAGGAGTTTGTATGTGAGAAAGGGATTAGTTTTATCCGCATTGATGGGAACACACTTGCTAGGGATAGGCAGTCAGCAGTGGTGTCATTTCGTTCAAGACCAGAGGTATCATAGATTCATTACTTCATTGCAGTATTTTACTTGGAATTGATTGTGACGCCTTTTCTGTTTACTTCTTCCTTTCTTTTTTCAGTCTGTTCAACCTATTGGTCCAATTTGCCTTCTATGTGTTCTATGGCACGTAAAAGGTTCCATATTTTAATGAAAAGAAGGCACTTTGCTGATCAAAGCTGATAGCCTTGTCTCTGCTTCATTATTGTTCTGTTGGTATAGATGATTGAATTATTATAGTGATTTTTCCCTGGTTACGAGCAAGCATAAGCACTTATTGTTGTTATACAAACTTACTTGGGCCATTTAATGTCGAGTCTTGTACTCTTCTCATGGAAAGATCAATTTTCATGTGTTCAGTAAGACTCCTGTAATTTTTAAATAATGACCATATTGTAGTTATTACTTTGTTGCTATCAAATCAGCTGCCTTTCTCGTTCATTACTTTTGTATGAACCCATATACTACATTCCATGTCTAAGTTTTTTTTTAGTTGTTATACTCAACATGGCTACATCTGTTTCAATTACTGATTCATAAGTTATGCTTTTCTATCAGGTTAAAATTGCAATAATTGGTATTTTAGCAGCAGGATTTGGAGTTGATTTCTCAACAGCCCAAGATGTCGTGTTCTTGGAGCTTCCTCAGTGCCCAACCCTAATGCTTCAGGTTCTATTTGATAAATATTAACTTTTGGATTGTTCAATGATTAACACACCATTTGCTTGTGTTTCTATCATCTTAACCATTGATGTTGGGAACTCTGGTCTGTTTCTGAAGCCTCCACACATGAAATACAAAGTTGTTTAAGATGCTGCAGAATATTGCATTTTCTGAAGTTTTATGGACGCATGATTGATGACAATTGAGCTTTTATTAATGATGCCAATACTATGCATTAAATCTCAAAATATGATGCTGGCTCTTAATGATAATTACGCTGGGGATTATGGATACCTCCGATGACTGCATTTTGAAAGAACAAAAGAAATGGGAATATGAATGTTTCTCATGATATTATTTTGTGGTTCAAGTGGGGCGCACTTGACCAACTGAGCTTTAATGATATTGCTGTCTTCTTTTCATTGAACTTATATGATAGCCTATGTGAAGTCTTGTGCGTGAAGCATTATTGATGATGAGTACCTTACTTTGCTCTTCACAAGTTCTGTTGGTTTCATCTATCTTTTGGAGTGGGCTTTGTGTTGTACTGCAATACTTAATTATCAGAGTCTTCTTTGAAGGCTGAGGATAGAGCTCATCGACGAGGACAAACAAATGCAGTCAACGTATATATCTTTTGTGCAAAGGTGCTTACAATTTTGTTGTTCACTCCAACTATTTAGGATTAGGACTAGGACTTCTCGTGAATTTTTCCTCTCAAGCAGGAAATACTAATTTGGTCCTTGTGTAGGATACTTTGGATGATTCACATTGGAAAAATCTGAACAAAAGTTTGCACCGTGTTTCATCTACAACAGATGGAAAATATGATGCAATGAAAGAGATACAGGTACCATTATTGTGTCTTTGCCACGAGTTTGCATATATTTAAAAGGAGAAATTGCCGCCTGCTTTTTTTTTTTTTTTTGGGGAGAATAAAAAAATTGACAGTTAAGGACCGTGTAAGGGGATTGATGTCAATTTCAAAGTTTTAGTTGTATGCCGGTCCTCTGATGTATAAATTGCTATTACATAAGATTAGGTGGCAGTTAGGAGCTAGTTATAATAAGCTAGCTGTTGGAGGTTAGGGGTAAAGCCTATACAAGAATGAAGGAAATGTAACTAGGATACTTATGTTTTTGTGAGTAACATCAGTATGCTATTCAGATTAACCACCCCCCCCGCCCCCCAAAAAAAAACCTCTCCTGTCTTCTTTCCCCTATATTGAATGCATTTCTTTCCATCCTATAATACAAACAAAGTGATATGCTGACTTTCCAAGTGATTGTTGGTACAGTTTCACATTTGTCACAAGTTCATATCTACTTTTTAATTCATTGTTTCTGATTGTGACAATAAGTCCAATTGGTGTGATTTGCCCCCATCAGCCATATCATTACTTTTTGCCTTTTATGGATCTTTGGTGAGTTTACTCGGGATCCAATATTTGTCTTTCCTCCTTTCTGTGAACTTTTGATGATCTTACATGAAACAGAAAATATTAGATTTTTTGAGGGTCCTTGGAAGTTGATTTATTTCTCATTCATTTCTATAACATTCAACTTCCATTTGTGGGGGAGTGGGGATATTGGATGGCAGGTTGAAGGTGTTTCTTACTTGGACACATGCTTCAAAACCAAGAGAAGCTATGAAGGGCAATCTGCATCTGATGAAACTTCAGAACAGGTGACCACGTTGCAGGATTTTGCCTCAATTTCAAATTTGCAATCTTCCCAAGCAAATTCTGAGGAATCAGAAGCAAAATTGGGTGATCTAGCTGATCAGCAGACTTGCTTTGTAAATAATCCTTTTGTTAAGGCTTCAAGTTTAGATCTTCGACCTTTATAATCATATTTAATTTTTCTCTATTTTAACACACATTTCTATTCTATTCATGGAATAGGCTGACAAAGTTTCCTGCCCAGAATCAAGCCAGACTTCTATTTTGGATGTAGATTTAGATGTAGATGTTTTTGACACCAAGGAAAAATGCTCTGGTTTTGACAAGAGTAAGCTGGACAAGAGTTATAAAAGCAAAGATCAGATGACCAGTGGCGAAGATGATAACCAAGGAGAAGAGGTGCATTTACAGTATCTAGCTTGGTAAGAACAACTTCACTTTTCATGCATGAGAAATTGACAGCCCAATGGTGTTGTTTCTTCTGTTTGGGATGCAGAGTAAAAAGTCATTAATAATGAAAGCAGAAGACTGCCAACCTGTTCAGCCGGTTGAAGCCGAAGAAAGCTCCTCTCCTCTCGTTGAATCTTTAAGATTTGAGGCAAGTTTATTATAACATGTTTTGCCTTTTTCATATTAGATGAAGTTGCTCGAGTGTACTGTCTGCTCTGTTTTACAGCTGCTTCTGGTTTTTCTGAACGCATGGTTATAGAGCTAGTTAGGCGAGTGTTGTCTTATTACTACATACTTTATCTGAATTTTTCCCCAAAAATGTCTTATGAAGTGGGCAATGAGGTTCTTTATATGGATCAGAATGGGTTGTTGCCTCAGTGACTTGAAGCATTCCTCATTAGTATTAATTATGACTAGACAGCTGATCACTTTATACACATGAGAATAATTTTACTTGCTCCTTCAGGTGAGCCCATACACCGGAAGGGTCCACTTGTATACTTGCATTTTGGGTGCAGATACAAGACCAAGACCACTTTGTAAGAATTTTCGACCAGAGGAACTTGAGTTGCTCAGTTCCATTTCGGACGACAATATGAAAAAGGAGACTATCGGGGACAATCCTGCTTTTACGAATACTCTTTTGGGGTTTTTAAATGAATGGAAGAAATTGAGGCCAATTGAGCGAAAGAAGTTACTAGGAAAGCCGTTACAACTTCCCTTGGTTGTTGAATTATGCTACTTGAACGAAACTAGTAGCCACGACAAGAAGGTGTGCATAATTTGAACGCTCTTATGGATACCGTTGTCTCTTTCACCTCAATCTTTCTATCCTGTAACTATTTTGGCCATATGTAAATGTATGAATTTTTTTTTTCATTGGCAGGGATTATTAAATGGTGGAAGCAAACGGCGCATGACTCCTTTAATGGAGATAAGCCATCCTTTACCATCGGATGCTACTTGGAGAAAGGTCTGTCTGCGAAGTGGCAATGGTAAGAAGGAGAAAGAATATACTCAAGGTTGGACTTTGACAAATGAGCCACTCTGTAAGCTTTGTCAAAAGACATGCATGTAAGTCCTAAGGTAAGTGATATGTTGCTGTTATTATTTGCTTGAGTCTTCAGTCAGTTCCTCTGCTTTCAGGAGTAACAATGCCAAGACACCTGAATACTTTGAAGATCTTTTCTGTAACCTAGTCTGCTATGAAGAGTATCGCATGAGAACGAGCAACAAATTCCTTCGTCAGGCAAGAATTTGTTCATTCTTGAAGTAGAATATGTACCAAAGTTCCCTTTGTCGTGAGGATGCTCTTTATCTGATTCAGCGTGAGTCTCTGAGCTCTCTGTAAACTGCTTGACATGGAATCTGCAGGAACTTTTTGAAGTTGAACATGGTGTTTGCTCGAATTGCCATTTGGACTGTCATAAACTAGTTGAACATATTAAACCTTTGCCACTAGCTAGGCGAAGAGAGTACATTAAGAAAGTGGCACCAAATGTGGCTAAGCGGAAAAACATGTAAGTCTTTGAAAGGGAATGCCAATCTCTTGTGATGTTAAAGGGCATATTATAGACTTATTTAATGAGCTATTGAAAGCTCATCAATTTAAAACCGTTTGTCTTCTAAGAACACCAATGGCCCATCTGTAGGCTTGAGAAACTTGCCAATGATCCAACTGAAGGCAATGCGTGGCATGCTGACCATATTGTTCCAGTATATCAAGGCGGAGGTATGATTTGGTGCGGTCTGATGTGGTAGTAAAGATATCCCACAAAAACATGATTTGAAATTTAGATGGTTTAAAACCAATGGAGTAGAATCCGTCCTTACGCACCTCGCACCCCAATTTTCCACCCCCCGCCCGCGGAAACACAAAAATGTAATAAAATTTTTCTGGCATTGGATTATTCAAATTTATATTTGTGTTTGAACAAGAGAATAATCAAGCTCAAGAATTGTGTCCTCATTATTTTCAACTTAGGGATACTTCTTGTAGTCGACACTATTGTCATAGAGTTGTGTCCGAAGGTTTGGTTCATACAAGCCAAGTTTGATGATGGGTTGGTCAACAAGTTTCTATGATAAATATTTTATAAAATGTTCAACCATGATGGCTCCCTTTCCTCTATAGTCATGCATTTTATTATGAATTGAGTGAGGAGCTTAAAGTTTGTGTGTGTGTGTGTTTTCAAAAATTTTCTTCGTATGTAGGTGAATGTCGACTCGAGAATATGAGGACTCTTTGCGTGGCCTGCCATCATGATGTTACAACAGCACAGTGTGCTGAACGACGGAAAGAGAGGGCCATGGCCAAGAAACAGCTCAAATTAGTAATGAGTGAGTTAAAAGCAGGTCAAACGGAGGTCACCACAGGTTCTAACATTAAGGTATGTTGTTGGTCATGCATTGTTTTCATCTGTGCAAGTACAAAGTTGTGTTTGAGGCTGAGCATCATCAGACGTAACATACATATATGTAACATATTGTCAACTTTCGGCATGTCAAAGTTTCAAAGATGGAGCATTTTGCAATTGACTCTTTAATGACCATGTCTATTTCCTTTCATTACAGAAATGTATAGCTGTTTGATATGAAACACAGACACTAAATGTGCTTGTATTTCAAATGATTAGATATGATTGACTTGGATGTAAACAATTCTCACTGTGTCTGTGATTATATTGAACCAAGCAAGTACTTTCATTATTCAATAGGAAGACAACTTTCGGTTGTTTGAGGAGCGAAGTCGGTGAGTATTATCTGATTTTCATTTTAATCATATTTTTCAATTAACTTCACGAGCAGGGTTTTGTTGAGGTACAAGATGATGAAAATGTGGATGTGCTCATTGTCAAGGTGCCTGGAAGTGCTTATTCGGTAGCTGATAGCTAAGAGAGTTCTATGACAAGTAGGTTGAAACATTTGCATGCCAGCCAACCCTCAAATTTTTGTCTTCGTATCTGCACATTGTATTATTTTGGTGGCTGTCAATTTCTTTGAGGAAATTCTTAACGAGCAGCTCCTTGGAATGTCTCGTCTTGAAGTCCAAGGGACCACAAAGTTGAAGTAATCTGAAATCTGTTTGATATACAAGTGAGCTGCTTTCAACGTGAGCAACGTTGGGGTACAAGTTAGTTAAGTGATCAACGTGGGTTGACCCAATTATAAGATTTGAGCCACATTGATTGCTCCATGCCTCCATCTCTTGCTTTTTGTTTGTGGAGCAACTTTTGGTGTCAATGATTTGAGGGGTTTGATTTGGCTACTGTGAGTTGTTTTGTAATCACTCTTGAATTTTGGTCTGGTGTGAAGGAATATATGTTTACCTTTTTGGTATTTGTATGGCATCACCGGACATGTAAGTTTTCAATTTGATCAGAGATGTTAGAGATGATCGGCATTGTGCATTGCCTGATGTCACCTTGATAGATTCTTGGTCTCAAATAAAAACACAACTCCAGTGTTAAATTTTATTTATTTTGTCATCTTACGGCTAATTGACCATTTTTACTTCATGGGTTCAAAAATGAGGAAAGGAAAGATTGAGTTTTCTGGAAAAAATAAAGTTGATGTTAATTGATTCACATTGCTCTTTCATCTTGCATTTTATTTTCATTAAAATTTTACAACCCTGTTTATCCTTAATTTTTGACAACAGCATTGATTATCACTAGTTTTCCATGCTACTCATTATCGGGTTGTCTTCCCAAACATGCTCATGCCCTACCGGCGACTATTAAGCCGGAACAGCTTGTTCATGATTCCAAAAGGCCGAATATTTTGGCACTGGGTTGTCTTCCAAAAGGACCCTCGCGTATAAAGCTGCAATGGAAATACATGAGAGAAAAGTCATCAAGGTATATTCTAAAATCTCAGCTAAACAAGCAAGTAGATCCATATACTTCATTTGTAAGCTTCAGTTATAGTGTTTGAATTTGTACTTCATCAATTCCACTGGGAATTTCAGCTGAAAAGAACTGCTCTGCCTTATCAATAAAGCTGTTGGGAAATCTACAGTGCAACATTAAAGATGAAGCCTCCGGAAGGTATAAATTTTGCTTAGGAGCCACTTCTTCATTATTCTTAATCGCCTTGCTATCCTTCTGGCTTCTCATCTTGCTAGTCTTGGTGCCATTTCCCAGAGCACCACTCTTTGCAGAAGAGTTTCGAGTGCCTTTGCCATTGGTGCGGCTGTGTTTTATCGGAACATCCACATGAGGCTTTTTAATCTCAGAACCCACTTGATTGTGTTCATTGGATTCATCTGCTGGGGAACTATCTGAGGTTGAATTAAGTTGAGATGCGGATGAAGCATTTTTGCAGGATCTAAGCAATGATAGTAACATATCGACATTCAGTTCTTGTTGAACCACAAACTTGTTCTGCTCACACCCGTAGCATGCAGCTATCAACGTGGCAGCCAAACATGGCATCAACTCAGGGTCGCTGAAGAAAACAAAGGGCAGATCGCATATCTGTATTGTTCTGAATCAACATTAGTTTATATCAATAAAATTGAGAAAATGAGTCAAGCCTTTTTAAGAATTCACAGACCTTGTGGAGAATGGTGGGACTTTTACCCCATCGGAGGACAGCCTGATTACTAGGATGGAACAAAGCAAAGTGGCCAAGAAGTGACAAAGACTCAAGCATAAGGATTCCAACCTAATGATACAATAGTGCAAAGCATTAAAGTGTAACTATGATTTCCTACAAAAGAAAAAAAAACAACGCAATCTCAATGTTTTTCATATAACTTTATTTTGGGGAAGGATAGAGTGCATGGGGATGAGATCTTGAACAGATTGATTTGAAAATTCCCCCAATGTTGGAGGATGGATTTCATATTAGAATATCTTGATTTTCCATATTGAAGATATCTTGCAGTTTCATCCATCAAAAGCTTTAAAGGAAAAGGGTCCCATTTACTTGTTGGAAATATCACCAATAATGCATTTGGGCAGTGGGAGTCATTGAAAAAGCACTACCAGAGTATAAGAAAACATTATGCACCTGATCATTTGAAGCTTTCCACTTGCTGGTGCAATGAGAGAGAAGAAAGCTCATCAGATGGAAAAGTTCCATTTTCAAATCTGGCCTAGCCTGTAAGAAAAACAAGATTAAGGAAAAGTAGAATTTGTTTATGAACCAGTGGTAGCAACAGGGAAGGGGGCGAAGTAGAGATTATCTTTTTCAAAACTCAATTATCAGGATCTTCAAGTTTAACATACACCAACAAGCTAAGAACAAAAAAACTTACTAGCATTTGTTGCAAAAATACAAGATCCAAAAGAGCCACATTATTCAGCACCTTCAATACTCCAGCTGCTACCTCATCAAAATTGGAAGGAAGAATGAATGATGCCTGCAAAAGAATGGCCATCAAACTTATTCAGTTATTCTTCTGGATACAACTTCACAAAAATATGAAATTTTTGAGAATGCATATGACAATTCTACCCGAAAATTAGCAACATCACTGTCAAATAATATATACAATATAAAACCCTAGTACATACAAGTTATGGGACAGCACAGGTGTAGCAAACAGTGAATTACTCACTTTTTTCTTGTTAGTACACGAGATACTCTATGAAAGAGAAATTACAAGGACAAGCTTAGAAGACAGGCAATAAGAGAAATATTATCTTTACTGTGTATTAGAATAGTGCATATGTTGTGGTTTGTGGTAGACTTACTTGTTCAGAGGATGACCTGTTGTTCGCCTGAAGTAATACAGCAGTCAATAGAGAAAGAAGACTGACAAGTCCTGTCTCGGAAAGAGCTGAAAGAAGAAATGCCACAGGTTGATCCAAGATTGATACTTTTTCATTTTTATGTGTTACACCAACAGCCATGTTTTTCTCATCCTTCTGGGAAACACAAGAATTGATAGTCTCCCCTCTTTGATTGTTCTTAGATTCATCTGGAACACCTGTCAACTCCACGTCAGCATTCTTTAATTGAAGAGAACCATCAATCTGCCTCCATTCAAGACCCTTGTCAATTGCAAGGGATTCCTCACTCACATTAACCTTACACAATTCATCCAATGGCCTATCCTCTGGAACATCAGGTAAATGCATGACGGAGCTACCATTGATTACAGCCAAGGGAGACCTATAATCTCCCCATGAATTACTCCCCACAGAATGAATAGAATCTGTAACCTGAGCCCCATCATTTACAATTTTTTGTTCCTTTAGCATAGGAATAGGATTCCAATCAATGGAACTTATTGTTCCATGTCTAGAAGTCAAAGTCACCAAAAGATGTATGCTTAAAAGGATAGGGGTAGGAAATAATGATCCCTCCATTTGAGGCCTATCATGAAGTGCAAAAAGATCTCTTAACCGATGAATAACTTGGTAGGAAATTAGTAGTTCCAGCAAGCCATCCCGCATTTGAAGTTGTCTTTCTTCAAAACTTATATGACCCAAAATTGTAGCAACAGTCCATAAAAAATTATTTAATATTTCAGAGATTAATTCAAAATTCTCAACCGATACTTTATTTGCCGGTGAACTTGAATTACCAGGAATATTTATAGACGCTGCAATCTTTATATAGTTCTCAAGAGCTGCTGATAACATTGGGATGATTGGTGGTAAGAAATTTTGTGCAAGGAAGTAACTCCTATTTGCATGCACAGATAGTACGACTCTCAAAAGTCCTGAAAGGTGTAATGTAACTTGACATGCTTCAGGCTTTGAAGTGTGGGAAGCGGGCAAGGCAGAAGCAATAAAATCTAAAAGTCCAACTTGACGAGATGCTTGTAGCTCTGGATCCTTTCCCTCCAAATACTAGTTCAAAAAGGAAAGACAAGCACAAATTAGAAAATTATCAAAAGTAATATGAATATCTTTTTCATTATCCTTCAGGCAAAGGAAAAAGAAAAAAGACAAACCAATTTTACAATTCATAGGTGTACGCTTAAAAACCTATATTATGTAAAAAGAAAGAGGAACTAAAACATTTAGTTGGGAGATAACATGGCTGAAAAATTGTCCATACAAGTCAATGATGAAGAATAATTGGTTGGAGAAAAGCAAAGACAGTGTGAGAGCATTAATATGAAATGCAAATAAAACCTAAGAAATAACTAGATAATAGAGCAAACAAAAAATTTGTCGTAGGCAAAATCTCATCATGATTCAAAGTTCTAGAAAATATTAAAACTCTTTGGATCCAAAGAAAATGTAAAAAGGTCTTTTGAAAAAAAAGCAAGATACCTTTATCATTTCAGCAATTATTAGCCCTATACTTGTGGCACCTTCTTTTCTTGCTTGCCTAAGTCTTTGGAGTTCTTGAAGCCACCTACCAACTTTTGCCTTAGCAGCTCCCACCGCCACTCTATAACCAATGCCAGCACTTTCACCACCAAGAGAAGGCTCAATAAATTCATGTTTCAAAGCCATAAGTCTTTGTCGAATTTTCTTAATTCTTCGCTTCATTGAGTGTTGCAATGTGATGTTGCCAATTCCAAGAGAAGAACCTCCTATGCTAGAGGCAATGTTTGTTTGAGGATCATCACTGCTATTTGTTGGTGTAGATCTACTTTGCCCTGACCGACGTAGTAAAGGGGATGACTGGTCCCTAAAATCCATGGAAGCTCTCTCTCGAATTTGCTCCAAGTAAACCTTACGACGTTGTTCACTTTCACTAAGTCTCTCTGCCAGCTTTTGGGCTAAAAGTTCAGCTTCCTCTTGTTGGGCTTTGGCTCTTTCTTCTTTTCTTCGAAGTTGCTCAATAGCTCTTGCTTCACGTGCTGCACTAGAAGCTTTTCTTTCCTCTTCCCTTCTAACTTGAGCCTCCTCCTTTTTCCGCTGTATTTCAGCAAGACGCTGTAACTTTTCAGCCTCAATGAGTTTCCGGCGTTCTAGAACAGCTTCTTCCCTTGCCAAATCCTCTTTTTGCTTGGATTTTATTACTTGCAGCTTTTCAGCTCTTCTCAACTCAGACCCATGAAGCTTTTGACGCAAGATTAACTTTTTATTCTCTTCATTTAAGGAAGTAATAAACCGAACTTCATTTACCTTGCTACTTTCATCCCCAGCTCTCTTCACCACTTGAGCTAGGTAAGCTTCATGACGAGATTCACTGCGTTGGTGACGTGCATATAAGCCCTCTCGTAACTTCATATTGCGAACAGCCTGCCATTCATTGACACGATTTAATTTTGCTGATGTACGTTGAAGCTTTTGTACTCTCTCGTTTTCTAACTCATTTCTGATTCTCATAGCACGAGCGTGCTTCTCTTCTGCCTCCTTTCTCAAGTCTGAAGTGGTTTTCTTCTTTTTGTCGGGAGACATTAATTTATCATGCAAGGTGCGAACACGTTCAGCACTTTTCCTGCTTAAGCCTGGTGAGTATGAAACACGAGAGGAGACACGGAATGGAGATGAGAGAATATCCTCCCAATTCCTTTTTTCCTTCCAAGCATTCAAGGATTTTCCCATAGCTGCATTTCTCTTTTCCTTATCTTTCTCAGGCATAGGTATTTGCTTCCGGATATCATCTACTGGTCTAGAACTTTTATCAGTAATACCTTCCATTGGCACTTTATCTTTCTTTAGCTTCTCAGCTTCACATTCAATGTATTCTCTTTTATTCTTGGTGGTTGCAACAGCAGCCAAATTTTCCCTAGGATGTGAATTAGATGGATTAACTTCTGAGGATAATGAGCGCTTTGGTTGGCTACTCTGTCTGTTTTGTTCTAAGATTGCTTTGCAAGGCTGTCCTGATTCAATATTACGCTTTCCTTCATTTAGATACACTTGATTAGCATCTAAAGACCCAACCTGTTTTCTTGGCCTAGACTCTGAATCTGTGTGATTGCCAATAAATTCAGGAGTTGGACATTTAGACGTGGCATTCTCTGCACTATTAACTTCTTGCAAGCTTGCACGCTCCTGTTGAATCTTTCTAAAAGCCTCAAGAGATGAAGATAGTATATCAGCCTTATGAGGTGATGATGTCATCCTTCGAACCTACAATCAGGACAAGCCAACCCAGCAACTTAGAATTGGATAGCCAAGTAATCCAGGTTTGTCGAAGGGATGTTATCATATGTGAAGCCAAAGGACACCAACCAGACAAAAACAGAAACCAAGCAAGAAAAATAGGCTAAGAAAGACATTAGTTATTGCAGAATCATTTGTCACCTTTATATGTTTTCCCTGAAGTCAAGGAAGTTAACCTAAACAAATGATAATCAGTCCAAACTATAACCCTAACATCCATTGATAACATAATTCAAGTGATCTGAAATTCTTATTCGCAAGTAATACTAGAAATTTAAAATCCAATTATGGGTGAGAAGTTCCTTTAAGCTAGACTAAAATGTTTTACATTGTCTGTCCAAAAAACAAATGTTTTAAATTGGATCGATTTGATTTTAACAACTTTATGCATGTCATATAAAGGAAGGAGGATTCCAAGGCACATTCACACATAACCCTCACTGTATACATATGTAGCATTGCACATTGTCGAATACATAAAAAGCAGGCCACATATTCATCATAGGCAATTCTGTGACTTCCATAGTTCCATCCTTCAAGAATCTATTACATGCCCTCTAAATATTCAAAATATGACGACGATCTTCATCAAACTGTACCAAAATCCAATAAGAGAAAGATAACAGGGTTAAATGTACTATAAATTCATACAAATTTTCTATTATTGATCAAATGCTACCCCTTCTTGCATGGACGCTCAAGGAAAACAACACTCACTTTCAATGGTAAGTAAAATAATCTTTAGAATAGATCTTGTCAAAGGATTTAAGAATATTTAAGAGTAAAATTTTGTTTATCTTGATAAGGGGAAAATAGAGATTATGTTTTCAGTTTATAAATTTTTTTTCAATCTTTATATTATCCAAATTTCCTAAATACATCAACTATAACTTGTTCAAGATTAACAGTATTTTAGCACCTCAAAATATCAACCTGAGCAATAGAAGGCAACAGACTAATACAACCAAGCGCACCTCCCATGAGAGAGCATGTGTCCTACGATGGTCACTCTTCAAGATGACAGGAACTCCATCAATTATTTGAGAAGACTTTTTAACTTTCTCAAATTCCTCAACTCTATTGATTAGCTCTTTGAAATCAGATGCAGCCTCCTCAAGAACAAGAATCGCCTCTTTCATCTGCTCCAAATCACATTCCAGCTCACAAAGAAGATACAACTCATCAACAGACCTATTAAGGTTTTCAAACAAAAAACACCAAAGCCTTTGCCTGAACCGTTCTTTGCTCTCATTTGAGTCCCCTTCTTCAGGAGCACCCATACTATGAGAGCTTGACAAAATGCCATCCACATTACCATTCTGTGTACCCCTAACATCTGCAACAGAACTTGCAGAATCTCCTACAATTTCAGGTCCACATTCAGGCACATGTGATGGACTCTGGTCCGTAGCTGCACTAACTGAACTGCAGTTTGTTTGGGGCACCTCAAAAATCTCAACATCATTGTCTATGCAATTATCAGTTACTGCTTTGATGCCAGCATCATTTTCACTCTTAGAGTTCAAGATATGATATGCTTGATTGATGTCTTTCTCATTCAATGGTGGAATTTCTTCCACAGGTGTGTCCTTGACTTCTACACCATTCTCTACAAAAATATCATCCTTACTTTCCGATGAAGGAATCTGATTAGAAGCCATGTCTGAATCAACAATCTTCGCTACAGGAACATTATCTTTGGCACAAGATGAATCAGAAAGGGCTGCATCTAAAACACTGTCAGTCTTTCTACATTTAAGCATGTTATCATCTCCAATAGTGCCAAACTTAATTCCAGCTCCAGTCAAGTTTTCATGAGTCAGTGGAAAGCCCTCGTCCTCTAGATCACCCCACTTAATTTTGTGGACTACTTCTGGCTTGTTGTTTTGGCGTAATTTGCCAACAGCTTCATGTCCACCCTTAGAATCATCAATATGTGACTTCTGACTCTGATTATCATATTTAACCACATTTGTATTTGTATTAAGGTAGCAAGCGCCCTCTTCCTCCTTAGACTCGGACATAGAATTTGTAGCACTGCAAGAAATATGGACAAAATTCTCCTCCATCCTTGGAAGATGGCATCGCAGCACGGTATGTGAATCTCTTTCATTTTTATCTATGGAACGCTGACTGCGCAAAGAATTAGAGGCATTTTTCCCTGAAAGACCTCCAACACAGCTCTGCAAAGAGGATTTTGAAGTATTCCGGTGTTTCTGGACAAGAAGGCAGGAAAACGAAGAGAAATTCAGCAACACTTGTGTTATAAGCTAAATCAGGAAGCTCCAATTTGAAATCCACAACTCAAATATGACAAAGATAATGACAAAAAAAAAACGATATCGGATGCAGATCACAAAGAATGCATATCATAAGTTCATGACCTCTGAACGGTTCACAAAAAATAGAGCAATGACACACGCCCGCGAAATATTGCAGCATTAGTATAATTATCATGCCTAGAACAACCATCTCTTGGCGTAAACAGCGATAAAAAAATATTATATAATTAATTACCCAAGCTTCGAACCGATATAAACTAAGCTTGGAATAAATACTTAGATGAGTACTCCGTTCTTTATGAATAGCTATTTTCTTGCCTTCAAGTTATTACTCATATATGAACATCCAAAAAAAAAAAACAAAACTTTGACAGAGTGAAAATACAGAAGAAGCCGATTAAAAAAAATTAAAATTTGCACGAAAGAATATTTCAACAGCGGGTCATGGATCACCTTTTTCACTTCGAACCATCCTGAGTTCTGATCATCCGCTGCTTCATTGTTTTCCATCCCCAGTTATCAAGACAGTAAGAAACTCACAAAGGGGGCTACATTAATCCAAATTCCAATTAACAAGAATGTGATCGATAATTAGCCCATTTTAATGAATGATGCTGGAGGGCATTGATCTAATTGAATTGAGAATATGCCTCAAAGCTAAATTAAAATATGGTATCTCTATTCAAAACCGAAAAAGACGATTCTTAGTAAATGAGAACCCGTCCTTGAAATAGGAAGCTCCAAGATATGCAATATTTGGAAATTGAGAGCTGGCGGGTTGAACAATCGGCAACGGGAAGTGACAATAATGAAGTCTAAGAAGTGAAAAAGGGGTTTTCTTGTTAGGGTTTTGGAGATGACAGAAAAAGCTCGTCTTGCTGCTTGAGAGTTGAAAGTTGAAACTGCAGACAAACGAGAAGAATTATGTCTCACTCCTCAGCCCCCACCCTGAAACAAAAAATATTAATAAATTAAGAAAATAGTCTAATCTAATAATAAGTGCTTGTTTGAATCATGTCTGAATTTCTCGCGCCGTTTGTTACGTGGAGGGAAGTTTCCAGTTAAAAAAAAGAAGAGGCGGGTGATGAGGTTGAGGTGGAACTGAGGGCGTACGGGTGAGTATAGGTAAGGCTAGGCAGGTGAGACCCCTCCCTAATTTTACACCTTCAATGTTTTACGATAAATTTATGAGTTTATATAAAAAAAAATTAGGGAGAATTGCGTTGAGGTCCTACATAAAGAAATTAATATCTGAAATGTCCCTATAACAAGTTGAAGAGCTATTATTGACAAGCTAAGGAGTTATATTGACAACTTAAGGAGCTAATTGGGACTTATCAAAAAATAAATTTCCTTACTTAAAACTTCAATGTAATTCTCCCAAAAAATTAACATTTGTCTTAACAATTTTTATAATGCTTTGTGTCATTATCCTGATTAAAAAAAATCACCTTCATCTAAAAAAGTATAAACCTATATGTAAACTTTCATAGATGGATATTTAATAATAATATAAAATATTTTATAAAAATGAAATAATATATATTTGAAATAAGATAATATGTATTGAAAAATATTTATTTTGTATAAAACAATATATATTGAATGACATATATTTCAAATAAATTATATACAATTTTCTGCCCAAGGTCAAATGGGCAGAGCAGCACCCCTTACTTGATACTCGACCTTACTCGATAATTGGCTCAATCCAAAAATACCCATCTTTTTACATCAGGATTCTTTCCCTGGCTTTTTTTCTCCTGGGCACCTCCTTGATGCAAAAAGAAAGGGGTCCCACCCTCTCTTTTTTCTTTTGGTATTATAAGGGGTGTTGTCCACCAAGCTAGAAGGAGATCCTATTGCCCTCTTTTTTTCGAGCAACTTTTTTTGAATTAGGCAAGACAATTTTTTACCAAACTTCTAAGTATCATGCTCACCCCTATTGAGGGGGGAAAAGAGTTTTAATACTAATATGTTTCTTGTTATTAAAAAAATAATATATTTCTAACCAAAATATAAAATAGTTAATTTGATGAAAATTAATTATTACAAAAAAAAAAGTTAATTTGTCAACTTGTCCCTTATTTTTTATTTATAGATTCTATGATTGATAAAACATAATCATATTCAAGAAGCAAGTATTATATTTATATGGTCTATTTGGGGAAACTCAGTGAAAGAAATGTTTTTTTTTTTTTCTGTATGACATAAAGTCAGAACTCAAAACTTAAACAAAAGCCCATTTTATTGGGACCAACGTCTTGACGGTGATAAAACATGTCTCAGGAGAAAAATTAAAAAAGCTATAGAAAAATTACATGAAATAGAAATATATTATTTAGATTTAAAATATTTAAATTAGCATATATGTGAATTTAAAAAATATTATTATGAAGCAAGAATTGATAAATATGATAATCAGAAACATTATTTAGAATTATTTTATAGAAAATTACCAAAATTAATATCAGAAACTATAATAGATGATTATAATAGAGGACTTCAAACTGACGATGTGAGTTTCCAATCATTTGCGCAGACATACCTTAAAGATGGGAGGTGAGGAGGGAAGCTAACCCAATATAATGAATTTTAGTTTTACATTTTTGCAAAAAAAAAGTCAACATAACTTTTGGTCATGTAAGTTTGACCAAATTTCAATCTTGGTCCCTCAAGTTTAAAAGAGGTAGGTGGTTTTAGTTTTTCAAGTTTATTTCATTTATAAGAATTGGTCCTTGAAGTTTGAAAAGAACTTAGTGCTGCTTTTAACCGTGTTAATTCATTTCATGGCATTAACACAGTTAATATAACTTATGTAACACGTTTATTAGGACAATTGACATGACAAATGACACTATTTTAGCTAATTATAGAAATTGAGTCGTATTGAGTTAAAGTTCATTGATTGGGTTACAACTAAGTTAAAATTATAAGGACTGAGTTGTACTAAGCTAAAATATGATAATTGAATTAAATTGAGTCAAAATTATAAGGACCAAAAAATTAATATTTTCAAACAAAAAAGAGAAACGGCAAGCACATCAATGGATATAAGGCTAGAAGATAAGGGGAGAGTTGAGTAACGAGTGAGGACTTATCCATGAGGCATTGTGGCTAATTGTGAAAATAGGAGAAAATTTTCCAAAAAAAGTTTATGGGTGATCGAAATCAGATAATTTTTTACATATAAAATGTACAATATTTTACAAATAGTGTACACACAGGTTATTAATATGATATTCTATAAATATTGTAGATACTTGTGTTGTTAGAGAACTTGATATGTAAGATGATTGACATACAGTTTTTTTATACTTTAAATGTTATTTTTAACTATTTTATACATTTATAAATATTGTATTCTTACTATTTTAAAAAAATTAAAGT
>JBAGKO010000005.1:12248423-12262594 GCA_037177275.1 Acacia concinna | reverse complement strand
TTTTTTTTACTTTTTTAAAGTTATGTGTTTATACCAATCACATATGCTAGATGCCAAAAACAATTCTTGTGTTTTTCAATAGCAGGAAAAATTTGAACCAGGTTCTTTGCTCTTATTCGGTCCAGATCTGAAAGTGAAAAGAGAAGGGTGTGTTAATTGACTTCCACAGAAAAAATGAACATAATTGTTGGGGAAAAGAATAACTTTTTCCATATTTTGTATTTAATGGATTCCTTTAAGAACGAGACTGGAAAGGAAGATGCTTTTTTTTTTTAAAAAAAATTATTTAATAAACTCAAGTTTTTTTTTATTGATAGAATGTACTACATTTACATTATACTACTTAAAATAATATATTAGTTGGAAATTAGAATAAATATTGTTCATGTTTTTTAATAAAAGCTCTGGTCTTTATGACCTAGTTGATTTTATTTAGAGTTTAAGGAAATTAGTTAAGGGAAATTAAAAATTAAAAATATAGAAATCAATGTGGTGTCTAATTATAATTAAGGAAGTATTGATAAAGATATTTTGAAAAAAAATAGTTAAATATGGTATACAGAGTGGATAAGAATCTTATATTTAAAACTAAATCAAATATCTAATTAAGTTTTATAATTAAGACTTCAAACACACAATCTTGATGAGTCAACCTATTTCTACCAACCTTTATTATTGGTTATTGTTCAGGTTCTTCTTTTTAATTTTTTAATTTTTTGGAGTTCGAAAACCTCACATAGGTGAGTTTTACAAAAAAGGTAGCAACACCATTGTTCAGGTTCTTGATTAGTTCTTAATATGCTATATTGTCTAAACCTGTGGATTGCCCTGCCAGCGCCAGCTTTCTCAATGGCGAATCTTTGAAACACATTTGTTTTTGGTCAAACCTTGTACACATAAATCAAATTCAATTTATGGCGGCGAAAAAGAATAACTAATTGCGTCCTAACCCTCGATTGTAATGCAATGATGAAATTGTGGGAATTAATAAAATTCTCCGAAGGATATGTATGTTTAATTCAAATTCAAAACACACAAGAGAATGTCAACTTTCCCCATTCAAAAATTTAAAACCCCGTGAATATTCCTTCCCATAGAAATCTTCTCCCACAGAGATTGGTCCACATCGGTATCATTTTTCAATATCTACCCCTCACAATCAATAATTCAATATAGACCCTACCCTTTTTTTTCTTTGCCAAAAATAATAGCCCCTGCGTCGTAACGGTTGGAATACAATTTATAATGACGTGCAGCGTAGCTCTCTTCTTAAAAACTCTACTATATTTATTAATAGGCATATTTTGAGGAAAAATTGTAAACTTAGGAGATATAATATATTGGCGTATTATATTTAGAATTAAAATAAACCACTCACAATAAATAATATTTTTGAAACTATTTTTATGTCAATGTTAATTTCAATAGAAATGACTAATTTGACTAATGTTTTAATATCCACAGATACTATTATTACTAAGTAACCAGACAGTAACATTAGTCCCATATATATCCACTTCAACATATTTTAATTGGTAGCTTAGATCGTCCCCACTTAAATCTTAAACTGACCCAATTGATTTACAACTTGCAAGTCTTGAGACTGTATTTGGTCAAGTGGAGGCAAAATGAACTTTAAAGTCAATAATGGAGGATCAGGCACAAACCATTTCCTGGAATCTAAAGCAAAGCAGATAGGGAATAAGGTTCTGGTTAAAGAAGGAAGGTTTTTATTTATCTTCTTCCCAAAGGCAAGAGACATCCCAAAATAATGATGATAATAATATTATATTGTTTTTAATTTTAGAGTCTAATCAAATTTTCCTTAATTCTTACGAATACTATTTATCATCGTCTCTTTGGCTCAATCAACACGTACTTCTCTTCTCTCTTTCATAGAAGGAAAAGATTTGTTAGTCCAATTCTGCCTCTTTCATTACCTAAAAGTGATATTTACTTTCCTACCAACTAAATTGATCGAATGGAAGGGACGTCCAATAATTGGAAGCTCGCTTGTGAGTAGTTGTTACCCATCATGGATGATTCATGACAAACAAAACCAAATCAACCTTCCGTTAAGTTTAGCATTAGCTGTATAATTGCGGCCGACACATCTGAGACAGGTTTATCCAACCCCGCTTCACCTATCTCACACCTAACGGTGGGAAATGTGGTCCTTCTTCATTTATCTTTGGCGCCTCTGAGACGTCAAAGAGGTAAAAGCGTCGTTGTTTAGCGGTGAAAGCACCGACTGTGCTGGGATGCTATGCGGGGAAGCATCATCCTCGGGTTTTGCTCTAGTTTTGTCGTTAATGGTGGTGGATTGAGATAAGGTTGGGGTTGGATTTGCCTTCCTGGGTAAGTCTTGCATTTCAGCAAGTACATCTGGGTGTCTTTCTACTTTGGTAATTTCTTTGTTTGGTAGTCTGCTTTAGATTCATGCCTTCTGGGTCCAATATTCCTTTATATTACTTATTTGAGGAGGCTTTCCCTTGTTGTAGTCATCCTTTTTACTTCAGCTGTTGTCTGGCGATTTGGTTTGAATCCGATGATTTATAGCTCTGGATTTCGCATACATAAATGACGTCTGATGAGAAGCTTTCCTCTTATTCGTTGGAGTTGTGTGATTTACACTTTGAATTTTTAGATCTGGTATTGCAATTAGCAATCCACTGGCTTTAATGGAGAATAGGTGGAGTTCCTTTAGCTTATAGTTATCCATTAAAACAAGTGGGCTAATCGTCATTTTGTAATTATTGGGCCTCTTGTTTTTTTCTCTGTGGCAAAGTTGCGTTGTAAATCAGAACTCAATTCTGTCTGGAGACTAATCTGTAATTATTTCTTATGGAAAATGAATTTCAAAAGGCATAATTTAAATTTCTGAGTTCTTCATGACACTTTGAACTCAACCTTCCCGCTGTTAAATTCAAATGTCATATAAACATGATTATGCAACCCAGATATTATAGTGGCGTCCGCTATGTAACATTTCTCCTCCTCCTTCTTTAATTGAAAAAAGCATGGTTTTGGATTTTATTGTCAATAAAGAGGGCTATCAATGATGTCAAGGATGCATCATGTACACCAGTTGCTGAAGCCAGAGCTACTACAGTTAAACATGCTGATTTCAGCAATTATAAGCTTGATTTCTTATTTCTAACTGTATAAAATGAAAAATGTCAATTCTGTGTCTTCAGAGAACCTGCCTGTAAGTCTGTAACTGAAAATTTATCTATGTAAATGCAGGTAGATAAGTAGAATTGGATGCTTTTGCAAGTTGCAGCTGATTCAACAATGGGATTCCAAATCGCCTTGTTTCTCTTCTTGGCTTTTCTTCCACCATCTTTAAGTCAACAATTTATGCATGCTTCAATTCTAGTTAATGGAAATCAAGAAAAAGCTGAAACTGATGATAACTTCATTTGTGCTACGATTGATTGGTGGCCTCATGATAAGTGTGACTACGACCACTGCCCATGGGGATATTCATCAGTCACTAATTTGGTGAGTATTTGGAACCTCATTTATATAGTAGTCAAATGAAGAGAGCAGTGACAAATTTGGATTAACCATTATGAAATGCTGGAGAAGTATTCTTAGTCATTGTTGAATATGGATTGTTTTGCAGGACTTGTCTAACCCTTTCCTTGCCAAGGCAGTACAAGGTATGTATGTAGGCAATAGTTTATTTCATTTGGTTTAATGTCACTCTAGTGTGTTGTAGATTTGATTGGTTTCTATGTGTAGTTTCAAGAATAGAATCACTTTGGAATAATTATTTAAACATGCTGCTATGCTTTCCATGCTGGTTTTCTGATAGCTCTGAAGCCTTTGAGGATAAGATTGGGAGGTTCTTTGCAAGACCAAGTGCTGTATGATGTAGAAACTTTGAAGGTGCCTTGCCATCCCTTTCAAAAGATGAAAGATGGATTATTTGGATTTTCAAAGGGATGTTTACACATGAAAAGGTGGGATGAGCTGAATCATTTTTTCAGAGAAACAGGGTGAGAATCTTAACATTGAGAATTATTGTTTTCTTCACCTTCTCCCGCCATAGGCAAATGATAGTAACCAAATATGCTAGCTGGGTCTTTATGCAGGTCACTACAAGTATATAACAATGTGATAACTATCATTTGATCAAGATTTGCTTTAAGTATCTAGAACTTGACGGTTGAAGGGGATATAGTTCATTATCCCCCTTAATAAATGCCGTCCGATATTCTCTTGTTTTTGGATATTTTCTTTTCACATTGTCAGTTATTTTCTTATCCTAAGTAGGGGATGACTCTTTTCTGTCTAGTAGCTTATTCTAAGAGTATGCTCTTAAGCATCATCTTTAGCCAGAGGTTGTTTCCCTGGGGACATCATTGTGCTGTTGTGCCGACTAATATTGTAATAGGGAAGGCAAGGGTTAATCTTCATACGAGCTACTGATACTTTGGTTCACGTTAAGGAAACAATCAACTAGGAGGAGTTTAGAATTGTTTTTTAATATGTAGCTGAAAAAAGATCTGATCTGAGTTTTTGCCCTCGACTACTAATGAGCAACATTCCTTTGTTTATAATCCTTCACCGATGAGTGGATGTGCATGTGATTCTACATACTATTCACAAGCATAACTATAGTTAAGTTTGAGAGAAGGCTTGAATTAGATGGGGGAGGTTACTGTAATGTAATTTCTTTGTGTTTCATATTGCAGAGCCATTGTGACATTTGGCTTGAATGCACTTCATGGGAGGCACCAAATTAGTCACAATGTTTGGGGAGGAGACTGGGACTCTAGCAATGCCTATGCTTTCATCAGTTACACTGTCTCAAAAGGATATAAAATCGATTCATGGGAATTTGGTAGGAACAACAAACTGAGCTTTTTGTTATATTTTTTTTGTTTGGCTTGACCTCAATTTTGCATACCTCTTATGCTGCTTCAGGTAATGAGTTAAGTGGTAAGGGCATTGGTGCAAGTGTTGGTCCTGCACAGTATGGAAAAGACTTAATACGCCTTAAGCAAATTTTAAATCTCTTACATGAGCAATCTCGGTTCAAACCTGCGCTTGTAGCACCTGGAGGTTTCTATCAAAAGGATTGGTATAACAAAATACTACAGGTTTCAGGTTCTGGAATAATTAATGTTCTGACTCATCACATATACAATTTGGGCCCAGGTTTGTTTGTCCCTTACGTTATATTATAACAATTCTTACAGAATCTTCTTGTTCTAAACATATCTAATACAATCAATTAAGTGGAAGCATTATATGCAAATATTATTCTGTGCAGAATGTATTTATTGTTCTCAGTTTCGTACAATGTAATTCATGCCTGTTGCCTTTTCTTTTCTTATTTCCTATAGCTGTGAATTTTTCCATGTGCTGAAAAATATGCAGACTACTGAGACTATGTGTTTCATTTACTTGCAGAGTAAAGTAAGGTTGTCTATTCTTCCTAAGCAGAGTTTGTGATCTCATTTTCAGGCAGTGACCCGAATCTGGAAAAGAAGATTCTAGATCCTGCGCACCTGAGTGATGTAGCATCGATATTTGGCAATCTTTCAGAAAGCATTGAAAAAGTGGGTCCTTGGTCTTCTGCGTGGGTTGGAGAAGCTGGTGGGGCGTACAATAGTGGCAGTCGTTATGTTTCTAGCACATTTTTAAACAGCTTTTGGTAATCTTCGTTGTCCATTTGCCCCCCAATTTTCTGTTTAGATTTTTAATGCTCCAGAAGAGCTTGCCATTATTTATTTGTCCAGGTATTACATGTCATTACTTATAAGTTCAAAAATGTATTTGATTATAGGTACTTGGATCAACTTGGAATGGCATCCACCTACAACACCAAAGTCTATTGTAGGCAGACTTTGATTGGAGGCCACTATGGCCTTCTTAATATAACAACTTTTTCTCCCAATCCAGACTATTATAGGTAAGTGTCAATTAAAAATTCATGAAATCAATACAAGATTTTATCCGCTTTTAATGGATGGTTGAAGAATTGGAAGTTAGAACTACATAAGAAATATCCTCGCTGAACATATCTGATTCAATGTTCTGATATTTTTTATGAATAGTGCGCTTTTATGGCAAAGGCTTATGGGAAAGAACGTTCTTCACGCTTCAAGTGATTCTTCTTCGCCTTATTTGCGCACTTATGCCCATTGTTCAAAAGGAAGAGTAAGTATGCCAACTTTGAACATTTTTAATATTGGGATGAGATTCAGAAGGAAAATTTGTCGTTTACTCAGTCTTAAAGGGGCTACTACTCAGTCCATAATTTGGAACAGATGGTTCTGACATGCTGCTTGTTGAAAAAGAGAAATTCTTCCTGAAAGGTCCAGTAGCTGATAGAAGCCCACCAAATCTATGGACACTTTTACCTGAAACATTTGCTTTGAGCATTTTTCATAGATTATCTGCACCTATCTTGTGTGAAACTTGGAATTTCCAAGAAGGAATAGGGCTCTTCTTGCTAAACTGAGTGGGAGAACCCTTTCTTTTCTCGTCTTATTTTCAAGTTATAAGCCATCTTATTTTCAACATTTTGAAGAATGCTTGCTCAGATTAATATGGGAAATGCTTTCATGATTTTTATCATTGGCTATTTGTTTTAGTTGAATGAAGTCTGCATGCACTTGATCTTCCTCAAATTCTTCTCATTTTTTCATTCCTATCTATGATCTTCTCCAGGATGGGCTAACAGTACTGTTGATCAATTTGAGCAACCAGACTAATTTCATTCTCAATGTTCAAAACCCTGTGGCTGCAAACAGTGAAGGAACCAAAGAGGTGAAAAAGGTCCGCAGAGACAACTCTTTCACTTATCATCTCAAGAAGACATTTTCATGGGTTGGAACCAAAGGATCTTATGTCACTTTCAGAGAAGAGTACCATTTAACTCCAAAAGATCGCGATCCTCGAAGCCGTACCGTATTGCTGAACGGTATTCCAATACATCTGACAAGTCAAGGAGACATTCCAAATTTGGATCCAGTACACAAGAATGTACAATCTCCCATTTATGTAGCTCCACTGTCCATTGTATTTGTTGTGTACCCAAACTTTGATGCTCCAGCTTGTGTTACACACCCAAAGCATTAGTTCCAGGTTAGGTTTCTTAATAAACCTTGTATACTAGGACTGCTAATTGTAAGCTCTTTGTAACTGTAAGTAGTGAGCTTTTGTCTTCTTTATTGGGGAACCACAAACATTCTAGTAAATTAATTTGGAAGATACAGGAGTTGTTTCATCAGATTTATGTAATGTTGATGCAAATAATCAAGTTTCAGTTGAAGTCTGAGAAATATCTGTTAACTTGTTTACATTACTAGAATGACAGAGGCAAAGTTTTTTAAAGAGAGTATTTTTATACTTTCATGACAAAAGATATATCATCTAAAAAAAAAAAATGTATGGTATGTACTTTGAAAGAGAAAATCTATATACTTACATATAAATAAGTATGTATCTATGTATCTAAATTAAGTACTCTCTCCGGTTATTTTTATAAGTAATTTTCTCTTTTTTATGCTTGATCTTTAACATAAATAATTTTTTTTTATCTCAAAATTTAAATTTCATTTTTTCTTTTCCATCCCTATTAAATTGATACCTTTATGATAATTATCCTCACTCTCTACGAAAACTTTGTCATATAATGATTTATTATACATTCTCTCTCATTATTTTCAATCATTCTTTCTTATATATTTTATAATAATTCTTTTTCCTACTCTTTTTCATGAAAAGCGACATATTAAAAAAATGATATTTTTGACATTATCATTATTTTTAATTAAATTTAACTATCAATTTATTTTTTATGATAAAAAAAATTATTTACGAAAAGGATAGGATCTAATACACCACACACATTCCTCTTGTCAAGTTTTTCAGGATATTTTGCTAGGTCCTCGTTAAAAAGTACTCTAAAAACTGACGGTATTATTTATGTTGATTTTACTCAAAAATGTCGCTTGTCTAGAATTTGTTGAATAAGATTAATCGTGTGTTATAAATAAGTCGGTAACTCGGTTCGTTGGGGCCTTGGGGGCCAAAAAGTCGGTATTCTTCAGCCAACATCATACCATTCGCCACCAATCTTGAGAGCAGACAGTGTCGGTAAAAATGGCGTCTTCTGCTTCAGCAGCTGCCGTCCGGCCACCAAAAGCCGAAGTGCTTTCTCTCTTCCGTTCTCTCCTGCGCATGGCGCGCCAGTTTCCCGATTACAACATCAAGGCATACACCGAACGCCGGACCATCGACGCCTTTCGCCATAACCAAACCCTCTCTGATCCTTCTTCCATTGCTTCGGCGTTATCTGATGGCAAGGCTCAACTGGAAATCGCCAGAAGGCAAGCCATCGTCTACTCGCTCTACGCCCCAAACGTCAGGAGCATTATGGAGAGGAATCGCGAGCTCACACGCTAGGTTTCGGACTATTAATGGCTATCGTATTGCCAGTTATAGGGCTTGATCAGGTGGGACTGAGGTAAGCTTAGTAATGTATACACTTTATTTATAAAATCGTAACATATAGACCAGTTCTTGATATTTACCAGTTCTTGAGAGAGACTTGTAAATGTATACACATTACGTATGATCGCAATATATAGACCAGTACTTATGGTTTGTTTCTTTTACGAATTGCTTGCTTCTGTTTTTCCCCAATCCCCACTATCGATTAAATTGAAATATGGAATGATTAGTGAATGAATGGTTTCGTTTCGGTCTTCGGTAGGAATTTAAATTTCTCTTACTAGATAGAAGAATAGAAGTCCGAACTCTGCATCAACGAGGAATGAAGTAGGTTCTACTGGATTGGCGTGGCGTGATAATTGGATGGCTGTTTTGACGTTAGACACCACTGTTTGCACAGGAGAGTTGTGCTCGATGATAAAACTTTGTGAAATCAATCAAACATGATGTGTATTTATATTTTCCGTTTTTACTTCAAACTAATTTTTATGACTTAAAAATTAGTTTACGGCCCAAATATACACGACATATACTATATGAGGAAGTAATCTGTCTAAAAAAATAAATCAAATTTTATATTTAAAACCAGAGATAGGATGTTAAAATTACCAGAGCTTTTAAAATAAATGCCTTAGTTTTCCAATCAAGGAATATTTCAGTCTCTTGACTTGCTACTATAGAAGGTTGGCGTAATTTTTTCATGGGTACAGAGGTAAAATTGTTTTGGAAGTATTGCACTGGGGTAATTTTGTTCTGAAAGTCTTATAAATGGCACTTTTGCCCCTGCCTTTAATTGATCGTTAGTTGACCAAATATGTTTAACTGGTTGATTTTGACCAAATATATTGAATTGGCATCTACATGTCATCCAGTTTATTTTTATTAAGGTTAAAATTTGTCTCATAAGTCCATCTCTCATCTAATCTATCTTTTTTAAAAATTAAATTTAAAAGTTCCAGTACAAAATTTTATCTTAACAAAAATACAGTGCATAACATATGGGCTGTCCAGCTGAACAAATTGGTCAACTAATGGCATGGGCAAAATTGTCCTACTTCTAAAACTTTCAAAACAAAATTACCCTTTATGAGACTTCTAAAGCAAATTTGCCCTTTCACCCCTTTTTCCGTATGTGTATTGCAATTTTAGAGTATAGATCCAATCATTATCTCAAAAGGGAAGTTCCATGCCCCTTCGGAAGACTAGTCATAAATCCAAGAAACAAGCAGGGGAAGTTTAATACGTTGCACGTTTAAAATTGTAGAAACTAAAATCATATGTATTGAAGAATTAGTCTTATTGATCCCCAAAAAAAAAAAAACAACAGAGTAAAGGATCAGTATAGGGCCATAGGAAGTAGGAAATGGATATATGATTACTCTGCCCTCTATTTTCCAAGTAAACGACGAGCACGTTGGTTAGCACCTTTCACGCGGGAATTCAACTCATCCACATCATTGTACGTATTATCCAGGGCCTTGTTTTGCCTGCAACAGCACCAACATTATCAATATATCAGTCATGTGAAAAGTTGATACTTTGTTAAGAATTTTTTAGCATGGCTTAAACTATCGTGTCTTTATTACATGCTTAAGTTATTGTTTGATTTTGTAAAGAGAGTGCAAAAGATTATCATATAATGCTCAAGAACAACTGGAAGGTGAAATAAGATGGAAGAATAAACGAATGATCTAACTAACCTCTCAATTTCGGATCCCATATCAATAGCCATTTCTTTTAGATCTCCCAGGATATCACTTATATTTGATAGTGCATCATCTTGCTTCCCCTTCTCAAACTGTTCAAGAACAGTAATTTATTAACCAATTATGAAACCATATATATCATAGAAGGAGATGAAAACAACAAATGGAAGTACATTATCCAAGTTGGCCATAGAGAGATTTTACACGCTAATGGTGGTTAATGACGGTAAGATTATCAAAATTGCCAGAATATCAATAGTAGCTAATAAAGAATGTCTATCTAGGCAAGTCATCGATCAAGCTAGAGTAAGAATCCATCAGTCCAATATTTTTGCAAGAGACATTTATAGCATATCAATAGCCCTTAAGATTGAGCTGTGTCACTCTCTGCTAGCTTTAGACAATAGCTTAATGTTCATTGAATGATACATACCTCAACTTTTTGAAGGGCGTTTGTCGGTTCAGGAGGCGGTGTCCGTGGCTTTGACTGACCTCTTGGTGCTGAACTCAATCCCAACTTCTCTCTCTGCTCCACGTGGCTGCCCTTTCTCCTTACCGGATCATCTGTATTATGAAGTATATCATCGTGTGTTACATACACGTGCATATCCATGTATAAAAAGTAAAAGAAGGGGAAAAAGAATAAAACCTCCAACTATAACCGGGCCAGTTATTTTGTGTGCTTTCTTTGGTTTCCAAGTTTTGGAAAACATGCCACCAAGGCTTCCCAAGAGCTTTTCTCCCTGTACAAGACATTCAGTCAGTTTAGCCCAGAATATTATTGGAATGTCCTTAAAAGATGGCTGTATAGCAAAAGAGGCACTAGTCCAGGTAAAAGGTCACCAAGAAGCCACTCATATAGTAACACTGAAGCATGCATTAAATAACTCTTTGAAAAACCAGATTGGTACCCGACTAAGATCCTGATCAATGTCAGCAGCAACATAGTGAGTCCTGGTAATCTGCTCTCCTTGTTGATGCAGGGTGACTAAAGTCTTGGTAGCATCCTCTCTCATGTCCTCAGCAATCTTCAGACAATTGTTAACTGTTTTTGTAGTATCCTCAGCTTTGTAAGCAGCATAATTCTCCAATTCTTGCACTGACTGATTTTCTATTCCTCCTGAGTCACGGAAATCATTCTTATACTTGTTTCGCTCTGCTGATCGTAGAGTATAGGAAGATAATGAAGAATTCCCATTTACATCAGAGTCATCAAAAGGGTTAGTCTTGACTTCTGCTGTTACTAGTGCAGGATCTGATGAACTCCTCCTAGAGGAATTATAATTTTTGCCATCCTTGGCCAAATCATCAGAATCAAATGGGTTTGACTTAGGGTGGACAGCATATGCAGGATCAACAGAATTGTGTTTCGCAACTTTCAAGGGAGATTTCTTTGAATTAAACATTCTCTCTCTTCAAGTCACCACTAAGCAAGCGAACTTGCAGAATTTGGTCAGATGAAGGCTAGCGGGTAAATGAATTTAACAAGAAACAATGGCCCTAAGTAAGGCGAACGCAGAACAATTTCTCCCTGCAAAAATAAGCAAGAACTGTTCATATGATGTTGTTGTATACGAAAAGAAAATACCATACTATCAAGGTTAAGGCACTAATTGCGAATCAGTTTGGTGTTCTTAGGCTAAAATAAGCCCTACCTTAATCAATTAAGGGTGATTTTAATAAAATTACTAACAAAGATAGTGAAAAGACGGCGAACTAAAATATCGAGTATCAACGGATCCATGAATTATACAAAGAATTCCTAACACAATCTCAAAGCCGATGAGGAGACAGAGACGTTAAAACTTTTTAAAAACTGACAACGGAACCAACAACCTATTCGGTCCGTTTGGTTCGTCAGAGAATGAAAGAAGAAAAATCTTTGGCGAGGCTAACAGAAGAATGATAACGAAAAGAACACAAAATATTCAATATCAATAATAGCTTAACTTTCAATCAACACAGAAGGAGAGAGTGGAAGCAAAGCTAAAGCTAACCATTATTAGCGGATCATAAAAAACACAAAAAGCCCCACAAGATAGTAAAAGAATCCTGAAAAACACAGATAAATCATAGGCTTCATACCGTAATAGAATACAATACTACAAATCAATGGTTGTTGAAGAGGAAGTAGATGAATACCTGGGGAAACCCAACGAAATTGCGGAATATAAAACCAGAAAGAACTCCGAGAAGAGAAGTGAATGACCAAGAATTATAAAGCCTTGGATATGCAAGAGGGAGAACAAGAGATGGGAGAAAGGGGCTATTTCAACTGAAAGAACCGGTATGGAGAAACTAAGCAAAATCGCGTGAAGAAAAGAATGGTCAAGGAAACTGCGAAGAAACCAGAGATGGGAGGAACGAGTACGCACACATTTTTATATGATTTATAATTCTTTATGGCGTGTTTCTGACATTAACCCCCTCAGAGGTTCAGAATTTGTCATCGGCGTTGTTTGGTTTGATTAATTGATTTGAATAAGTCAAGCGTGGCCCCCACATGATTCATTTATTTTTTGGCGGAATTGCCCCGTTTGGCGTGCAGGGACGGGGAGAGGTAACTGTCTAACTGAATTGGAAAATTAATAATTTAATATGCATTCTCATGGCTAACGGGGAATTGCCCCGTTTGGCGTGTACACTTTGTCAAATATTTTTATCAAAATAGTAATGGAGGGGGGAAAATAATAATATAGGCATGTTTAATATGGCACCACGACAGCTTAATGAATCACGTTGCCTCTCATGAAAATTAGCACAAAAAACAGAAGTAGCCAAGGTTTCAGAAATCACCCAAACACATCTTAGAATTTTCATTCATTGATCATCATCATCATGATGATAGAAACTAATGAAAACACAAATTAGAGGGCGGTAAGGGACAGGAATGAGGAGCCTGGGGGAAGCAATTGAAGTTCCTAAGGAGAGGACCGTCAAAAGGACAGCTGGAGGCAACCTCAGAGAGGTCCGTGACATCGGGTCGAGGGGACAAATCGGGTTCGAGCTTGAAGACGCCATAGGGAAGGTTTTGTATAGAGAAGTGAGAATTAGGGTAAACTTCAACAAAAGATTGCAGAGCCATTGACTAAAACGGCGTCATAGACAACGTGATGGTTGGGGAGGAGAAGGAAAAAGAAGGAAGAAGCAGAGACTGAAGTAGGAAGAGTGACCGAGGAAGTGAATTTACGGGAAAGAGAGAGGATGAAAAACGATATAATGGACAGGAAGAGAGAGAGAAAATAATATGCCCTCAGCCACCTGAAAATCTCAAAGAACAGCTTAGGGAAAAAAGCTGGGTCGGTTTTTGCAAAAATATGATGTGTTTGATGTTTTTCCCTAAATTTAGGTTTTTCCTCAAACAAGCCTTTTTTTTTTAATGTATCCAAACACACTCTTGGAAGATACATTTAGGCCACACATATCGCGCATAATAAAAATTAATAGCAATATGAAGAACGTGAGAACCGTTTATGATTTACGATGCTCTCATTTATTTTTGTTGTTCAACTGTAGGGTTTATCTTGACCACCCACCATTTCCGTTATTCAAGTGAAGCTACCTCTCTCAATTGATTTTTAGATTAATAGCTTTCATCCATTCTTATTGTTCAATGTAAAAATGCTTTATTGTGGTATAAATATGATTGAGCTAAACTCTTTGTGATTTATGGTGTTGTTTCATTGAGGCTTTTTTTGGCTCAATTCGGTCCCAACGTTATTTATTTGGAGCAGTTCATACCCTCACTAACAAATCTATTCAATTTGACTGTTAATTGAGATGTGTTTGACCAATGATAAGGTTATGATGAGGTGAATTAAATAATATAATGTGGCATGTCATTTAACTGAAATTAAGTTATATATATTTTTTAAAAAAACGGAACACAATCTATCGATTGTAAAAAAACATATGCCTAATTTAGTCACAGCATATTATTTAATCTACTTCATTAGTTACACGGTCTTATTATTAATCAACACACCTCAA
>JBAGKO010000005.1:12157145-12171648 GCA_037177275.1 Acacia concinna | reverse complement strand
ATATATGTATATATTATGATTAAATAATTTACTTAGTTTCTGTAATTTTTTTAAAAAGTAAACTATATGCTTATATTATACAAGAGAGAATATTATTTTTGAATTTTTTTGCCAGAATATTATTTTTGAAATTTAAAATTTATATATCATCTTTTTAAAAGTCAAGTCCACATTTTATAAAATTATGGACCAATAGATTGCTAAAAAATATTTCATGAAATTATGTAATAAGATAAAACTTATTGATTAATGCCTGTTTGGATTAACTTTTAAAAATAGCTTTTATATAAAGAAAGTATGTGGAAAAATTTTTATTTTAGTTTGTGAGAATAGTTTAAAAAAAGAAACAAACACCCTTAAGAATTAATTCTTTTTAAAAATATTCTTCCACCGAACAAAAGTTGACGCCTAAAGTAGTTTTTATTAATTATTGGCCTCAGCATCCATGCAATAGGACACTAGCATCTCTTCAGAATATTCCTGAATCGATTCAATCTAGATTCTCCTTTTATTTGCATTTAATTGACATTAAATCATTAGTTGCTTAAATTCTTACACAACTTTTTTAAAAAATATTTATTTTTTTATAAGAAAAAGTTTAGATTGGGGTAGACGTGGATATTCTACTAGGGTGAGGACCTCTCAACATCTTTAAAATTTTTTTGAAAGAAATTATATATCGTTTTACCAATGAGGCCTCCCCATTAATAAGAAGATTCAAACACACTTCTTTATGATCATGAAGGCACAGAGAAAGCTAAATGGTGTAAATATCAATGGGTGTCTGGTTATAGATCGATTATATTGTTGGAGTCTACCTCCAAAGTATTGGACTAAAATAAATGTTGATGGTTCTTTTGTGACACTTAACAAAATTGGATGTGGAAAATTTTTTAGAAATAACTCTGACAAGTATATTGGGGGCTTTATATTTAATGATAATCGAGAAGATATCTTAGCTGCAAAATTGAGGGCATGCATATTAGGACTGAAGTTGTCATGGGACCAAGGTCTTAGGTGAGTTATCCTTGAATCTTATGCTTTAAAAGTGGTACAACTGATACAACAAAAAGAAGACACCATTCATCCTAAATTTACACTCATCGTTGAAGTTAGAGCACTTCTGGATAGTGATTGGGAAGTTAAAGTTTGTCATATTCCTCATCACGAGAACAAAACTGTTGACCTGTTGGCAAAACAAGCTTTATCTGTTTGGAATGGACTGTACTTATTGACTACTCCACCTGTCAAGTTAGTTTCTATAATGAAGAAATATTTGAGCTATAGCAGTGTTACACTAGAATAGCTTAGGATACTTGTTATTATATATATAAAAAAAACTTTAACTAACTTTATTGGTAAAAAATAATTATCTTTGTACAAGTCATCATACGCTTGTTCGAAAAAAAAAAAAAATCATAGGCGTGCGGATTACGTGTAGATATAAATATAATTAAATGTATATTTGATCTCAAACAGTTAAATGTCAAATCTAAACATAAAGTCAGGAAAACCCAAATTTTTGCATATATATAGTGATTGTGTTTTTTCAACCTTTTTTACGCGGCACATGACTTTTATTCCCAGAACGCTGCACATGACTTCAATAATAATATATTTTATTTATTATTTATCAATATGCAAATATGTATTAGTACTTGATACAAAAATCAGTTGATGTTTTCAAAATATTGTTTTATTTAAAAGTGTCTAGCTATACGATTTTTCCACATTATTTTTTCTCTCCTGTAGAAATTTAAAATCTGCATGCGTGATGATAATCTTATACTATTTAATGATAAATTTTGAAATAATATTGAAAAGAAACTATACACAGAAAAGTAGTACCGCTAGCTCCACAACCTGATTAATTTAAAAATGTGTAGTCTAATCATACCTTAATCATCAAATTATAATTGAATTTTCTCATGTTAGTCGAACATTTTATTATAATTTGTAATTGATTATGATTAATAAACATATTTAAAAAATATTAATACTCATTTATAATAATTGCCAACTAATAATTGATACTTTCAATTTTTTTATAAGGATATCTTTATCAACAAGATTGAATTTGACATGATTTAATACCTCAAGTAATCACACATTGATAAAGGCATTAATACACACAGATATATAATTATTGAGATATATAATAAATACACTACAATCATACAAAATTATTTTTAAAATGTACCATCAATATAATTTAAAAATCCTTGAAACGTCAATGTTTAGAAATTGATATTCAAAAGCACACAATAATCACCGGTATTTATTGCCGGTAAATTTCTTAAACAATTTTTTTTTTCAAAATTTTCTCAATTTTAATTAATATGAGTAAAAAAAAAACATTAAAATAGTTTAATATAAAAAGAAAAATTTTGAGTTGCTATTTCCTTGACCTCCTAAACTAGATCATAGGATAGCATTTCCATCCGGCAACAAATAAAATAAAAGGTTAAGGTGTTTAAATGGCTATGAATTTTTTTTAAAAGTATAAGAATAACTATAAATTATTTTTTAGTACAAAAGTAACTATAAATTTTAGAAAATGGTGAAAACTATTAAAATACTATTAAAAACCATTAATTATAACATTTTGATATTTTTAGCTCTTTAAATAAAGAATTTATAATGAGTAAAGGACCATAATAAATAAAAAAAGAGGTTCATAGTAAAATTTTGTTGATATAATTTATTACCGATATAAAGTAATTTTTGGAGAAAAATTCAGTTTAGGAGTTTTAAATGGTAAAAAATTCTGAAATTTTTATAAAAGTTTCTTGAAATATTTAGAATTTTTTCTTTACTGATTATGTTCCTTGACTTATTTTGAATTATTTATCTAGAGAGTTAAAAATATCAGGATGTTACAGTAGTTTTAAACAGTATTTTAACGGTTTTACACCATTTTTTAAAATCCATGATTACTTTTGTATAAAAAATTAGTTTACGATTATTTTTACATTTTTGAGAAAAATCTATAATTATTTAAGCACTTTAACCCTAAAATAAAGTTATAAATTCAGTCTCAAGAAAAAGAAAAATTAAAAATCATAAATATTTAAAAAGAGAGCGGAAAGAAAACAGCGCCGTTAGCCCACAGAATCACCGACGCAGAAGAACACACAGAAGAAAGCAAAACCTCAAACTTTTTTTTTATTTTTTAAAACCAGCCTTTTTTTTTTTGCCATAAAAAACCAGCAATTTGAGATAAGGCAAGCGGATTGGTCCTGTAAAGCCAAGATCACCGGTTTGAATGTTGGATTCTTCCTCCTCGTCGTACCACAATCTTTACACTCCACATTACTTTATTTTAAGTGGTCTTATATTACAAAAATAAATATGTGAGAAATTTTATATAACACTGAACCTTTGTGATCGGATGGGTTTGGTTTTCTCTTGGTGTTTTTTCTCGTTTTCTTTTCTAGAATCTCATATCCCAATAGTTTAACAAAATATATGACTCAAATTTAATATTCTATAAAATTCTTATTATAAATACAAATAACTAAATTTAAACTGTTAATATCTGATACATATAATTCATGAAAATATTTTAATATTTTATTTTCTAGAATCTCATATCCCAATATATAGTTTAACAAAATAGATGATTCCAATTTAATATTTTATAAATTCTTATTGAACATACAAATAACTAAATTTAAACTGTTAATATCTAATACATATAATTCATAAAAACAATATAGGAAAAATTAAAAAAGTTAAACTTATAAAGTTTTATAGTATTAATTTTATAAAATATTAAATTAAAGGGTCAGGATGTGCCTAACTTCTGAAGTATTTTTCTATGCGCTTCTAGTATCTAAAATAATTTCTGGTGCATCTAGTATCCTAATTCTTAAAGTATTTTTAGATGCTTAATCTTTCAAAAGTATTCTGTGATATAATTTTACTTTTTTTACTATTAATTTTTTAAGAGAAGTATTTTAGGTATTAATTTGCACATGGTAAAAAATAATTTAAAGATCATTTTAGGATTTTGTAAGCACATATGAAAAATTTTAAAATGCTGGATGTAATTTAACTCACAACCATTGATCTTTTACTCCAATAGTAGAGTTGAGATAGTGAGAAGGAAATGAAAAAGAGGAAAATGAATAATCTCCTATTATTAATTTATTATGATGGGGAAAAAAAACAGACTGTTGTTTCCTGACCTAAACCTACATTATTGGGTTCTAATATGGTTGCCGAATGGTGAACGCACCCAGAAGAGGGGAAAAAAAAAGAATAAAAAACGATTGTCATTTTATCACCTAACCGTTCCCCAGATCACAAAATTACAGTCGCAAACAAATAATTTAGCTAATGCGATGGTTCTTGACCCGATCCGTCGCTCTCTAGTCTGATTTTGACGGTCAACAACAACAAACGACGTCGGCTAACACTTACTTTTCCTTTTCCAACTATTTCGTGTTAAATTTCAATCAATTAATTAAAATTTACACAGTTTTTTACGTGTCGACCAAGAAGGGAGTTGTGCCCCAGGCAATCTCACTCGCGCGTGTATTTCACTACAACGAATCTTTCCCTCTCAGGAGCGAGGAGCGTCACCTAGAATGCGCCACTGTTTCTTCGTCACTCTCCTCCTTCAACCATAAAAGCTTCCCTTTCTTCTCGATCCTCCCACAAAACAGTGGAAACAAAAACCAGAAGAACCCCAACTGGTATTTTCTCCCTGCCACTGGTTTTACTTCTCAAATAGCTTACACCATCACAGAAACTTCCTACATTCTCCAAAGGCAGCGGACACCGCTTTCCTTTTTTCTCTCCCTTTCTCGATTCTCTTTGGTCAACTCCGTGTACTATATAAATTTGATCCTCTTCTTCCCTTCCACGCAGAATCTTTTTGTGACTGAAATTCGAATTTCTACAATTCTATCTCCTCCTTCTTTTACATCTCTTCTATTACCACCATCGCCACTATTAGGAACTCTGCTTTCACCCTTATTGGTTGACTGATTGAGGTTCCTGGTCGGGTTTTGAGATATATCGGGTGTCGATGGCGTCGTCTTTCAATTCTAAACCTAAGATCGTCAATGGACCGGGTGGTTATGTCCTCGAAGATGTTCCTCATTTGTCTGATTACATTTCTGATCTTCCAGTACGTCGTCGTTCTTTTTCTACTTCTTCTCTTTTGTTTCTGTTACGTCCTATTAAAAGTTGCTTCTCTTTTAGGTAGTTGAATTTTTCACTTTCAGTTGCCTTTTCATGCTACTTTGTTGTTTTAAATCAACTGCTTCTTCTTTCTTCCGCTGAATCTGAAGGCAATTTTTTTTCTCTATTTTATTGAATTCAGATCGGTGATCTTATATGTGTAACCCAGAAGAGTTAGTAAATGAATAACGTACTTTTTTTTTTTGTGGATTTGTAATTGATAATTTTTTGGGGTGTTTTTGCAGACATACCCTAATCCTTTGCAAGACAATCCTGCTTACTCTGTCGTTAAGTAAGTGATACTTCCATCGTGCAGCTTGTGTTATATATATATATATATATAGGTACTTGTTCATTCTGATGACAAGTTGAATTTTACTTGTGATTTGCCAGACAGTACTTCGTGCATGTCGATGACACTGTTCCTCAGAAGGTGGGTCTCTTTCTTTTGTAATTTCCTTCTATTCTGAAACGATCGTTCATCGCTCATCTTATATTACTAGGGAGCTTTTCGCTTAATTGGTTACAAATACATATAGATTACCTTGAAAGGGCCATCTTGAACATAATTTCGTCAATTGTCCTGGATTGGAGACGGTACCATAAAGCATTAGGCATTAACTGGTCTCTACAATTAGGTGGTGCTGCATCTCCAACGCCAGGTATGTGTGATAAACAGAAAGGTAATAACTAATAACTAATAACTTGAAAGGGCCATCTTGAACATAATTTCCTCAATTGTCCTGGATTGGAGTCGGTACCGAAAAGCATTAGCCATTAACTGATCTCTACAAGTAGGAGGTGCTGCATCTCCAACTCCAGGTATGTGTGATAAACAGAAAGGTAATAACTAATAACTGCCATAAGATGACAAAATACTTGTTTTTGACACGGACCCAAAATATTATAGATCAAGAGGTTTCTTGCAGAGCTGGAAATTTTAGCTACGAGTTTGAAATGGTTACGTAAGTTAAATATCATTTAATACCCATTTCTTATGGTAGGTTGTTGTGCACAGATGGTCCCAGAGGCATACATTTTTGTGCTGGACCTTGTCAGAAGTATTACATGTTAAATTGTGTTATTATCTAATATTATACATTTGATTAATTCTTTTCAAGGTGTTAGAACAAGAAGAAGTCGTCATATTGAAGATTTCATGATTTGCGGGTACTTACTATGGATTTAGTCCTTATTGTTGTAACTTAAATTGTTCTGTTCTTGTTTTTTAGACTGATTTATGATGTATGTTGTAATGTTTTTTGGATTCAATTATATAATTTAGGCCTGTTTATGTGGCTTGTTTAGTCTTGGTAAGATTGTTGTTCAATCAAACCCCTTAATTTATGTCCAAAAAAAACAAAAATCAGGCTTAGGCCTGCACACAGGCCAGGCTCAGGCCGTCCTGATATGAACTAGCATAAAGATATAGAGTTGTGCACAATTTGTTTCCCGAAAAATAGCATATAGATAATAGACCTGTGCATGAAACATATGAAGGTGAATTATAATCCTTTTATAAATGGAAGGGCCTCAAGTCACAAACTCCCCCAGCTCATAAGAATTGTTAGTCTTCATTCAAACTTATAGTTTGGCCATAAGATGGTAGAGCTGTGCACGATTTGTCTTGCGAAAAACTAGCATAAAGATAGTAGAGCTGTGCACGATGTGTTTTGTGAAAAATAGCATATAGATAATGGAGCTGTGCATGAAACATATGAAGGTGAATTATTAAAGTCTTCATTCATAAGCCTCACCAATATTTTTCTCTTCATGTCATAGGATGGCTGGGAAAAGGAAAAGAGAATCCACAGGCTCTAACACATCAAAAGGTTCTGGAAACAGAAAAGAAGTTCACGTGTCAAAGGTTCATCCATTTGAGAATAGATGGGCTGATCTTCCTGATGCTATTGTTCTGGACATCCTGATCAGACTTTCAATTAAGCCAGTTTCAATTTGCAAGTGTGTATGCAAGAGTTGGCACTCCATTATTTCAGACCCGTATTTTGCTCAATTGTATTTGCAGCGTGCACCTGTAACTGCTGTGGTGCGGACTAATAATGCTAGACGTGTTTCAAGAAATCTCCATCTACTCGACTTTGATGAGTTTAAGAGCAATGAAGCCCAAAATTTGCCAAGTGGTAACAGTTTTGGTCATCTTTGTTCCTGTAAGGATTCTCCTAGATCCAACTGTCATAGTCACATGAAGCCTGAGGTTAAGTTCAAGCTCCCTCTTCGTGATTCTAAAATGGTGATTGACACAAGGATGGGCAAGAAAAGGACTATTATTGGGTGTAAGCCAAAAGATGACAGGTTTGATGTAGTGCATTCTTGTAATGGCTTACTTTTCTTGTGCAGTCCAGTTCAAAGAAAACCACTTATCATTAGCAACCCAATGACACTTGTTGTTTGCAACCCAGTCACTGGAGAGTTTATAAGGCTTCCACAATCCGAGAATGATAAGCCAATGATATACCGTGGTATTTATTCTGGATTAGGTTATCTCAAGAAAACCAATGAATATAAGGTGATAAGAATATATGCACATGTGGCCCCTGAAAATGGAGTTATTGAAATACACACATTGGGGACTAGATTGTGGAGAAACATCAAATATCATGGCCCACGTTGGCGGGTTTGTAGGTTTCCCACTTCTTTGGATGGATCGCTTCACTGGTTTGTTTTTAATTGGACAGAAGCATCAATTTTATCTTTTGACTTAGAGAGTGAGACGTCAAGTTTAGTCCCTTGTCCTTCTGCATTATCATCCATAACCATAGATGACAGAAGTTGTATTGGCTTTGGAGAATTAAAGGGAAGTCTCTGCATATGTTATCCGCATGTACATGAAAAGTGTTTAAAGTTTTGGTTTATGAAAAAGTACGGCGATGGCCAATCTTGGACTGAAGTTCTCTCCTTTAATATGGAAGGTTTCAATTATTGGACGTATTCAAATCAGCTAATTTTTGTTGGTCAAGGGATTTTGATTTATGACCCTTCGGGATTCTTCATTTACTGTGATCCTCAAAAGCATTTATTAAGATATTTGGAAGTTCGTGGGACATCATTCAGATTGGAACCAGTTTATCATATTCCAAGTCTCATCAGACTGAAAGACCTTTTGAAAGGTGACACCACCGAAGTGATCAATTTCCATTCAAGGTAATTAACCAACATCTATTTTATCTAATGTTATGTTTAGATGGGGGAGAAAGGAGGAGAAAATGAATATTAGGTTTGAAATTTTCTGTAAATGATAAATACATCTATTTTTGGGGTCTTAGCTCTTAATCTTCTTTACCCCTAATTTTCTGCCCCCAGGAAAAAAAAATATTTGCTTTGGATCTTTGCTTTTTGGCATAGTTTATTGTTCTCTAATGTTGACATGAATTTACATGTGTAGGTGTGCGACACTTAAATTGCGGGAAGATGAAGAAGTATTGTATTTGGCTAAGTACAAGTCTGATGTAGAGGCTTCTGTTTTGGCCCATTTGTGTCCATGAATTTAGTATGAGTATTATTACTCATGGGATTTAGAGGCTTTTATTTATGTTTATTATCAATATTATTATTATTATTATTATTATTATTATAACCTTTATGATAATTATATTGAATTGACTAGGATATTTGAAATTTGAATTTTAAGAGGATAATTATTATATCTTAGTAAATCAATTCGTATCTCACAATGACAATCCCACAATTCATTATCATAACAACCAATTCAAGTTTCATAAATTGATTTAATCAGTAGAAGGAAAAAAATGAAAACTACATTTATTTTTAACCAACATGTCTGATGTAGAGGATATGAGCATGGCTTTTCGGAACTTTTGATTTTGTTTAGTATAATGGATTATATAGCTAGTCATTTGTTATTGAGACTCTTTATGCCCTTTTTTGGATATCAAAAGGATGTAAATGGAAGGATATAATGAAATGGTTTTCACTGTAAATTTGTTTATGCTCTTTTGTTTTTATGATTACAACCTGGCAAGCTTTCGCTTGAGAAATATGTCAAGAGAGCAAGGAATTAATCTCCTTAGTGATAAAATCGAATTATCTGAGATTTGTTCAGGGAGTGGAACAAGCCCCAAGTTCTTCCACTGTTTGTTCCACCCGTTTGGTGGTCCGTAGTCCAGCGGATGAGCTTGCAGGTTGGACCATTTGGCATTTGCTCAAGTGCATATGTTCTTCGATGCACACGCAGCTGGAATAATTCTCAGTGTTAGACTATAACGTCAAGAATAGATAAATAAATGGCCAAAAGAAGTACAGACAAGTGACATAACGTTAAAAAGTGCATCTCATGAAAGTGTCATTAGAAGGACTGTGTGACCAAAGGTAGTGGATTCGTTTTCTTATCATGCGAAGGGAAGCAAGAGTGGCTGCATTATCTGCTGCAGTTGTGGCCGGAACACTCGTTGGAGGATCACTAGAGATAAGCCTTCTCTGTAGATTCCGCACCAGCATTTGATGCAGTAGCAACCTCAGACTCTTCAGCAACCTAATCATGGAGGAAATCAGGCATATTATATCACCTGTCAAAAGCATAAATGTGTGGAAAACTCATGCAGACACTTATAATAAAATGAGTTTCATTAATTTGGACAATAGTGACACTACACAAATTGATTCACACAAATTAATTCAATGCCACTCATTCAACATGATCTTTCTTATCATCAAAACAGAACAATTATCAAGTTACAATAGAACAGAGCAGTACATAAAATACAAGGGTAAAAAACATCCACTAATTTTTCAGTTCAACAATGTGACAAGACTAAACCCAGTTAATCTTGATAACATATATTTCTTAAATCTTAAAAAAATGGATTAATACCTTAGGAGGCATGCGTGATTCACTTGTTCTTTTTGCCTCGGCAAGACTTTGCATAAAACTATCAATATTAGCACCGATTATACATAAATTAATCAAAAATAAGAAAATTGATAAGTTAAGACCTCTTGATCTTTTCGCTCTTGTTGCTTTGTTTGAGCGAGGTACATGGATAAAGATTCACCTATATGAATGAAGATGCTGAACTCTATAATTGATATGGTTTCGAAAGAAAATCACTCATGGGCCCCAGCATAAGTGTGCACAGGTATTTATTTACCTTGTTATAATTGGGAAAGGAATAGTCCCCTGTTGGTGGAACACCATTTACAACTCGGACCTGCAGCACAAGACAATAATAATGACATTTTAAGAGTTCATAACTGGTAAAAGATTATACCCAAAAGAAAATAAACAAAGAGAACTTACCCTATGGTATAGTTGAAGATTATCCTTGCGAGCAGAATTGGTGAAAGGCAGCCACTGCCAAGTGATCTGATGAAATAATCCCAAACATTTAATAATTTGCAATAGCAATGACATCATAACTTAACATCTATAGTCGACTAAAAGCATTATATAAACTAAGAAAACCAGGTAACATGTTGCAGGATTTGCTCATTGCATGTAATGAGTATCAGGCATTTTCTTATTTTAAATGTTTACTGCATATTTCATTGGCATTGCATCTGAGAGTTTGGAAATATAAAAAAGAACTCAACCTATTGAGTAAAAAATAGAAAATGACTCAGATGTCTTCAGTTTGCACATTTACCAACATAATTGGGCTTCACAAAGTATTCTTATACATTTGTAACTCTGTATAGCATAGCTCCTTCCTCAATTGTAAATATAAAGTATTAAAAGCATAACCACCTGAAAGCCCAGACGACATTTGCATGCTATTCTCAATATACATAAAGAAGAAGAACGTCAGATGGAGAATTAAATTTATTGCCATGGCTTTGAGAAAAACTAGAAAGCAACGCCACTTCAACAAGAGTTAGGCTGAAACCACTTATACGTACTTCGTGAATACTTCAAGCATCCAGATGTCATTGCAACCAAAGTCACTTCTCCAGACAAAAGGGAAAGCATATAACATACAGTCAAAGAAAATCAAATGAAAGAACCTTCTCGTCAGATGGAGGCTTTTTCTTTAATTGAGACGAATCAATTGCAGGCATAAGAGGTGCCAAACCACCAGTGAGTGCGTATACCTACAGACAACCCAATAAAGACTTGGTCAAATTACAGAACTTCAAAATATGAACATAAATGGTGTTAATAGACATAAACAAATGATGGATTGGTTACCTCCCGTGAAATGCCATCTGGTTTTCTTTGTGAATCTTTTTGGGGCCGAGACTTTTTCTCTTGAATTGGCAAGGAAGTTTTGGGCAAACCAAGGATGTCCTTGGCATCCATGGGGGTTTCGCGGAAATCTAGGGCTAAGCTATTCCAATTTTGTTAAGTAAAACCAAAAAAATAAAAAATCACAGCTCATAAAGTTCAACTAGTGTTTTAAATCTCGTCCCAATTTTTGTTTTTCCAATACTTTGATTTCAAGAATTCAGACTTCAGTCTGAGGAACCGAGGTGTTCTGAATAGTTTTCCTGCAGGGAAAGCAATTAGAAGATTTTTAAGCAACCTTCAATACATTCATCATTGAGAGGCATCGCTGGACCACCCCGATCACAGGCATGCAACATATATTTCAATATTATTAAACACGCAAATTAAGCAGAAAAATTATGTATAAACCTGATATATGTTCAATCAATATCCAGCCACTCAATATACAAGTTAACAAGGAATGTTCAATCAATATCAAGCGATTCAATGAACATGTCAACAAGATATATCCCATCAATGAACAAGATATATAAACTTGAAGGCTGACACTATTCAATCTTCTACTTCCTTTTGTGCTGAAAATTCATATACATTACAGGGGAAGTGCCTGAAGCTGTTTAATCAATAAACAAGTTAACATGATATATTACAGCCAAAACCCAAAAGAAACACATAATGTAAAGCAGAAACTTCAACTATTATGAATCATGACCTAAAAACCATAAGAAACATAACATATTCCAGAAACATAGACATTACAAAATCCAGCCACAAGAAGCTCAACATCTAATTAAATTCAGAAACGGAAATTCCTAGCCACTGCGGAAAGGTACCTAGCTGGCGAATTTCCAGTAGATGAAAGGGAGGCTGCAAGGGTGTGGACCAATGGATGGGGTAAAGAAAATGAGAAGATGAAGGGGAAAACAATAAAAGCCGTACCACGCAGACAGAGCAGCGGAGGAGAGGAGAGTAAAGAGAACCAGAAACGTTCAACGGAGACGGACGATGTGGAACGGTGCCGACGAAGAGGAAGGGACGACGAAGGACGTCGGAAACGGTGAAACGATTGGGAGTTTTTTTGGGCAACGCTGGATGGGTTTGGCTTCTCTCCACTGCCACTACTATTCGCTCCCGTCCGCTGCCTTAAAACGACTGTGTTTTGATCTGAATTGCTGGGGAACGTAAGTCGCGCGCAACACAGCAGAAGGAAAAGGCATTGACGACGTCAAGCCAAATGCCTCAGAATAGCTGATTCATTGGTTTTGGCTTTTTTTAAAGGTAAATTTGTTTTGGGAGGATTACTTCAAAAGTGATTTTGTCTTGAAAGTATAATTTAGGGTATTTTGTTTTGAAAACTTGTAAAATGGGGTAATTTTGTCCCTACTATTAGTTGACTAAATATGTTGAATTGATAATCTACAGGTCATCCGCTATATTTTTGTTAAGGTGGAGATTTGTCCTGAAAGTTTTAAATCTATTAATTTTGACGGTTAGTTGACAAAATATATTGAACTAAAAATCCGCATGTTATCCAATTTATTCTTGTTAAAGTGAAAATTTGTCTTAGAAGTACATCTATCATCTAATTCTTCTTTTTTAAAGTTATATTTAAAAGTTCCGATACAAATATTCACCTTAGCAAAACTACACTGGATGACATGTGGACTGCATGTCAGCTTAACATATTTGGTTAACTAACGGTTAACTAACAGCTAGGGTAAAATTGCCCCATTTTACAACCCCATTTTACAAACTTCTGAGGCAAAATTGCCCTAAATCATACTTTCAGCGCAAAATCGCCCCTTAGGCAATACTTCCAAGGCAAATTTGGCATTTAACCCTTTTTTTAATAAATACTATAAAGCTGTATTTCTGAGATAATATAGTTCTAATTATAAAATCCACTCAACTTTTTAAAAAATCATAAGAAAATTAATTACATTACTTTAAAGTATTTAAATTTATCATTTTTCTTCAAACTATTTTGTTTGATTTATAAACTAATATATAATATAATATAACACAACATATGATATGATTAAGTAATTCATTTTACTTCCTTAACTTATAAAAAAAAGTTAACTAGGTCTTATAATTAATATAAGATAAATATATAATATAATAAAATATAAGATATGATATGATTAAATAACTTATTATGTTTCCTTAATCTATAAAAAAAAAAGTCAACTGAGGGACCAGATGTAGTAATTAGTAATTTCAATTTATAAAATTTATATGATATATTGGAAAAAATATATAAATAAAGTTTAGAGAAAATCACATAGAAAGACATTTGAATTATTCAAATTCTAATTTGATTCGTTGAATTTAACAAATTATATATTATGTCCCAATTAGAGATTTAAAATTTCAGTCAAATTACATTCATATCTCATAATTATTAAAAACATAAAAACATAACTCTATTATCTGTTCTATCAATTAAATCCTTAAAAAAATACTGTAGGACTTCCATTATTATAATTCTCATTTTTTTTTCTAAACATTAATCATATACAACATTCTTTTTATATACAATATTCAGCTATATAAAAAAAATTATTAGAAAAAGTTAGAATATATTGTGACAATTAATCTACCTGAAGATTTCATCATATTTCTATATTTATATTTTTATTCAAAATTTTATCACTCTAGTTTAAATTTTGAATCAAGTATATTGTATATATTTTGAATATAATCCATGATTATTATTTTATTAAATGGAAAAATCTTATATAAAAATACTCGTGAAATATAGAAGTACATACAAATTTAAGTTTTTCAATTATATATACTCCTAATATACAAAAATTATATATACTCCTACTTTTAAAGAACTAATTGATAATACTTTTCTCAAACAAAAAAAATAATAATAGACCCGGCTTTTCAATAAAATTAAGGGATGTGGATGTAATTTGATAGAAATTTTAAATTCCTAATTATAACGCATAACTTAATATATAATTTATTAAGTTTAATGACTCAAATTAAAATTTAAGTAATTCAACTATCTTTATGTGAGATTTTCTCTAAAGTTATTATATGAATTAAACTTTTATAATTTTTTATGTCTAATTTTGTCCTCATCTTTTAGAAATAATT
>JBAGKO010000005.1:12130288-12140442 GCA_037177275.1 Acacia concinna | reverse complement strand
TGATTATAATAATATTATTTATTTATTAGTATATATATTAAAAAATTTTATAATAATTTTTATTGATTAAAATATATTTTTTTAATTATTTTAATAATAATAATAATATATTTTTAGTTTATATAATATTTTTTAATTGATAATAATAATAAGGGAAGGCAAAATTGTCATTTGCCCTCCCCTCAAATCCCTCCAATTTGGAGGGGAGCAAAATAGAGAGAGGGGAGGGGAGGGGAGGCTAAACCCCTCCAAAAATTCTAAACAAGGGTTCCCCTTCTCTCTCCTCAAATCAAACAAACCCTTAATCTCTTTAATAACTCATCTTTTTTTTTTAATATGCCCAAAAATATTCATACTCCACTCTTGTAGCTTCTGTTCCAGATTGGATAATTCATCTTTTATTTCCCCACTTCTTTCCCGATTGTGCTGGAGCATGCTTTTAAAGTTCCTATGTCGTAACCAAGCGGCTTCGAACCTGAAAGTTCGATTGCTTCTATTAAATTTTTTGCTGTCGAGGTGGATGAGAAGCGGATGATGATCAGATTGGGTTCTCGGCCCAACTCTGATAAATGCTTCACAAAACTCTTTTCTCCAAGACAAGTTACATAGTCCCCTGTCTAGACACTTACACATCCTGCTTGCAAAGTTTTTCATGGGCCCTCTCCAAGTATATTTTGGGCCCTCTGAACCTAGGTCCATCAAATTGCAACTGTTGATATTGTCAACAAAACGTTGGCGCTTTTTCTCATTTACGCATGCCCCTCCTCTTTGTTCTCTGGCTGCTTTAATGTCGTTAAAATCACTTGCAAGTAACCTACTGGCTATCCTTTTTGGATCTTCCCATGAAGTCCTTCTTTCTAGCTCCCTTGGACTTCGATAAATTGCAGTGAAATACCACGGTGCTCGACCAAGTCCAATAACCTTACAATGAATAAACTGTTTCTGTCTTTCACAAGCTTGGGATAATCAACGCTTCCTCGCCCACAAAACCCAGATGCCTCCTGACATACCTTGCGCTTCTTCTCTAATTTGGAATTTAAATCCCAACTTTTTAATCACTCTGGAAGCAGCATCTCCACTACATCTTGTTTCAACAAGAATCACAATTCTAGGTTTAAGTTGTCTTTTCATTTCTTTAGAGCTAGTCCGAAATTCTTTCCGACTGCTCCTCTAACATTCCAAACCATTAACATTAAAAAATATTTACGGAAGAAATAGAGGACTCACTCAGACTAATTTCTCTCGCATGGACCAGCAGGTTAGAAGTCCTGTTGTCCTTCTTCTACGTTACCCTCAGGTGTCTGTCGCTGCAGAATTACTTGTTCCACTGCAGTAAGACCCATCATCTCATTTATCTCTCCCGAGTTTGGAGGTTCTGGTTGGTCAATGGCCATGTCTGAGGTAATGTTAATCCTACTAATAATAAAAAATTTAAAACATCTCATTTATCTCTCCTAAGTCTGGAGGTTCTGGTTGGTCAATGGTCATTTATCTCTCCAAAATGCTATTAAATATTAAATAATTAACACAATTAAATATTAAAAAAAATTAATAATATAAAAATTTAAAAATATTCCCCTACTAGATAATTAAAAAAATTATATTCCACCATTAAAAATATTAAAATATTCTATTAAATAATATTCTTACCACTAAATATTTAAAAATTACCATGAACCCAACATGTATACTGTATAATATTTATATTGTATTACATTCTAATCATTACCTCCGATTCTATGAATCAAACGGGTACCTAGAGTTATATTGAGACTTTCGCAAGACTTTTGAGACAGATTTGCACCTTAACCCAATTAACTATAACAGTTATATGATCTATCTCAAATACTTCCATGTAATATTAGATCATCCATGTTATACAAAGTAACTTGAGGAAATATTATAAATAGAAAAGATAAAATAAAAACATTCTTACATTGTAGAAAAGATAAAATAAAAAACGTTCTTACCTTTAGTTCAATACAAAAACACACTTTTAGGTCTTTGTTTAGATTTAATTTTAAATATAAAAATATAGTTGAGTTTTAAAAATATTAAAGAAATTAAAGAAATTATTTTATAATATTTATATTAATATTTTTTTAAAATTAATTTATATGACGTATCATTTAATATATAATTCAGCGATTCAATACATATATGATGATTAGGTAATTATATTTAAACCAGAAAGAGTATTTTTTGGAGTGAATTATTCTCTCATTTTTCAAAGGGTACAATTCCCTCGTCATCTTCAATTGTCATCACCATAAAATGATACCCCTCGTCTTCAGCTGAAGTCCAATTAGTTGTTATCCAATCGAAGCGTAAGGATCCCAACTTAAAAGTACTGCTATTGTATTGTGAGTGAGTCTAATCTTTTTCTAAAATTCTGTAACAAAAAAAAAATCATACGGACAAGTAGATTTGGAATTTTCTGCAAGCCACTTGGGAATTTTTTTTTTTTTGCCAGAGTAAATGGTTTAGTGTACGAACAATGTCTCTGACAAAATTTTCATATTCTTTTTAACTTTTTCATTCCATCCGATTATTTTATTTTATTTGTTTTAGGCGAAATCTACCTGGATCGATTTCAAAGAAGGCAAATAAATATTAAGAAAAGAAAGGACAACCCACCCCCACCAAAAACCCACAATATATATATATATATATAACAGTAGTAATTTCCTTCAGAAGGAGAACCATCCTGTATGCCATAATATTCCCCGATGGCTGTTCCATTGCTTAAATCCTGCTATTGCTGACCATTAAGAAGTTCTTCGATTGAGTGTTCTTGTTCAAAACCAATGTAACAGTCTGAGACTAAAATCAGTTTCATACCCTGTAAATTCAAAAGTTAGAAAAACAGACAGATACTTCTGAATAAAATGAAGCCAAGTTGAAAGGGATTGAGGACCACATTTGGGAGGGGAGAAACCTTTTTCACCTGAGTAGTAGCTGGAGTTTGTGGTACCGCCATGGAGGTGACCAGGTGATCGGAAAAGGAAACCCTTTTCAAAGCATAAAGCTCAGATGTAGAGGTGTTACCAAGAATCAACCACCATTGCTCATCTTTTATCTGTATTAAAAGAGAATTACTAATTTGTCAAAAAAAAAAAAAAAACAAAAACAAAAAGAATTACTAGTACTAGTCACAGTTCGAGTCGACTAAAAAACAACAGTGTAATAACTTCACCTTAGGGAATCGAGGTACAAAAGCCCTAGAAGAGTGTCGCCTAGAATTCGTCTTCTCCAGCCTGATGTTCAGCACGGGAGAACTTCCACTGCCAGTGTCCTTCCTCTGAAGCTTTATTTTCATTTTGACACGAGGGAAGTGCTGCAGGTCCTGGGTTCAGAAAAAAGAAAGTAACTAACACATAGCGACTAGGTGAAATGCCAGTCTTATTTGACAACTGGTCAATAAAAGAAGTCTAATTGACAGACCACCGATGTGCAGGTCAGGGGGTTGCATGTAACCAATCAAACCACTTCCCTTCTATCGTGTAATGTTGGATCATAACATGTAGAAGTAGCGTTCTTTTGGAGAGTAAAACTATAAAAGAAACTTATTAGGACAACTAACACAGGCATTAATTACCATATGCAAATAGACTATTTAAATTTAAAATTTGAAAATATCCCAATTTTAGTATTTAAGATAAATAGCAGAGGGGAAAAATTAGGACACAGATTGGACAATGGTACCAACATTGAATTATGTAAAGATCTAAATTAGAAATGAATTTTTTAATTGTCACAATGCGACTAATGTGCATGTCACAATTGTTGGACGTGGACGTGGCCTTTTTCGCCAAGAGGCCATGCCTTATAGGCAGGAGCTAACCGCAAAAGCCTGCCCATGACCATAGACAAATTACACAGCTCGTAGAAACCCACAAAAGCTGACCAGTTCCAAGTAACAAATACAAATTGACAGGTTTTTCTTTGCAGATGAATTGCTTCTTCAAGCAAAAATATGTAATGATCAAATTCTCCATTAGCACATATCACTATGTCACAATTGTGCTTTGCATTATCCATCACTTTGCTATCTAGATTTACATTAGTAAATATCACGATTTAGAAAAGGAAAAATTTTCTATTAAGAAAAAGGAGGGAAAGTTATTAACACTTTACCTGATATAATTTTGAAGCCGGGAAATTTCCAGTTACAGTCTGCAATGAGGCCTTGGGAATATCTAGGAGTTTCAGTACAGTAGTAATTCCATTCCTGCTTAGTGAACTTATCAGATCAGCATTCATGCATGGCAACATCCACAAGACAGAGTCCTTCTCAAACCACAAACCCTGAAAGGAATCAATTTATATAAGAATAAAAAATCAAGAATACTCTGAAAGGAGAAAATAAACTGTTAGGTTGCCAAAAACCATCCTTCACTACTCTGTGTGCGTGTGTCATAAGTAGTAATCAAAGCATTATTTTTCTCCAATCCAAAGGATACTACATTATGAGCAACAGAGCTAAATTTTGCCTTATCCATAGCTAAACAAATTAAAAAAGGATTTAGGGATACAGTGAATATTCGAATATGAAGCGTTTCCTCTGCATTTGGAAATCATCAAAAAGTGGTATGCTCAATCAAATAACAGTATGTAGAACAGTAGAAGAGAAATAAATAGATGTTAAAATTAGACAAGAACATATTATATTTTGCCTTCACATTTACGTTCAAGTCATCATTTGCATTTTCCCCACATATAAGTAAAAACACCAAAAAAACAACTATCACACATGCTCCATTTCAAAATACAAGAAATGTTAAAAGAATATTTTGTTTTCAACTTCCTTTTTCCAGTTTTGCCCTTATTAAATTATTCTATTTAATGCTACACAACCCCCAAAATGTTTATAGTCGACCATAAATAGGAATCTTTTACTCACTCTCTCTTCACCACACAATCTCTCTCATACAATTATTTTTGTTACTCTTGCTTCTACCATATTTATTATTCTCTTTTCTACAATCCTCTTTATTATAACAGTTTCCAGATTCTCTCCCCATCTCTTCATAAATAATGGTATTTTACTCAAAAAGAGTAATATTTTTGACACATTTATTATTCTTAACCGCCACTTTAAACCACAAAATTCGATTAGACGTCTCTTATAATTTGAAACGGATGGATTACACTTGTTAGAAACTTCATAAACAAAAGCACTCCTCCAGATTTTTGACTTCGCATGTCGTGTGACCTCATGTTTCAGGGGGCAGAATAATGATCCATGTGGCCAAACTCTGACATAAATAAATAATCCAGTATAATAGTTCTATGGGGAGCAAAAGCAGAGCAGCATTTATTATCAGATGGAAAAAACCCCCACAAAAAAATATCCTACCTGCATGACCATTTGCAGAAGACGCATGCAGGTAATTGAGCTTGAAAGCCAACCGCTGTTTGCACATATATCAATCATGGCCTGAATTACACGTATACTCTGATCTAGTACTGATTTTAAGTCTGTGATATAGTCACTGATAGGCAGCTCCAATTGAGAAAAATGAGCCTGTAACCCAAAAAATTTGTATAATTAGAAATGCAAACAAAATAGTCAATGAAAATAGAAGAATTGTAGCATGCTGAATTCCTTCTTACAGACATAAAACTAACCTGGAATAAAAGATTTGCTTTGACATGAGGATCGTCTAAACAATTTTTATCCACTGGATATTTAACTTTCTCGGATAACGCTTCATTGTATTTTTCCTATGGCACAAGGATGATGTAATATTGTCAACTTTCATGAATGGACATGATTCTGAAAGCATATAAAACGAACTAAATGTAAAAAAGAAAAGTAACAGTGATCTAACTATGAGAAAGCGCAGTAGCCCACAAGTTTAGTTGGCGTTTTAAAATTGCAATGATCCATCTTTTATGCATGAACAAAAATGTGAAAAATGTATTGCATCCCCCAACAAACATTAAATTTAGATGGCACGAAAAATATAGTGTATGCATGATTACGGCACTTGTTATCTGAAAACAGAGACTTCTCATTAATAGTCAATTTAGGAAAAAAATTACCTCATTATGACGCACAGGAAGTTCATCAAATTCAGAGGCAGCAGACAAAATATGCAAAAACACCTAAAGCCAAAAAACAAAATCTCCTGTTACTTTATTTTTTAGGCAAAATATCTTTTATGGCAATTTCAATTAATAATGAAGAAGCATTTAGAATTAGAAAAACGCCAAAAAGATAAGAAAAAGGGAAAATTTAAAGGAAAAAGAAAACTTACTTCAAGAGATGTATTAGGACCAATGTTTGACCCAAACATAGATACTGTCATGTAGCAAAGATAATACTGAGCTGCTATCGAACCTAGCATCATTGGCTCCACCTCATCTTCATTCATTTTGATGCATCCGCTATCTTCCAGATCCTCAAATGTGTTCTGCACTAGACTGCCAAAGGAGAATGACTGATACAGATGATATCTCTAACATGAGGTTCAGAAAGATACAGAATTTACGGCATTACCTAGACAGATATGAACTGAGAGTCTCAGGATCCGCATTCTCCAATCCATAGTAGGCAGGATTGACCACCTAATTAAAATTTCTATTAAGCATGTCTGCCGAACAGGTAATACTACAATGGCTATATCTGTAAGTACTAGTTCAATTTCTGACCAATACAAGACATGCTGATACAAGGAAATGAATGATTGGCACAAGTTAAAATACTTTAATTGGCAAATAAGAAAAATACTACAAGGTTTCTGTAAACAACCGCTTTGAAACAAAACTACTAGATTAATAGTTAGATTGCTGACATATAATTGTTTGCATAAGCAAATGAAAATATAAACTTGTGCATTCCATGATATGCGTGTTATATACTTAAAGGCTGCAAGAAGATGACAAGAATAAACACACAGAAGGTATGTTTAGCTGAATATGAGGGAGGGGTTTTAGCCAAAAATTAATAAGGTCAGATATGGAAATCATAAATGAAATGTTTTAGTTTAAATATGACTTCACAAGCATATGACCCCTAACCTCTTTCTGTATCATTCAAATATAGTAATGTGCCCAAACTTACAAGTCTACGGAATAAGTAAGTCCATGTAAGATAATGGACCGCATCTTGTTTGTGGCAGATCGTTTGAGAAACAATTTCTGCATTAATGTGATCATGCAACTGCTCCCTCAGACTGCTCTCAACAGGAAAAGGCTCATACAAGAACTGAAAATGACGCAAAATTATTCTAGACCCCAGATGATTGAGGTATGGACAATTATAATAATCAATATCGACTTTGACCTTTTTATAGAAACTCTTCTTGGGTTCATGAACAAGAATGACTGCTTTCCCATGCTGGTCAAATTGAGGACGTCCAGCACGACCCATCATTTGCAAGATATCAGTTATTGGAAAATCAACATACCTCTTTGTCTTTCCATCATAGTATTCTGTTCCCTGCAAAAGAAACGAAGTAGTGATAAAAGGTGCAACATATTCAGAGAGAGAACAGCAATACTTGGCCATACACTATGCATATCATATGCCAAAGTAACATATAATGAAATTGATTGTTAGTTACGAAGGGTACATGCGCAACAAAGAAACAGTAAAGGTGCACATAGATCAAGCAAAACCAATACATAATCATGAACAAGATTAGATAGAAAAAGAATGGTAACAATCCGAAAAAAAAGAAAACACACACACACATGTTTTTTCACTAGTTCAGCCTCTGCTTAAAAGAATATCCTGTATGCAATTACTATAATTCATAGTAACCTCAACATAGAAATAAATTAGAAGTCATTAGATTCAGCAGACCGTTGTGCCATCTCCCAATGCCCCTACTTACAACCGGCAAAGACTAGATTAAGTCAGACATAACTCTTCTAATATCAGCTTTGGATCAATTTTAAACTGATTATCATCAATCAAAATTCACCCATCAAAATCAGTTGTAGAAATTATGTAAATCTCAGTTTCAAAGTTCAGGATGTTAAGAGCTATGCATGACAATTTAAGGGTGAGCAATAGAGTTTCAGATCGTTTGTATGTCACATAAAGGCGTCTTAGAATTCACAAGTATGACAGCAGAATAAAATTGTGACTTGAAATGTGATGGGACCTAACCCAAAAAAGGGGCAGAAAATGGTGGAGTGCTGGACCAGAAGAGAACACAGCCAAGCAGACAGAAAAGTGAAGGAGCACACAAGGTAGTCATGACAAAGAGACGAGAGGGAGCAATCAAGAGTTGTTGATAGGGTATAATAAAAGACAAAAACTGAAGAGGAAAAGGGGGAGGAGGTTTGGAACACTGGGTAAGGGAACAAAAATGTTAGTGCAGCCAATCACCTTGATAATCACTAGATGAGCTGGAAGATTCACACCCCAAGCCAACGTGCTTGTACAAACCAATACCTACATTGAAATCATAAAATACCGAAGCAGTCAAGTGAGAGCCAGAACATAGTTTTGACAGTGACAATTTTTAAGTTACAAATGTATGCCTGAATCTTGTTATTTGCAAATAGCTCCTCAACCAGTGATCTGTCTTTGTCATTAAGACCTGCGTGATGTAAACCAATACCAAATTGTAAAGTATGCCTCAGGTTCTGATCAGAAACTTGGGACAAAACCATTTGCAGTGCTTCTTCTGGCATATTGAGGAACTGTCTTGGAAGTTCATCTGAAGCAGCAAACTGCACTCACAGAGAAGGAAACTGATTAGAAGTTCAAATGTTTACTTTTCCCGACATGAGATTAAGTCTTCACCTGAATTAAGTCCAATGCAGTAAGCCTCGTCTGCCGTCGTGATGATACAAATATCAGAACTGGTTTTGTTGGTGAATGTGTGCATATTGCGGCATAAGCTGGCTTATTCATACTGTTCATCCTTGGGCAGTAATATTTTCCAGGGTATCCCTGCAAGATGAAGAACAAGTTATAGTGACATATAGGCAACATTCACTTCCACTTCCAATGACAAACAGTCACAAAAAAATTAAGATTAAATTTCACTAAACCATCTATATAAACAACAACCAAATCTTATTCCACGATATAGGGTCGGCTACATAGATTGCACGACGCCATTATACTCTATTGAAAACCAAACCATTAGATAAATTATTAATCAAAAGTCTCTCTCAATTACCTTATTTCTTCTTTACTGAATGTCACTGTTGCTAGTAGTTGGGATTATTGTTCTGTTTCAAGATCTTAAGAAATTTTTATTTCTCTTAGTGAGGTGGGCTTGTTGCCTCAAGCGTGTATTTATAGCACAGCCGTGATCTAGTAACATTGATGGGCTGAGAATAAAATTTGTTGCAGCTAATTTCAAATTTCGTAATCATCCAGCAATCACAAGCACCAAATGCACTTAAAGCGATTATGTACCTTCATATATTCTAGTTTCCAAAAAGCAAAAGAATTTACATTCTGATGGAACCCAAGCTGAAACACTATTAAAATAACATGATTCTGGCAGAGCGTAGGTCTAATCAGAGAAACTACAAAGAAAATAAGAATGACAGAAAACTCACTCACACTCACTGGTTCCCTAGCTTTCAAGAGGCCAGATTCTCTTCCACACAAGTACTCACTATCTACTTAACCCCTCACTAAACCCTTCTGCTCAAATACATACAGCACACAGCCCTCCCTCACTCTCTGTCTCTAACAGCACACACTCCACATGACATAGCTTTGGATCAATAGAATCTAAAGGTCCATCAAATTTTCTTTCTCGAGTTGCAAGGTCTATTTTTTTTGTATTGTATCACATTGACCCTATTCATTATTTCAAATGTTGAAATTCACAAGGTACTCTAGAGAAATGAAGAATTCTGACAAATATCTCATTCAAATGAAAAAAATTGGGTCTACTTGGCGGGGGAGACTGCCAGGTTTGAAACAGATGGGTGAACATTTATAGATATTTGAGCACAACGTCAGTTAGAGCCCACCCTTCATTGGGTGTGTTTGGAGTAAAGATTGTAATTGTCACTTTTGGAAAGCAAAATTAGGTAAAAGTAAGATTAAGTAATCTGATTTATATTTGGAACAAAAATTGCAAAAGTTACTTGTGTAAAAGTAAAACTTGTTTGGTTGAAATTTTCTAAAAGTTACTTTTAATGGGAAATGACCGTAAAGGGCACGATTA
>JBAGKO010000005.1:12106649-12130188 GCA_037177275.1 Acacia concinna | reverse complement strand
CTGACTGTAAATATGCGATTTCACGGGACCTATTTGATGTAAAGTCCCTTATTTTGAACCTCATTGTAAATTTCCCTAAATAAAAACCTAAAAAGTATATAACTAATTACATGGTTAAATGATTAAAAATGCATATAAAGAGGGACACAAAAAAAGAAAACTAAGTCTTATAATTATGATCGGAGGGGGTCTTATTACATGTAAATATAATATGATATTTATACTACCTCCGGTCTTAATTGTAAAGCCTAATTAACTCTTTTCACTTCCTTAATCTCTCCAAAAATAATCAACTCAGTCTTATAATTAGGACTAGAGGGAATAAAAATGATAGAAATTTTTTTTTAAAAAAAAATCCCAAACATTGCCGTTTCAATAGGGTGAAAAGAACCAATTTGGTGCTTAAAAGCTACGATTTTTGTCCAAATCGTCAATCCCTCCCAACGTCCAACCAAACATCGCTTTTTTTGTTTTCCATGGTAAAGAGACGATTTGGCCACCGATCGTGGGAAACGGAGATTGAAAAGGTGGCCCAAACACACACATTATCATTATTCCTTCTTCAACAATTCATTTGACCAACACCACTGCAACCAAGCACTATACCGTAAAATGGATTTGCAAAGCCATAAGCTACAGAGCACTAGGATAACTTACCTGAATATGCACTTCCAGAGGTACAGGCCTCACACTTGGCTTGAAATTGAAAAGTCCAATATCCTCAACCCCCAACCAATCAGCCAAATCACTGTGTTATACCAAAAATGAAGAAGGCAAATTAAAGTTTATCCAAAAATGTAATCACGGATAATTTTTTGCGGTAAGGATTCATTTGTCCAAAAGACCAAGATTAATCCCACGAATACCATTTTGCAGAAGTACCATGGAAAGTTCGCATTGCCAACGTCGATCCATCAACACAACAAATATAGTGCAATATACTTTTATTCACGAAACAATTAAATCAATCCATACATGCATGAACATATATCAAATTTAAGACTCGGGAAACATGCAAGTGAATAAGAATAGGACTTCTCTCATGACATGTTTTTGGAGGAAACATACCCAGCATTAGCTAGAGCAGTAGAAAGACCAATAAACCGAACTGCACGCTCTGTTTGAGATGATATGTATCTCATCCGAGAAACAATAACCTATAAACAGAAAATTCCACAGTTGAACAATGAGAATGCATTTATAAAACAAGCGGGGAAAGCTAACATACACACAATTGAATTTGTTACAACATTGGGTTGACGCAAAACTATGAGTTTACAGACAAAGAATGGTTTATGCTCAGTCCTTGCTTAAAGCCCAAAAGTACCAAGTTAAAGGACATGTTAAGGATTGTGATAAAACTATTCACTGGCCTTTACCTAATAACTTAACATTTTGAGTTTGAGCGGTCTTAAGTAATACTAAAGCATGTGTTTTACTAAGAAGTTTAAAATAAAGAGAAGTAACCAAAGGCATAATAGAATAGTGGTGTGGAAGCTCCCCTAAAAGTGGGAGGTCATGGGTTCAATACTGTTAATAACCATAGGCCACTAGTGTTCACTACTTTAATTCCTAAAAAAACTGAGTGAAGCAACAGGCTAGAGGAACAATAATATGCCACTAGTTCATAAACATATACCTCAAGGATGGGACCCCGATCAGCTCCCAGTAGGTGAATTTCATCCAATATCATAAGACCGACCTGTTGACCAGTGCCAGCAAAATACAAATGTGAAATGGATAGAATTAAAAAAATAATTCATTATTTAAAATTTATATTCAGATCAACGCAGCTGCTGAAGACAAATATAAGAATGAACCTTGGTAACATAGCTTCGGCTATGCCAATTACGACTAATACCATCCCACTTTTCAGGAGTAGATATTATAATATTTGCTGACAAAAGGGCCATCAAATCCGGTGTATAGTCTCCAGTCATTTCAACCTGATAGAAGCATATCATAATTATTAACACTACCATATGCTTATGTATATTTTATTGAAAATGAGTCAAGACAGATTAATACCATCTTTTTCCCTAGCTGAGATACAAGACGTTTTTGCCAATCATTTATTCTTTCCCTAACAATAGCCTTCAAAGGTGCTATATAAATAACCTGCATTTTTTCACGGCAGTGAACTCACATGTGATAATGCACATATAAGTAGGATTCCAGAATGTTATTTCAGTGGCAACCATGAATCACAATAAAATTAAACACAATGTAAACAAAATGATTCACCTCCCAAGAAACATAAACACTAAATGTTTAAAAAAAAAAAAAATATCATCAGAAGTCAACAGAGCACAGGGTGCCAAGCAAAGGCCCTCCTATTTTATTTGCTAGGAAGTATGGAATAAAAAACTAGGAAAAGGGTTATAATGCCTACTACACGAGTGGTTAACAGTAGTTAAAGGCACAAAGCGAATGCATCTGATCATTGTTAACATTATAGTAGACTGAAAAAATAGATAACTTTTTTAATTCTTTTTTGCATTACGAGGTTTTCTTTTCCTGGCATGTATAAAAGAATTGTCTCTGCTCTCAAAGTTTCATAGCAGTACATCAAGATATTGATATGCTGTCAATTCACTTCTCCAAAGCTCAAGCAGCATTTTCTTTAAGAGAAAACATCAATATATAATGTTTAGTATTTTTTTATGCAATTTCATTTATCTGACTATATGCTCTCAAGATGATACAACAAATTTAAGTGCAAACCTTCATATCAGGTTGAGTATTGAAGAGACGCAGCATAGCAAGCTCTGCAGATATGGTTTTTCCACTTCCAGTTGGAGCTCCTAAGAGAACATTGTTGTCCGTGTGATACAAGGCATGGAATGTCTGCCAATTTCAGTAAGGCATAAAAAGACAGAGTCTTCATGTGTTAATATATCTAGAATCCATTATTCATAACCTAACAAACGTTGTAGCAAAGCAGTTCAACCAAACCTGTGTTTGTATAGGATTGAAATGTGAAAATTTGTATAAAGCCTCATAAGCATTGTTTTGAAGGGAGGTCACTGGGAGAGGTTTTAAATCAAGGAGTTCTGTATGAGCAGTACGAGCCTGAAGACAGAACAGCCTTATTGTAAGATAAATGTTCTGCCAGGAGCCAATTGTCATAAAATTGTGCTAGAGACGAGATAAATAAACAAGAACTACCTCAGGTAGTGTTAGATTATGAAAAGATACAGTGTAGAATGCCTCTGCGCCCAACCAAGAATCAGAAATAGCACGAATGTAGTATTGTGGTGGATGAGGTTCAAATATTGGCACTGTGAAGGAAAGCCTTTGTGGTTCTCCCCTAGCCATCTTCTTTGTCATAGTGAAGAGTTCTGAGTGGTAGATGTGATCATTTTCAGAGTCCTGCTTGAAATAGTTGAGCATGCGCCCAAGTTGGAGTGAGTACCAAATTATCAACGAGTGCAATCTTTAATGACATTAATAAATGTTTCAAGGCAAAGCGGACCTATGAAAAATGACATTAACAGAAAAAACACAACTCTGTGACATTGCATTTGCCAATTGAACATGGAAATTGTAAATCTTAAAGGTTGCAGGCTGGATAAAAGTGAATACGTCTCAGGCTAATGCTCATGGGCACTTCTAAACTAAAGAACTCTGAGCACATCAATATATTCAACCAACGAAGCATTTCGGTTAAAAAAACGACATACAAGTAGTTCACGACAAATCAATCATAATTTGGATGGAATTCTTGCTTATTAAAACTTGAAACTAAATTTTTAACTGCTTATTTTCAGTTTATCCGTATTTTGCAAATGGAAATGACTTAATAGTTATTTGCTCATCCAGCAAACACCTTGTAACAGAATTATTATTGGAAAATTTGAGCACAAAGCTTGAAGGGATTCTGAGTTAGGGGAAGAATTCACCCGGAAATAAAATAACAGAGCATACTCAAAAGTCAAATCCATCATAGGAACACCTCAAATTTCTTTTTATAAACTTGGTATTCATGAATCCTTGACCTTCCTTTACTGTTCTATTATTCTTTTACAAACAATTGAAGGGCTATCGTTTAATCATTGACCCATTTTCACAAATCACCATGCGTTTCAATTTTTTTGTAATCAAAGAATGTCATTAATGGTGTTTCCTCTCCTATTCTTCTGACGTACGATATAACAATTTGACTTCCTCAAATCATATCATACTGAATCCCAACAGCAGTGCAAGGAATTGTGCAAGTTGGGGCTACAAAGTGGGAGTATTGAGCAAAAAGCACAGCCAATGTGAAAAAAATGGCCCAGTGCTTGTTTTAAAAAGGATTCACATTCACAATAACTATAATATCCAAACCGGATTTAATTTAGAATGATCTTTTAATTTCATAATAATATATAACAGAAAAAATTTGATCAACAGATAATGTTTACTTTAGTGTTTCAATATTGATGCCCCTATCCTATGTGCATTGCTTCATAAATAGGCAAAAACAGATCCAGCCTTAGATCCCATAATTATAATAATTTGCTCAATGATCATAATTAACCGTGCGTCATAGCTGGAAAGGTTTTCACAATAATACAGGAATTGATTAACATGACTGATCCTCCCAAGGAATTCTAATCATAAATATTCTCAAGGCATCACCTCTACAAGAATCCACCAGCGTTGAGCAGCACCATGAAAACGATCTTTCCAAATAAAATCAGGAGTTATGACCAAATCAATCTGTAAACAACAATTTACCTCTGAAATAAAATACAAGGGAAGATATTTAAAAGGAAATGCAGTCTAGAATTCTTGATTATTCTGAAAAGAAACATTTATCACAGTATTACCTTCAAGACAGTCCTGGTTATAGGACTCACAGTTGCTGTTAACTGAATTGATGGAAAAGATCCAAGATATTGCTTGACCAACTAAGAAAATGAAGGGAAAAAGTTAAATACTTTTGAACATCTATGTTCAAATCCAAAGGAATTCTTGAATGCTATCCTACAACAAGGTGCATACCCTTCCTCCAGGCGCATATCGAATTAATGCCCCAATATCCTTTTCTTCCATCTCATAAAGGCGATCCAAGTCAGCCCCACGTTCTTCAAGCTTCCGCAATACCTAGACCACCCAAGGGAGATTATCACACACTAGCATGAAACATAGCTTTAAAATTAGGAGGAATAAAATAATCAGAACAGACTTCTGCAGAGAGGTCCCTGTCAAATTGCCTAAGGGGATGTTGATGCGGCCAAATTTGACGATCCACAGCTTTGCAATATTCCAACATGAACAAAGTCATCTCACACCATCCTCTCCGTAAACAAATCTCAAATAAAGCTCTCATTATACGAGCCAAACTTGCACTTATGTATGCAGCATCAGATACCAATGAAAAGGCATCTATAGAGCCTCGAGATATGTATAACTACAAACCACATAATCATCATTATTTACACATGTTCTGGTACAAAACCAATAAAACAGAATCAGTTATGACAAAAAACCTGAATCAGAATAGAAATCTTTCCATGCTTATTGGAAGGACCACCCTTAATGTCTAATGGGCAAGATGTCCGTGCTAACATCTCAAGCTCATTTTGTTCTTCTTCTCGAACAACAATATTCTCAAATTCAGAAGAGTGTGCAACCATGTTAATCACCTATAGCAGAACAAGGTAAAAATAAGTGTGAAGGGATGCATGTACAATTTACAAAGTAATTTTGATGGGGATTTGTATTAAGGAAGAGATGAAAGGAAATATGTAGGGAAGAGAAAATGATAACAAGGTAAAAATTTTGATCGAAAATGACTAATTGTCAATTCTCACATCTTATCCAATCTTGCAGTAAAATTAGTATATTTAAGGAAGAGAAAGTACTTCTCAAATAGTATATAATAAGCACAGGCAGAAACCCTAAACAGTTAAGAAAATATTTTATTGCCAAACACCAAAAAAACTGAAGAAACAGAAACAGGGCAGAAACCAACAACCTCACTATCGTTCATGTGAGGTTTCAGCATTTCATTGTATGTTTCAACACTGGAATACTGAATGTAAAAGTGACTTGCAATGCGACCAAGCTCAGTACAGTAAAAATTCCCACTTTTCTCATCAAACCGCATCATTTTTGCTTTATCAAGTGCACGCGCAGCCTCAATAACAAAAGATCTTTGCTTAGTACTCAAAGAAGGATCTGCCATAACCTAACAGCAAACAAGATCCAGAAAGCACACTTTAGATCATGTATAAATTATTCAAGAATAGAACTTTGAATAGATATATAAAGGTAACCGGGTAAAAGGTGTTCAAAATAATAAATGACACGAAATGATAAAAATTCTGTGCATTGAAGCATATAATCAACTCAAAAGTTTGAAGTGATAGTAACTATGTATTATGTTCGGGAAGAAAGCTAATGATTTTATCGATGGGAAGAGAGAATGGAGCACATAAATAACACAGAACTGATCCCCCACGGGTGTGAGATCAAGCCAATCCTTGCAAGAAATGGAATCTAATATTTAGGAATACAGGGAAAAGCAAACTGATTTTCTCTTTTTAACGAGCAGGTTCCCTCAGACCTGGGGTTAGAAAGAGGCAGGGTGAATATTTAGGACTGCATAAACGGCATCTGATTTCTGAAATGCTGGCAAAAGAGCCCTGAAATTCTTGCAAAACCATATTCTTATAACTTAGTGAACCCAAAAACACTATCTTTGACAAACGCTTCTCCCCGTCTTTTACTTCTCTCATGTTTCAAGTGAATATACTCATCTAATTTCTAACTTTAACGCAGCATCTATTCTAGATAATCCAAAATTTATAATCATATAAAAATACTAATTAACTACTGGTGATCTTTGTAGCCATATTAATCTAGTCAGTCAAAATAAATAGGAAAAATTTCTACAAAAAAATAAACCATTAGGAAAAATAACCTAGTGACTAAAAGCCAGAAGGGATAAGAAATAAGGGGCGGTGCAGTGTATAAGGCTCTCACTAGGTGGGGTCTGAAGAGGGATGGATGTACGCAACTTTGCCCCTACAATCAGAGAGATTGTTTCCAGGATTTAAACCATGACCTCCAAGTCACATGGCAAAAAGGGTAAAAAATTTGTGCATTTTTTAGCAGCAGACAAGACTAAAGTATACAAAAAGAAGTTCCCTAACAAAAGTTGTACGTTAGAGATGAAAGGAAATATGTAGGGAGACACATAACAATATTAATTACCTCTTCCCATGAAATACCATATGCCAAAGGATTCATTCTCATCCTTATGAAAAGATATGTATAGCCAAGCCAAGCACAAGCTTCCTTAACATTAGTCACAGTGCCCAATGCCACCTCAGCATTTAAATTATCTTTCAAGGAGCTAACAAACTGCAAATAATAAAAAGTCACTAAGCAAATGGCGCTCAATTCCTTAAGAACAATTTTAGGATAAAAATACTTGTGCATTATAAATGTGCAGCAAGATAGAGTCAAAAAAACAGCAAAGAAAATGACTGCCCACCGTAATCCATAAAGTACCTGGCTTTCTATAGGAAGCTGACTTGTCAATAGGCGGAGATAATATGCTAGCTTGTCATGAGATGTAATTATGATACCTTCACCACTTTTGTCAAACTGAGGCCTCCCAGCCCGACCAAATATCTAGAGTGACATTATGATAGAAATGGCACTTTAGCTATTGATCAAGCCAACATAAAAACAAAAACACTTCGTATGTGCTTTATGAGGAAATTCACGGTCCTACCTGCATAACATCAAGCATACCCAAATCCCGCCACCCACCAGCTTTGGGATCATACAATTGGGTGCCCTGGAGAATGACAGTTAGTATCAAACTTCAACATGAAAGTAATTAAAGACCACCAAGATCGGTGGGGATAATATTAAAACCAAGCTGCTGTTGCAAAACTGTGAAGTAAAACCCAGTAGCTATCTACATAATATTTAACCTTACACACTACTCCCTTAGGTCCTAATTATAAGGGCCCGTTGACTTTTGTGAAGAATCCTAAGAAATCTAATTACATTACTTTAAGATATTAAAATTTGTCGTTTTTCTTTAAATTATGTTGTTTGACTTATAAATTAATATATAATGTAATAAAATACAACATATTATATGCTTAAGAAATGTAAATAACTTTCTTATGATTTTTCTAGGATTCTCCAAAAAAGTGGGCCCTTATAATTAGGACTAGGACTAGAGGAAGTATAATAATAATAATCTGCTACAAGATAATGTGAAAGCAAATTGGAATTTGAAATTTCAACATCGACACCATATGATGCAAAACTACATTCATATATGATATAATATTAAGATAAAATTACACAAACCTTAATGACAACTGTGTGAGCAGGTAGATTGACACCCCATGCCAAAGTTGCTGTACAAACAAGTACCTAAAAGCAAAAAAAGAAAAAGAAAAAAGAGTACTATATAAACTGCTGGCAAATTCTGAAAATCAAAGCAAAAATTCTACAGAAGGGTAATCTCTACTTTCAGAAGTCCTTCAGAGAAGAGCCGCTCAGTTAGGCCTCTATCTGCTCGTAACATCCCAGCATGGTGAATGCCCATCCCAAATTCAAAAAGTTCAACAAGATCTTTGTTTCTGGATTTAAGAACATCTTTCTGGAAAAGCATAAAATTGATAACATATATAGAAGAGATAACACAGGAAGAACCAGAATGATGAAGCACCTCTTCCAATCACCTTGATAAAGTTATATTGCGGATGTTCATTATTCCTAAGGAGCTCCAGGTCTTCATACTTTCGGGCCAACTCAACCTATCAAACAGGCATACAAGTGATGGCACAAAAGAACAGCAAAGGTGCAGAGAGAATCAGAGGCCAAAATTTGATTTCGAACTATAGGATATTGGTATGAGAACTGTATGTTTGGCACCAAAAAAGGTATAAAAAAATTTTCACATAAATCAGAAACTAGTTTCAACAGAGCAATGCTACCATACCCTCCCTGTATGTACAATGAAGGGGCAGGATTTCATCTGTCTGGTGGGGTTATTGTGCTTATTAAATCTTGCCCCCCATGTATACATACAGGGGTGGCACGAAAGAAATTTTAATAAAGAACATATGTTGTAAGTGCCCCAACATACCTGCAAAAGAACTTAAGCAGATAGCGGACTATATAGAACATCCTAATTCATAAGCCAGAACTATATAAAATATCTGAATTTACAAACCAGTTTCTCAGCAGTTTTTGCAGTGTCTTTCCGTGAATGGACAAATACCATTGCCTGATGACCTTGCTTAATAGAATCAACAACCTGGCTCAAACAATAGCACCAAATAAAGCAAATTAATCACCATAGCAAGATTTGATATCTTTAGAGTTTAAGTGAGGAGGAAAGAGACCTTCTTGTAGCATATCTCGTTTAACAAGTCAATACGAGCTGCAAAGTTTTGCTCACTGATTCCAATATATTGTTGAGCAAGAGGAACTGGGCGGTAGCTAGAGTCAAAGAAAAAAAGTCCTGTTTCTGGATTCACTCTCAAAAATTGTGCAACCTGGCGACAATAGTCATAGCTTATAGACACCAGCATTCATCATATACTAATAGACGTAATGAACATTAGTATATATTATTGGGATCAAACACCTCTAGATAATTAGGAAGAGTTGCGGAGAGGCCCACAATGCGTATCATTGTCTGACTTGATTCAACCTGGATATTTTAAATTTAAAAGATTAGAATAGGCGTGTGCCGGGAGGGGTGGGGGTGGGGCAGGTCAATCCAAGGCCCACTATCATGTGGAGAAAATGAATACAATAAGTGATTGTAGTTCCATCACCAAGTAACACGATTAGTGGCATGCATTGTTTCTCATAAATTGCATAAATTAGTGGATGATCAAAATAACATAAATTGCATGCAATGTTTCTCAAATATCCAAAAACGATTACATAGATTAATTACGCATTAGTAAGGCTTGTGGCATGTTAAAACCAATGCGGCTACAGCCAAAGAAAAAGGAAAACATAAGAGTTTCCTTTGATTCTTCCCCTCATATACTCACAAAACTACATTCTTAGCTCTAATGGAGTTCTTTTGTGACTAAAATGCTATCTTCATGTGAATTCTTCGAAACTGTTCGTTCAGATGTTAGCCTCTTTCCTGTATTCAGGCCTTTGTCTCTAAAAGGGAGTCCTCCTAACAATGGGATTGAAGAGCATTAATGTATTGAGAACTTGGTCTTTTTGGTGTTTCTTCATTAATGACACCTTTTAATACCATTATTGTATTCATTCTTTTATTTTCTTGAATAATATTTCTTCTTTTATAAAAATAACCAAAAAAATTGAAACATGATGCACTTCTTGTATGAAACTCATTTTAAAAAAACACAGAGAATCAGAAAGGCTTTACCTGACGTAAAGTCCTAGCAACTAGAGCCTCTATAACAGGACCTCTATCATCATTAAGTAGATGCACTTCGTCAATTATTAAAAGTTTCACAAGCATTGAGAGCGACATATCGCTGCTCTTGCGAGTAATAACATCCCATTTCTCAGGTGTTGTCACTATCATCTGATTCAAACAAGGGAAAAAGAAGAAACTAAGTTCCCATTCCTGCAAAGAAAAACGTAAAACTGCATTTTTTTATAACAGGAAACCTGAGTTTCTTCAAGTTCACTTTTAGATAGTTGCATATCTCCAGTAAGCTCTCTGACAGTCATATTTAAAGGAGCTAACCGTTGGCTGAATGTTCTTGTCACTTCTGCAGCCAAAGCCTAAAAATGACTATGTTAATAATAAACGACAAGGTTCAGAGAACAGAAAGAAAAGCTCCATAGAAACACAGAATGAAGAAGAAAGGCTTCCAGATACCTTCATTGGGGCAACATAAACTATCTTAAATTCATCTTTGTGCAAATACCCATCCCTGAAGTGCTGCCCAATCTGCATATAACAGAGTACATAATTGGAGAATAAAACACCCTCTAAGTAGAATTATTAAAATAACAAAGCATAGAATAGAGATGAACATCATCAATACAAATAATAATTAATAACCACTTACTGCACTGCCCATCCAACATTGGAACTCAGAAAATACACGACAACATAAATATATATAATTATATATCCTATTTGTAAGCCACCCTATATGTCATGGACCATCCCTTCATTTGAGAAGACCTTTCAGTCTTTCAGGGCAATTTTTTATTACCAAAAGAAGAATTATAAATGAGAAGAGAGAAAAATACAATGAAAAAAATATATTTCCCATCCTTTCATAGATCCATAAGGAACACCCAAAAGAACGCTTTAGTACGTACTTGTTGTTTTTCATTCAACATTTGGCCAGAGGTTTATTAGTTCAAGTGTCATCCATACTTGCCAGGGTTTAGGTGTAATAGCGGCAAGAGCATCAATCTTTTCAATATAATTCCTAGGTTCCAGGCTTTAACCATATACTTTTCTTTTAGAAGCCAATTCTTAGACGTACATAATTCCATAAATGTATAAAATATAAGGAAAACGTAGTGCCAAATCCTTATTCTGCTTCTTTACTCCACCTTGGTCTTCTTGTTCTTTCAAGTTACAACTCATTTTCAATTTTTCATCCCTCTTAGCAGAAAATACATTTTCCTTTATCACTTGTATATTAACCATCAGAGTACTCTGAAATTATCATTGCGGATCTTAACAAAAACCCACAAGTTATTCATCAGATTCAGAGCCTTGCTAACAGTCAAGCAAAATTTCTTGATGACTTCATCAATCCAAGTGATATGCATTTATTTTCTTGCCCAACATATCAGACCGCAAATCCATAATCATTCCAAGTTACGCACAGAAATACAAAATTGAATATACTGTAATTGAAAACTTAACATTAGTCAATAAAGCGATGGAAGTACCAGCCTTTCTGATTATTTATCATTCATCTGAAAGATTGCGAAACATAAGTAGTCACTAGTTACAAATTTAAGGAAATTTGTTGTAAGGAGGATTAGTTTAGTCTATACCATAAATTGAAACAATTTGGGAAGGAATTGCACTTGATTATGAGTTGAATATCGAACTATTAATTCAAAAGACAGTGTTGAGGATGATGAAAGAAAGTTAGGAAAATACATATTACAAAGCTGTTCTGAAAGATGTAACATTTTTTCCCAGTCAACAAAGATGTGGATGTTTTTGGCAACATGGACAGTGTCAAAAGTTTGGCATGTCGTTTCCTTGCACTCCCATTAAAATAATAATCAGAAGGAAACATCAACTTAAAGCATTGATTTTAGGCAATGTGGCTAATCATACAAAAGTTAATTTTCAGCACAAATACATTAGAAATAAATATTCACCTCATGTAGGATTGAAATCATAGCTATATTAGTTTTGCCAGCTCCTGTAGGAGCACACACCTGCAGAAATATCATAGTCACTCACAAAATATTAAAAAGCATTATTAAAACTTACCTTTTTCTATTTTGCACTACTGACATTCTTAAACAGTTATTACTTGATACTCATCTTTGGTAGTCCGTAATTAATTTCCTGCAAACTTAAAACTATAAAAATAGATCAAAGATCACTCACTAGTATGTTTTCATTTGTGACATAAACAGCTTGAAATATTCTGCTTTGTATACGATTTAGTGATTTGTAGCCATAGAAAGCAGCTTGAGCAAAGTCATCCAGCTCCTTGATCTCGATCTGAAAATAGATAATTGTAACAGAAATACCAATAAGAAATTTCCTTCATTAACAAAGCCTTGCCCTTAAGGTCATTTTAAGGTCAGGGGAAGCAGTAGCTGTAAAATTTTCTATACAAGTACGAAGAGATAGAAAGTATGCAAAATGTGGATTTTAGAAGAGAAAAGGTATCAGCTAGCAATTATTAAGACACAAAAGTTTCATTGCAATGCAAACCATTCCTGAACCACAACATCAACCTCATATAAACTGCCAAGAGTCCAACCTCTCATTCCTTATGTTCATCAAGCATTTATAGACAGCAGCTGATAAATTATTTGCTCATATAAATAAATTGATGCTTTCTCACAATAAAATTTATATCTATACCTACCAGTTTTTCTCCAGGTTTCATTGGTGCCGTTGGTCGAGGAGGGATAATGACCTCCTCATAACCCTTAAAATGCTTCCTAACAGTTCCTTGAGGAAGAGAAGTGACAGCTATTGATTGATACTTATCACCAGAACCAATCATATCATCAATCAAATTTTTCCTCTTACTTGCCAGAAGTAAAGAAGAAAAGTCTGCTGCAGACAAGTCACCATCACCCATATGATCTATTCCACGTCTATTTCGCTTTTCCTCCTTGCGTCGAAGTTTATCAATTTGCCTTTCTGACTCTGTTTGAACAGTTACCTGAAAATAAAATATAAGTTCAAATGAGATAATGTGTTACTGCCATTGTTCTGGAACCTAGACCGGAAACCGCGGACCCAGTAGTTAAACTGGTTCAGTGTAGGGGTCAACCCGGGTTCATTATTTTTAAAAAGAAAATCAATTTTTTACTCTTTCTTTAGAAATTCATATTAATAACTTTGAAATCTTCCTTCCCACACCGGTTTGATTCCGGTATAACTCACTAACCCTTGACCCCGTACCCTAGCCAATTCAGTGACCGGTCCAAGTTTCAAAGCCTTGGTTACTACAGAGTATATACAAGTGAAGAAATCTATATGACAATAACTAACAAGGCCAATACCTGAGTCCCATAACTAGGCATTCGCAACTGAACATTTGAAGCATTCTTGTCGGCCTTCAGCACTGAAAAGCCATGATGGATGGCATCAACAATCTCCTTTTGATGCTGCAATTGGACATTAAGTCAACTATAATGCAAGTTAAATCACAAGAATTTCAACACTTTCAAAGTTTCAGTAGATGACAAGCATGCATTTACTGTTGAAGAAGTTGTCAATTAACACAGTACTAAAGCAGTTATTTCAAACCATGCAAAAAAAGTTTAAATGTCCCAGGCAAAACCAAAACTATTATATTTAAAAAAATCAAATATCATAACATATGAAGCAATCATTACTTGGATAATCAGTGGAATATACTAAGATCCGGATATAGCCATCAATGTAAGTAAACAAATCAACCGTTGCCTCACCAATATAAGGTCTTGCACCATTTCAAAGGCACTATCACCAACAAGATCCAACAAATCTCCTGCTATCTTCACATAGGGGGGAAAAAGTTTAGACACTGATGTGATTTATATACTTAAGAAAGAAGATTTATATCATGCAATACCTCTTCTCCAGGCTTGTCTGAGTCAAGCACCCTACAAATGGTCATTGCCAGTTCGTCCCCGGATAGTTGTAAAACGCTATTCCTGACTATCTTATCACAAGCATCTCTTAACCAACTCAGGTTAAACTTTGCCCCATCCGTAATAGAAGGTTCTGTGGTTCCAATATGACCATAATGTCCTTCTTGAACAGCTAGAGGAGCAGTGCCTTTATAATCCATCATATCCCCAATGTCTAAAGTCACATCAATCAAGAAACGAGCTGGTGCTACAAAATTAAAATCAGCTCCAAATTCTAAATCCTCACAGGCATCAGGATTTATTTCTATGTTATTGCTAGGTTGTACTTTGAGTAGTGTCTGTGCAAGAGATGCAACTTGCCTCAAGTTGGCGTCAGAAACTGTATGGCCAAGGAATTTTCTCAATTCTAACCTGAAAAACAAGTTCACATATCAGAAGCCAAAGTTCTCTAGCATATGCTCTATTCTCTCTACATTCAAGACTTAGAAAAATGGATCAGAATTCAATATTATGGCATCCACATCTAGTGAGATGCACATGACAGTATAAAGCGTTCAAGCACACTAGGAGGGAAGACAAGATATCCTCCTAACAAAGAGAACCATATGCACTTGAACAATCACTTCATTCTTGCAAAGCACAAACTTGAACATCCAAATTCCATATTGCAGTAATTATTAATAATTCAAAAACTCATTTGAATTCAGAAATTGTTCAAATTTCTGAAAATGGAAAACCATGAGATAATAATAGAGAGCCAATGTAACGCACGAAGTAAGCATTAACTCCCTTCTTCGGCCATTTTCTTTCAAATTTTGGCAGCCAATAGCCCAATACTCACTTTTTATCGGATATTATTCTATCAATATCATCCCCTTCCATCTGGCTGCTAAATAGACGATAAAGAGTCAGCACCACCTCGTGGAACTCCTCAGAGGACGTTTCTTCATCAACCAACTGCACTACCGCTCCTATAAACTGTTTGTATGCCTGTCGCACTTCTGATGAAGCTGCTTCACCAATCGATGAATGTAAACATCCTATAGTCTGTTCGTAATCACGGCACAAATTGAGCATACTATTTCATCGCTAACAACTGCACATACCTTCTTCCCATTTATAAACGATCTTCCGTGCCAGCACTGAGTCATCAAGCGAGCTAGCAGAACTGTATCATAAAAATTAAAATACAAGTTTTATTAAGCATTACACTGCACAATGAAACATGAAAGGATCAAATTAACACTAGACTAACGAAGCTGAAACCGAGTGCATAGACCATTGAAGACTCAAAGTTCACAATGGATGGAAAGCAAGATGGCCAGTCTGTGATGAATTGCAATAACATTATTGACGTTACTTTTTTACTGAACAGAATATAAATGAAAGCATAATCTGGAAAAATTGTTCTCTATATCGAAATTACTTGCGAGACTCTCGATTTTGAAGGATATGTTTGCGGTGGAGATACGCCTGATCAACATCGAATGGGCCTCTGAGAGAATTTGTTAATCGGGGAATCTGAATCAACATGTTGAAAGTTAGCTCTCACGGCTCCTTGTAAAGGAATCAGGAAAGAAAGCGGATGGTTGAAGTTAGCAACGTTGGTGCCAGTCTCCGCTCCCCAGCAAATGATAGACTGAGAATCGGAGTTTCTTTTCTGTTTTTCTTTTTTTTATTTCGCAGTGTTCTGGCCGCCTAGTCTTTTTACTTTTTTAGTTTTTTGTTGTTGGTCCAGAAATTTGCAATTAGATCCCGAGGTAAAATACGATTAAATGCTCCGTAAAATTACGTATTTGCAATGAAGTATAGGCTTTTTTACAATTTATTTTAGATGGGAAATGTCTGAATTTTTTATTAAAATAATACAAACAATAAAAATAATCATTCAGATGCTACATGTGCAAAAATATTTACCACAATGCTATATTAAAATCGTCCTACTAGTGTGCGATTTTAACAAATTGTTCGTGAGGTGGACAATTTGTTCAAAAATCAAAAGAAACCACTCTAAAATCATACATGTGTGAAATCGTCCACCACATGGACAATTTGTAGTTGTGGATGATTTCACTTGGCTAATATTGCAAGTGGATGCTATTATTAATGATACTATTAGTTATATCTGTGTATTTAGAGTTCACTCATTGGATAAAATAAGTCAGCCAAGTTAACAAAGAGAAAGATGGAGTTCATTTTTTTCTTATCAGTATAAGAAAGAAGGGTCCAAAATGGCCAAAGTACATCGCCAATTATAGCATCAAGAGCAAAGAGGAATAAGAGATAAATGGCTAAGGCTCATTAGTCTACGAAGGCAAAATTTATCTCTTATAAGCTTTACATTCAATTTCAGTGGAATTGCCCACAAACCCTTTCATTTCACAATGTACACCATTTCCCATGTAAATAATATATGGTCTATTTTCCCTTCTAATTGCAATTGTTATTACTCAATGAGTTTTTATTAGATAATGATTGATTAATATAACAATTAAGAGTGCATAGTAATAATAATTACATAATTATACAAATAATTATTACAAAAATTAGGATAAGGAATACATAAATGAAATTAAGAAAGCCTATAGATAGTGGCTTCCTGTACCATATCTAGTTATCGTCTGTAGACGTTGCGGCCGTTGTTGTTGTTGTGCATCAATTTGTTCAGGTTGAATTGTCTCATTTATTTGTGTATTCGATGCATTTAGCCAAACCACATTGATTCATTTAAACTAACGGACTGTATAGGAATGGGAAATGATGAGTTTGACGCCTTACCTTACTCAAAAGTAGAAGCATTGTATTCAACCTCAAATAATGCATTATTATAAATAAAGATGTGAATAGCTGAACTTGAGGGTGATTAGATGAGCCGAAAAGGGTTTCACGATGGCATGATGATGGTGGTGACACATAATAAGGAGGGTCTTGGTCTGTAACATTGCCATCCGTAGCAGGTGGTTGGGTGAACAAGTAACCACGACGTCGCCTGCTTGGCCTTTCTTGATGAATTTATGTCCTAGGCAACTCACTTGTCAGAGGAGCATGTTGAGGAGTGATGTCAAATCGTTGTTCTCTAAGCAAAAGTAATATGTTTCTTTGGTCTCGAGCAACTCTATCTCAATAATCAATACAATCCGAGTATGTGGCACGGGTATTGATTGTTGGCCTGTATAACTCCTCAGCTATGTCAACCTAAAATAAATAATAAGAGATGGGGTTATAACACTTTTGATATGAATAAAAAAAGCATGTATTGATGGAAAGAAAAAGGAAAACTAATTGCGTAATCAGTATCGCTAGTGGTTCGATGAATCCATCGTCTCATACGTCGCTATTACCATTGCATGTATTCATACATCTTTTGAAGATGATCATGTGTCATTAGAGCATTGACAATAGCATGCAACCAACCATTCCACGCATTAATAAATTGAGAGCATTCCTTAATCCAATTTCTGCTTGTTCTGCCCCATAGCTGTATTGTGTGGAAGTTTGATAAATACATCGGTGGGGCGGGAATTTGTTATTCAGGAACAAACTGTTGCAACACATGATCAAGATGATGCCATTTTATGATATTAAAGCAAAATCTTATTAACCTACAATGGAAAAGTGAAAAAAATTCAGCAACAACTGCAACTAATTGTTGTGAGCTATAGTCAATACATTGTACCCATATCTCTTTGCCACACTTCTTCATATATATGACTGGGTTGCAAGTACAAAAGGGAGGCATCTTCTAGTCTAGGATTCATGATTTCTTCCTGATGTTGTGCCATTATATAACATCTCTGCATAGGTTAATGGAATAAATATGGAAATAACATTTAAGATATCAAAACCACGTAAGAAATTATATGCAATCTCTGCATGGGTTAATAAATAAATATGGAAATAACATTTAAGATACCAAAAGTACGTAGAAAATGATATATAAGATAACATTTCCATAATATATTAAAACTCTTTAGTAGTGAAATACATAATTTATTGTTTAGCATTCGAGCTCTATGGACAAGTAAAGCAATTATGACCACTTTCTCGACACACTCCACATCTATTTGTTTCATTGGACGTAGTCCAATCCATCTCATTATGTATGCAACTTGAGTAAGGATGACCTTTTTCTCTACCATTGATGGATCAGATATCATAGCAGGACAATCTATTTGTGGCCAACACATCACATCTCCTATAGGTATCATATGTCATTTTCATGGTTTCCAACTTAAACACAAGATTGACATATTGTAAATGGTCAATGCCTACTAGTGCACAAGCAGCGACAGCATGCACACACGGAAATCTTACTACTTGAAACTCTCCACATTCACACTTCTTTCAATCAAGTTAACCTTGCAATACCTGTCAAACTGACGACATTGAACATTGTAGGTTCAGCAACTTCAAACATTATTAATCTTGTATTAAACTCATGAACAACACACAAGCTTATGCATTTTGGGTTACGTGGTCCAATTTCTTTGTCAATGTCTCCGAAAACACTTGATGCCCTTGTGGTGGTTGCCATCTAACTTGGGGTTGAGCAACAACAACCAAAATTGCTTTATGTCTATTTGAAATTAAGCATATGTCCATTTCATCTCTTACTATAACGTGGCATACGAGGTGTACGAACTATGTCCATGCAAATCTTGTCTCCCCTTTAACTATGGCAAATGCAAATGGGACGACATTTTGGTTGTCGTCTTATGATATTACCATAAGCAATATACCCTTATATTTTACATATAAGAATGTTTCATCAACCTATACAATTGGCTTCAGTAAGAAAATGCGTCTATGCATGGTTTGAATGCCTAAAAAACATGATGAAACATTTGAACCGGTTGACCGTTTGAATCAAGTTGGCCACATTACTTATTGGAAAATTATTCACATGTCTCAGGTATAAAGTGTTGAACTACAGCCAGTCACCTTGGGAGTAAGGAATATGAGGTCTCCCAATTCTCAAAAACAGTGGCGATGGCTAATTGTTTTGCCCTCTATGCTTTCTTATATGTCACACTATATCTAACATGGATTGCATTCTCTCAATAATTTGAGACTTTTACATCTAGCATGTTAGTCACCATTGCCACAATACAAGATGATATAACATCAGCATCCAACTTTAGATAGTCTTGACTTAATGATGTGTTCAAGCATGTGTGGAGCCCACTATATGTAGTTACCTCCCAAAATTTTGGATGGCTTTCTTACAGGCCCTTACTCTCCAATTGCAACTTTCTCTATAGTTAATACATCAGTATTCTTCATACTTTTTAGAGCAATAATAAACCCTAAATGTATGATGCACTCAAATAGAGTATAACTAGATTGCACGTTGAAGAACTCAGATGTTAGTGAACATCTTCTCAATATATAACACTTCATTATCATGAAAATTGAGACCTCCTTCTAAATCACCGAACTCATGGGTCATATATGGTTTACCGTGAATTTGTGAGAGGAAGACAATTGCAAGATCATTGTGCTCATTCATCACTTCATCATCATTATCAACATCTTTATCGTCATTCTCAGTGCCAACGTTTGAGAAAGAATCATATTCATCCTCATCCTCATCATCAATGTCTTCTACATAAGGAATAGAAGATGATGGTCCATTAATGCCACTCATATTAGGAGGCTCAAATGAGTGGAAATTTTATATGTCATGGGTGAATTTGGATCCTTGTTTCATAGTGTTAACCCTATTGCTACTTGATGAAAGAGTATTTCCATCAAATTTCATGATTGGTTGTGACTCAACATTACCATCATACGGTAAATCACATATGTTGGCATACAACTCCACACATGTCAAGTGAGTTGATAATGCTCGAGTTACTTGCCACATTTGTTTGACATCCACATCTTCTTCCAAATTATATGCCTAGTATCGTGGCGGATTTATACATGTAAGATATCTATATACTAGGTTTGCCACAATTTGATTGGGAGGAAGTTGTAGCTTCCGTCCAATGACTAGCTATAGTTTGGCCAAACTAATATTGTGGTCAACCTTTGTTACTTTCACTCTATCAAACTCAAATATTACACTGGAAGGGTCGTTACTAATTTGTCCATTTGAAAATATACACACGATTTCTTTTCTATCATCCATTATATTTCCTAAATATTTAATTAAAAATATTAATCAAGCCAATTTAAATTGATACAAAAGAATCCAACTTGAAAATAATCATCTTGAATAAGATTTGTGTATGCTATATAATGGCATAATGCGTAATAACAAATTATTGTAATACTCTTAAGATAAACATTATTAGTAAAATATGTATTGTGCTTTGTTTTTTTATTTATTCAACATTTTATTTCTTGTGTACATATTATTATACTCAGTGTATTCTCCTTTATCTATAGAGGCTAGGTCGGTTAATAAATGTAACATCAGTTATAGAAAAATACCCTTATATTTATGATATGGAGTATATTTTTATTCTTAATTCAATAAGTATTTAAGCGGTTCAACCAAACGGTTCAACCGATCTAACAATTTTATCTCTCCTATTGCTTTGGCTTGACATCCGGTCCCGCTTTAAAAAATTGGCAATGAGTGACTAAGAAACAAAATAAACTTTTGAACTCCTATCATTAAAAATGTTCTTTTTACTATGTTTTTCTTTTTGTAGCATGAAATACAAAGAAATACATAAATTAAAAGTTTATCACATTGACTAAAATTTATTTTCTTTGAAGTATACGACATAGTGCTTCATAATAAACCTTAAAAGTTATTTCTATATATCATCACATAAAATTTACATACTTAAAGAATAGAGTTCAAATTAAATATTTAGTTAGCTCTTATAATTGACATGTATTAATCAGGGAATTAAAAACCGGATTGGACCGGCCGGTTCAGACCGGAAACCGGTGAATCAGTCCAGTTTAATGCACTTTGTAGAATTGAACCAGACCGGTCAACCCAATGTGAACCAGTCAAACCAATGGTAAACCAGATCGGTCTGGTAACTAAACCGGTTTTGACCCATTTTCTTTTAAAAAAATTAATTTCCCTTATAATTTTATACTAATAAGCCTAAAATCTTAACTTTCTAACTGGTTTAGCACCAGTTTAGTTATCCGATCTAACCCATTGACCCTCAACCTAGTACCTTAACCGGTTCAGTGACCGGTCCGATTTTTAATACCTTGGTATTAATACATAACACACGAAAGTACTTACAGTTGAAATAAGAGGCACCTATTTAATCATTCAACTTCTTCAATCTAATACTTACCACCTACCAATAAGAAAAACAATCAAATAATAGTTATTAAGAGTTACATAAATTTTACCAAACTATACAATTTTAAAATAAAAATTAGACAAATAACTTACTTACAATAGTAATAAGAATAGCTAAATTTAAAAACCAAAGCACAAGCAAGAAAGAAGAGAAAGGAACTGAAAACAAGCTAATACAATGGAGTCTAAAAATGGAGAATGGAGGACAAACAAAATTTGAGAAAATAGAGATTATCTCAAGACTAGAGGAGAAAGTAAGGAGGAGAAATGAGAGACGCGCGAGAGGAATGAATTGAGAGTGAAGAGAAATGGCCGGGACGCATGGTATATATACAATTTTCCTCCAATAACTATTTATTCACGGGTGGCGAAGGGAGGGAGGCAGTGTCAGTGTCGGCAAAGAAAATCCAAATGCAAAGGAAAAAAAGTTGAGGCAACCTAGTGAACACATGCTAAAAAGCTTAAGGAAGGGAGCTGTAGCAAGCGCATGGGGGCACGCATGGGAATCTGTTAGATGCAAATTGTCCACCACATGTATGATTTCAACATGGTTTCTCTTGGTTTTTAAACAAATCGTCCACCTCAAGAACGATTTGTCAAAATCGTAGACCAGTAGGACAATTTTAACTGTAGCATCGTGGTAAATATTTTCAAACCTGTAGCATCTAAGTTATTATTTTTACTGTTTATTTGGTTTTAATAAAAAAGCCAATTGGCAACCATCTTTTCCTCACCCAAGTTTTAGACTTGATCAATAACACTGTTTAGAAATGCTATTTAGGGGGAAAAGGTAGTGCTTTAACAAGAGTTGATCACTTGCTTAATTAATCAATTTTTCGAACATGGCGGAGCAAGCTGCTTGACCTCATTTGTTGTTGAGAAAATTATGACTAGGTCCCAATTAGGGAATTTAATTGTTATAAGGTCCTACGAAATCACCAAATTACAGTGAACTTCTAAGGGATCTAGGTGCAGTTAATTTTAAAAGTGAAAAGACAAATATGCCCTCTTCAATTAAAATTGAATACACCAATTCTAAAGATTTTGTAGCATATTTATTTAATAAAAAAATATATATCTTTTTGAAGAATGTAAAAATCATTTTATGATTGACAATAATTTTTTAATTTTAAGGTTTTGTTTTATATAATAGAAGGCAGATTTGTCTTTTCACCTTTATAATTAATTGCACCTAAATCTTTTGGGAGCTCACTAATATTTGGTGATTTCATGGGACTTAATTGCAATTAAATTTGTTAATTGGGATCCATTTATTATTTTCCCGTTATTGTTTCTATTTGTCACACCTTCCTTTTATAGATTTTACCTTATCATATTAGAGTTATTGGAACCACTAGTTATAACTTAAGTTGGGAAAATAAGGGAATTTTTTTTTTCTTTCTCAGGTTACTATTCACCCGGCCCTTAATTTCGACCAACTTGAGAAAATCATAAGTAATTCTAAAAAAAATCGAAACGCGGTGATTCCAAGCTCATTGGAAAGCTCTTTCCTTCCTTTATAAGGAAAAAAATAATCTCATGCCATAATAGCATAGCATCGCATACGTGTAACCCCTCAAAGTTGCATTGTTCATATGGTCAATTTGGCACTATTCATATGGTCATTTTTCAATTTTTCAATATTTTTTGCCTAACTTTGGGAAGGCATAACTTTTGCTACAAAACTCCAAATGACGTGTTCTACCACTCCATTTGCAGCTAAAAATATCCTCTATTAGCATACAAAGGCTCGTGGCCAGATACAGTCATTTGCTCAAATCATGGCCGACCTAATTTTACGCCCAGAATAGCCAAAAATCATGTGCCAATTTGACCAAATTACCTTACTATGTCATTTTTCCCTTATCTCATGATTCTAACATCACTCGGATAACATAACGGCTAAGGTAAAGGCATTGCCATATTACATCATTAATAACAGTAGCATACATACATAATCCAGATGTCTAGTACCCAGGACATACATCA
>JBAGKO010000005.1:12091751-12106549 GCA_037177275.1 Acacia concinna | reverse complement strand
TAATTAAAATTGGAGAAATTCATAAAACATCACAATGTTCTAAGTACAATGATTGGCCACTAGAGCACAATATCCAATAACATCTCCATAGACAAGATCAAAAGGTTAACTAAATATGGAATCTTCCCATCTTTAAACCATTCAGAATTTGATGCCTGTGTTGACTGCATAAGGGGAAAGTAGACCAACAAGTCACAAAAGGGAGCTAAAAGAAGCTCTAACTTAATTGAGATTATACACACTGATATATGTTGCCCAGACTTATCTGCACACAATCAAAAGTATTTCATTACCTTTATTGATGATTACTCATGTTACATGTACGTCCACTTGCTTAATAATAAAAGTGAGACATTAGATGCCTTTAAGGAATATAAAGCAGAAGTAGGTACACTAGTGAAGGGCAAGCATCAAGTCCTTTTGTTGATTTTCTTTGAAAGCATGGTATAGTTCCTAAATATACTATGACTAGCTCACTTGATATGAATGGTGTAGCAAAGCGAAGAAATAGGACCTTATTGGACATAGTTAGGAGCATGATGAATAGCTCTAAACTTTCAAATTCCTTGTGGAAAGAAGAACTCAAGACAGCTGTATACAAATTTAACAGGGTTCCTACAAAGGTAGTGTCAAAAACACCCTTTGAAATCTGGAAAGGGTGGAAACCTAGTTTAAGTCATTTTAAGGTATGGGGCTGTCTTGCGAAGGTAAGAGTGTACAAGCCACAAGAGAAGAAACTAGACCCTATAACCATTAGAGCTTATTTTGTAGGCTATCTGGATAGATCTAAAGGTTATAGGTTCTATTTTCCTTCACCTTCACCACATTTTGTAGAATCCAGGAATGCTGAGTTTCTTGAAAATGATGTGGTTAGTGGGAGTGATGAAGAAATTGATCACATGGAGACAACCACTAGCGCACATAATGAAGGAGCAACATTTTATGTGGCCCCTTTAATTGGAGTTGACAATGCTGGACATGAGGGATTAATACAGATTTATCCACCTCCCACACATATAGAACAAAGACAAGTTGTAGTGGAGGAAATCTCAATTGAATAGCCTGAACCAACACAACAAGTTGAGTTAAGGAGGTCAACTAGAGAGAGGATACCAGCATTGCCTAATGATGACATAGTGTACTTTGTTCAGTTGGACTGTGACGTTAGCAATGACAATGATCCATTAACGTTTTCTTAAGCCATGAAAGGTGAAAACTCTAAATTATGGCATAATGCTATGACTGATGAGATGAATTCCATGGAAAACAACCATGTATGGGATCTTGTAGAGTTACCGAGTGGGTCTAAGGCCATTGATTGTAAATGGGTCTATAAGACCAAGAGAGACTCACAAGGTAACATTGATCGATACAAGTCTATGTTAGTTGCCAAGGGTTTCACTCAAGTGGAAGGAATTGACTACAAAGAAAATTTTTCTCCTATATCAACAAAGGATTCTTTTTGGATAATCATGGCATTAGTTGCGTATTTTGACTTGGAGTTACACCAAATGGATATTAAGATTGCTTTTCTCAATGGGGTCCTTGAGGAAGAAGTCTACATGAAGTAGCCTAGAGGTTTTATTGTAAATGATAAGGAACACTTGGTGTGCAAGTTAAAGAAATCGATCTATGGCTTGAATCAGGCCTCACGACAGTGGTATTCAAAGTTTGACAAGGTGATCACATCATTTGGTTTCGATGAGAACATCTTGGATCAATGCATATATTACAAGGTTAGTGGGAACAAGATCGTATTTCTTATTTTGTATGTGGATGACATACTACTTGCAACCAATGGCTTAAGACTACTACATGAGGTAAAACAATTCTTGTGTAAGAATTTTGATATGAAGGATATGGATTAGGCATCATATGTTATTGGCATTAAGATCTTTAGAGATAGAGCTCAATGCATTTTAGGATTGTCTCAAGAAACCTATATCAACAAAATTCTTGAGTGATTTAGAATGCAGAACTGTTCAACTAATGTGACTCCCCTTGAAAAGGGAGACAAGTTTAGTCTAAGTCAATGTCCTTAGAATGATCTGCAAAGAAAGCAAATGGAAAAGTCCCATATGCCTCAACGATAGGAAGCTTAATGTACGTACAAGTCTGCACAAGACCTGACATAGCTTTTGCTATAGGTATGTTGGGAAGGTACTAAAGTGATATTGGAGAAGCACATTGGACAGCTGCAAAGAAAGTGCTTAGATACCTGCAAAGTACTAAACACTATATGCTCACATATAGAAGAACAGAAATCTTGAAGTGATTGGTTATTTAGACTCTAACTTAGGAGGATGTTTAGACACAAACAAGTCTACTACTGATTACATCTTCTTATTAGTGAAAGGAGCTATATCATGCAAAAGTGCAAAACAAACCTAACAGTTCCTTCTACTTGTGACACTGAGTACATAGCGTGTTTTGAGGCAAGTGCACAAGCAATCTAGATAAAGAATTTCATTGTTGGGCTTAAGATTGTGGATTCAGTCTCCAGGCCAATCAGAATGTATTGTGATAACACAGCTGCGGTGACCATCGCAAACAATAAGAGGAGTGGAAGTCAAAACCAATGGGTTGAACTTAAATTCCTCAGTTTGAAAGAGATAGTCAAGGATGGTCAGATTTTGGTTGATCATATCAATATAAAGGACATGCTAGCTGATCTTTTAACTAAGGGAATGAAACCGAAAGACTTTGTATTACACGTTCCTCAGATGGGGTTGAGACCTCCATTCATTTAGATGAGGTATGCAATGAAATTACTTTGGGTTTGTCGTCTCTATTCGTTGATTGTATACATTTAACAAGTGAGACTGAAAAACATTAAGAAAGGAACCGAATAAACATTGGTGTTTATTCATGATGTGATACCCATTAAGTAAGAGTGTTGTATGTGATACATGGAAAGTAATACTCGACTTGTAAAAGGACTTATCGCTATGATTCATGCAGCATATCCTTAATTAATCCGATAGGGCGATTGGCATGATGTTTACGAGCCAAGTGGGAGAATATGAGATATTTTATTATATATATATATATAATTATTTTAGCTTTTAATTAGGTAATTAATAAAATATCCTTGAGTGTGGCCCGTTAGTCAGATTAAGGCCCAATAAGGGATTAGAATAATTGAACAACTACTTATTAGTGAGATCTTTGATGGAAAGATCAATCTCATCATGAGTTAGCAGCTGATACAGTTTTGAGCGTTAAGAAACCCTAGACTGCTCTTTCAGATTCCTTGACTGGCTATGGCTATATCCCAGGACTATCACTGTGCCTTACAGTCAGTCAGAAGCAACATGCTCTACTTTCTGACAAATCTTTTACGTTGTAGTTGTAGTGATCTCCAATTGGATCTCGTCAAGATTAAAGAATAGCAATGGCGAGAGGTATGACAAGTTTTCCGCTGTATTTTATCAATTTTATCTTACATAGAGTTCATCAGGAGGAAAAATCCATCATTGACCTTGTATGATCCTAAATCATTGCCTTTCCAAAGGAGACTATTAGGGATGTAGGAGAAGGATAGTGGAATGCTAAGAATTTTTTTAGAAATGTGCTGGGAATATAATTCAGTAACAATTGAATGGTCCCATTGGATAGGATTCCAAGATGATAAAACATGCATTAACATATCATTAACTCAATTAATGAAAAAAAGAAAGAAGATATTTTGATCCAACTGCATTGGCCAATATAAATAATGGTTAAGAGATATAGAAGAGCCATTGCCCACTTTCCATTGCAAGTGATTCAAGATTAAATCCGCACAATCTGCATACCTTTCCATATCCATGAACCATTATGAGCTTTTTGTTATTTTCAGAGTTTATTTCAATATACTTTTCAAAGTCTGCCCAAGAAGAGACTCTTTCTCTGTTGTGAGGATCCTCCAAAGTTGGTTTGCTGACAAAACATGATTAACCTGTTTAAAAGATCTTAATCCAAGGCTTGTTCATTCCTCCCTTTTGCTCCGCAACAATATTTAAATTTGTTTATTTATTGAATTTTAATATCTGGATAATATATATTTGCATAATATACTAGTAAGCATCAACTATCTAAATCTTATTTAAATATTACTCCTGCCAAATTTTCATATGAAAGAAAAAGCAGACGGAGCATGGACAAGAACAAATATATAAGAAACTCTATATGAATATATGATGATCTAAACAAATGACTTATTTATTTGTTTGTTTATTAAATTAATGTTTTTTAAAAAATAATTTGTCTTTCCTAGATAAAATATTTATCTTATATCCGATTTTTTTTTAAAAAAATAAAATTAATCTCTTACATGTGCATACTTCTATTCCATAATTTTTTTTCAAAATAAGGAAAATTCGGCAAAGAAAAGGCTTAAGGGGTAATTTTTCCCCTAAATATAAAAAATGAAATAATTTCATCTTAACCGTTATTCTAATTATTTTTACAGTTAGCTAACTAAATATGTTAAGTTAATAGTCCATATGCAATCTATATCATTTTATTAATGTTCAAATTTATATCCAAAATTCATATGTTATATATTTCATTTTTTTAAAAATTAGATTTTAAACTTACAGGGTAAATTTGTACTTTAATAAACCAGACATGAATAATAAAGGGACTGTTAGCTTAATATATTCAGTTAGCTAATAGTTAGAATTAATTAGAATAACAGACAATGCAAAATTACTCTATTTTTACATTTATGGAGTAAAATTATCTCTCAATGACAATTTCCAGAAGAAAATAGATGATTGGTGCCTTAACCCAAACGGGGAAAAAAAAAAGGATAAAGAAAGAGAATGTGTGCATGGAGTAACAATTAATGATGTTAAGACATAACGGTATCAACTTTAGGCTGTTTGGAAAAGAATAAAAAAACTTTTAAAGTTTGTGCATTTTCAAATTCGGACAATGGAAAAAGCACCTCAAATTTTTTTTTAATTACTTGGCAGGCATATTGTCTCAGAGCCTGTTTGGATGCGGCTTATGATAAGTGGCTTATTTTTTTATGGGCTTATAATAAATAACTTCAGAAAAATAAATAACATATCAGAAGTTGTTATGTTTGGATGTTACTTTATATAAGTAACTTTTTTTTTTATAAAACATGTTTGGATGATAAGTAGAAAAGTGACTTGTGATGAAATTTTTAAAAGAATTTTTTTATTTAAAAATAAGTAAGAGATGTGTAACATCCCAAATTTGTATTCACTAAATTCCCTAACTATATGATAAGATAAGGGGAATAAAATAATTTATGGAATGAGACTGTCTGCAGTCTTATTGTACGTGAGTTTATCTAGGCAAACAGTGTCTAAAAATCATGAAACTTTTTATTCTAAAACTAGACATGTCAAAGTTTAATTTGATATGTCATTTACATGATATGGATTTATATGCTAACATATATGAATTTTTGAATTTTGTTTAGTGAAATTTGTCAGTTTTTGAAGCAGTGTTTAAAAATACAATTATTGAGGATTTTCTGATTCCAATTGGACCAAGGAAGTATTTTTTTCCTAAAACCAGACTTAATAAGAGACACTTGAGCCTTGAAATAACCTCAATTGGATATCTGTACAATTAGATATGCATTTTCAAAGTTTGGTGAAAATTCTGTCCATAAATCTGAATTTAAAAAATATAATAGTATATTTGTAATTTGTAGCCCAACTAAGGGTAAAAATAGAAATAATGTATAAGAAAAATTGGGGATACCTATGAATTATTTGGAGACTAATGACAGTCCGTTTGAGATTTTCTAAAACATTTAATATACCGACTCTATAAAAAATTTAACAAAATAATCATTTGTCCTTCCTCTCTCTTTCTTAAAGCCACAAAAAACTACAATAAACTCCAATTATTAACTTCAACTTTTGAAGCTGCTTTGAAGCTTAAGCTTCAATTTATTTTTTTCATTCAAACACTTAAAAGATTATAAATAGCTTAATTTATAAAAGTAATGCTATATAAATTAAAAAGTTACCACCAAAACACACCCTTAGTCTATCTCTATCGTTCATCTCTCCTTTATTTTTCCTTTTCAATTTTTTTACAGTGAAGTCTCTCAGTTTTCTTTCATGGAGCTGGTTTATATATATGGGACCAACTTCTGATCCCTGCCCTCTTTCTGCATACTGGAAATCCACTATTATCGCTGGGGTACTAAACTCACGCAAGAGAATATGATCAGAAAACCTATCCACATATCACACTCCAAAGTCCAAACTAGTGTCATTTTTTTGGCCAGTGCGGTTTAAAGTAGCAATGAATTAGATGGGTCCCACGGTAGAAAATTTCGCAGCTGCATCATCTCCACCACCCGTTCTCTTATCTGTCGCCGCACTTGTACCTTTTCACTGCTTATATGCAGTGCCGATGGTAAGATTGCATACAGAATCACCTCCAACCAAACCATTGGACATTATTCATTTTAAACTTGAAAAAAGAAAAAAACAGAGTCTATGTTCTACTCTAATTATTTACTTTCATCAACCTTCCCTCTATTTTGGTGAGTTTAGACTTTTAGACACTGGGTAGGGACAGCCAAGAAAACACGTTTGAGTTTTTTTTTAAATAAATAAATAAATGAGCACTTAATATCTTATCTTAGCCAACGAATTACAACTCAAACTGGTTTGGATTGGGTCTTGATATGAAAACCTACTATCTAGTTGCTGCATTGCAAAATAATCGAGTTTTGGTTAAGCTGGAGTACCTTCTACCAGTAATCCAAGCCTCGGTGTTGAAAAGTGTTTGAACTTGGTGCTGCTTCTAGCTCACTTTGGATACCGAAAGCTGGAAACACAAATGACAAAAGGAATCGAAAAAAGAGATACTCCAACAGTGACACACTCTCAGAGGTCAGTTCACTGCTTAAGGGCTCACGCACTGGGGAAAAGCTTTCCCGACTCCCCGCGAGACTGTTCCTATTTGGTTCCTTGATGTATGCAAATGGTAAAGAAAAAAAGGAGGAGCGTGATTAAAAAAAAATAATTCACCTCTATCTAATTAATTAATAACTAAAATAATAACTACTATTATTAACCTCAAGTTTATAGCTTGAATTCAAAAATAGCAGAAAAAAGTTGCCCACAAGCCGACACTAAACGGGGCCACTATCACGCCACCGTTTTACTACTTTACATCAATCTCCATGTTTTATACTTGTCTTCTCACTCTATCCCCTACTCTCTCATCTGATCTCACTCTGTCAAGCACCCACCATCATTGTTCCCTCTTCACTTCTTCCCTCACTCTCTTAGCTGTACCTCTCTGTTCTCAGCAACATCACTCTCCTCTCTCTCTCTCCATCTCTTACCATTTTCTGTTCTTTGCTGTTCTTCTTCATCTTCCTCTAGCTAAGCTAACATGGCTGCTCTAGCTCTTGCTCTGCTTCTCTTGGCCTTCACTGGTTCCACAAGTAAGGTTTTGTGGTTTGAAGAATGAAGATCTTATCTTGTTTTGAACTAACCTGATCTGTTTGTGACATTATCACTTCCGATGAGTTCTAAAGTTGAGATCTATTTCACTCCTCTTCGTTTTCTCGCTGAGTGTTTGCAAACAAGACATTTGCTCCTTTCTTAGTAATTTTGTGTGTTGTTGGTGTCACTGTCACTCACATTTTCTTCTTTTTTATTTTGAAAGGTGCTAACTGGTGTGTTTGCAAAGACGGAAGTGACCAAATCCTTCAAAAGACCTTAGACTATGCTTGTGGAGCTGGGGCTGACTGTAATCCTATCCATCAAAATGGACCTTGCTTTCAACCTAACACCGTTAGGGCTCACTGTAACTACGCCGTTAACAGTTTTTTCCAAAAGAAAGGCCAAGGTCCAGGGACCTGTGACTTCGCCGGAACGGCCACCCTCACCGCATCGGATCCCAGTAAGTCTTTAAAGTTTAAACCTTTTTTTCATTTTTTTTCTTGTTTCTAAGTTTCTTCACTTTTGTTAGTAGCATACATTGCATACCTTCTTTAGTCACTAAAAGAACCCTATAATAGAAACTAGAGGTAACTGAGCTGGGTCTTTTGTCGATGACAGGTGTTTCTGGTTGTTCCTACCCTTCAAGCGCTAGGTATGTGTTTTGATCTATACTTTCTTCTTCTCTGTTTGCTTTTTCGCTTGGAATGTGATTCTTCCAACCTTTGAATGAGGCATTTTTCTGCTATTAAGTTTGATGTGGGTGCTTTGATCGAAGTCTTTTTCTTAAATTCCATTGATTTGCTTTTCACGAAAAAAGTGGTCTTTTTTTAGGGGAATGGGTAGGAAGGTATAGCTCGGCATATTCGCAGCTTATAAAGCTTGTAGATTTATAGCTTTTCGCCATATCATTTTGACACGCAGCTTTGTGATGTTGAAGATGGCGATATATTGGAAAAGTGACGCCATGGGATAATTATGAAAGCTTTTTTTATTAATAAAGGAAAAACTTATTGAGCATTATCTAACTTAAAAGAAACAGTGTTTAATTTCCCTGAAAAGGATGACGTGATCAAAGCAAATATAGTGGTAAGCGGTGGGTTTATTTTTGGGGAAAAAATCCACAAAGCGGTGGGTTTTTATTTTTTTTTCGGTAGAACCAACGGAAGCTTAAAATGTGTGCGTAGTAGAATGCTTGGTTTTAAAAATATTTACTTACTTTTTTTAGGTTAAAAGAAATATATTTCTTGTTCAATAAAAAAGTTATTGAATAACCACCGCTTTCACTAGAAAATTTACTCTTCGTCCTCCTTTCACGGGGTCCCTGGTAATGAACAGTATTTTTGCATACTATTTTCTCTTATTTGTCCTATCTTGAAATTTCATGATTATGCCAAGTTACTGTCCATTTATTGATGAGCTTGGCTGTTGCAGCAAGACTTTAACATCACTAAAGATTTGCAATAATTGGGATTCCATACCTTTTCGGTTAAAGTTAGAACGTCATTAGTATTAAGGGTCCGAATTATGAAATCTAGATTTGCGTAAGCCAAACAGACAAATCTCCATCATTACAAGCTCTTGTACACAAAAAAGAACTAAAAATAAACAAAAGGGAGAATGTCGTCATTTCATTCAAATTGAGCTGCCTTTTGGTAAGTAGCAAATCAAACTGTGTGGTGTCGAGCGTGAACCTATAGGGAAACCTAGTTCAAAATTCCCTCCTTTTAATTTTGAGATCATTGTGATTTTGATTCTTATGAGAAGGGAACAGGTAAAGCCAGATAGATAGGTGTACGTCTGCTTTGAAATATGAGCTAAAGCTTAGAAAAGTCCTTGCTTTTCTTGGTTTGTGTGTGGACCCGTCTTTCTCAACACCTCATATAGCAGCAGCAGCCACCATAGCCTGGACCTGGGCCCTCTCTGATACGTCTTGCTTTGCCACACTATCTCATGGGGTTGTGGACCCTACATCCTCTAGGACGAATGTTAATGAGACGTCGTATTAACCCAAGATAATCACTATTTATCATGAGCATATCAAGTATAAGTTTTAAGGAACTTTGCCCCTAATATTTGCATGTGCTTTCCTCCCTAGCACAAAGATCTGTGTGGTGTTGTGAACAGAACATATGAATCGTCCAAATAATGTTTTTGAACAAGAAGGAGCTTTTGTTATGTCTAAAATAGTCTTCAACTGCAAGCTAAAGATAGAAAGAAATATAGTTTTCATATATAAAACTCTTGGCTCTGAGCTGGTTTTCTGGTTTACACAGAATAGAGCTTCTATTTTCATAACATGGTTGTTCAGCATGATTGATTTTACATGTTTCAGCTCATTATCTCCTGCAAGTATGACTCTTCTCCTAGCCTCTCTGCCTTCTTGTTCTGCATAATTCATGTTGTGCGTAAAAGTTTCCCCACAAAAACACAAGCTAAGATTGCTGGTTGGTTTGAACCTCTAGCAATAACAGGCCTTATTGTGCCACAACAACATGTATAGTAAAAAGATGTAAACTTGAAATTACTAGCTTTTACTGCTTTTAGTTCCTTGATTGAATGTGGACATTTTTTTCCCTTCTCAGTACCGCAGGCACAACTACAACCCCGACAACTGGGATAACTACACCAACCTCAGGCACAACCTCTCCTTTTGCTGGGACCGGAACACCGTCCACAACCACCGGCTCTGGCTCTGGCACGACCACAACAACCACGCCTTATGGTGCGACTCCTGGGGGGGTGTTAGGAGGGATAGGCAATGGCATGGGACCTACCGGAGCTGGCATGACCACCGATGACACTAGTGATGGTGGGCTAAGACTTGTGGACCAATTCTCAGTCCTCATTTTGAGCTTCATGGTGATGATGATGAGAAGACTCTAGTGGGGCTTAGAAATATTGGAAGGATGAGATGGCAGTGAGTGGGATATGACTGGCCATCAATGGGGGTGGGGTTATATGATGCTGTGTTTCACTGTAGATGTGAGTGATTAAGTAGGTGTTGAACTTGTATTAGGAACAAAAAACGTAAGGTTTTATAACTAAATTAGTTTTGGGTTCTGTTCTTAAAATCTGCTACCTCATGAGCCTTTTTTGATTCTTTCTGAGTAGTAGTGCTATGGTGTTGCTTATGGGATTCTCTTCTGCTCTCTCTCTCTCTTCCAAAATGCTCTCTTCGTCATGTACATCTTCTGAATCTTCTTTAAGAGGTTAGTAGTTAATTACTCCGGTAACAACTTGGTCTCACCATTCTTGTACGGTATGGTGAATTTACTGCTCATGAGCATGGACGGACACCGGTGCATTTCATTTTCCTTTGCCTTTTGAGCGAATTATAAGTTTACACTTTAAAAACAATAAATGACAATAATTTTATTTCTTTCAAGGAATGAATAAAACAGGGAGAAAATCCATACATGGAGTTACTCGATTTTAGCTGATTGCCTGAATCTAACTCTGTTTAGATAGAGACATGATTCGGGGGAATGAATAAAACAGGGAGAAAATTTTGAAAAAAAATTGCAAATTTCTTTGCCAAAAAAGTCGTCAAGCATGATAGTCATTTTATTTTCATCTCTCCGGTTTTCTTTTCTCCAAACATAACATGAAAGTTAGTGTTTATGATCCATGAACACCAAGTTGGCTTTTCGATATATATATTTATGATATTTATTATTTTGACTGATAATTTTATTTTTATTATTTATTCATAAACTCAAAATATATGCTCCTTCAGTCCTAGGACTTCATTTGTAATGAAATTTGCATTCATATATTGGGAACAAATTCTTATAAATGAATATAATCACTAAAAAAAGGTTGATTACTAGTTAGTAGTATAAACCGATTTTTTTTTTTCTTTTTACCTTCAACTCTATTACAAGTTGTAAATTTGTTATAGTATTTTTTAGTAATTAAATATTTTTTGAGACCTTAAATAATTATGGGAGGCACAGAAAAGTACGTAAACAGAAAAAGAACAGTCTGGAAAATGGAGTCACATGTTAGACAAAGTCAGCAGAAGGCCACCATATATGGTTGTTTGGGAGAATCTCCATTATAAGGGTGCTTGGCTGTCCTTCATGTCATTCGGCCGTTGCATCATATTCATCACAAAAACAATCTAAAATAAAACACTCCCTGACTTCATTAATTTTTTAGGAGAATTTTAAATTTTTTTTTAAAATTAATTATATTACTTTAAAATATTAAAATATATGTTTTTTTTAAATTATATTGTTTAATTTATAAACTAATATATAATGTAATAAAAAACAATATATGATATGATTAAGTAATGTAATTAGATTTTTAAGATTCTTTAAAAAAGTTAATAAGGTTTTATAAATAGAAATGGAGGAAATATATAAATATGTAGAATCAGTATTACAACCAAAGGCCTTGTAGCCTAGTGGTAATAGTATCTCTCAAGTGGGAGGAGGTCACAGGTTCGATCCCGTCGTTGTAACTTCAGGTCGTTAATGCCTGCCCGAGCCTATGAGCTCCATTTAAAAAAAAAAAAAAGGAAATGACAAAATAGAAGCATGTTGCAATATGTCATTACAACTTCTATAAAGGATAGTAAATTTGGTATATGACTGATTAAAGGATGTAGAGAAGGCGCTTGTACATAAACCACAAAGCAGAGGAAGCTATTCTGAGACTTCACTGGTAGTAGACTAGTGCTTTAATTGTTAACTATTCCTGCGTCTATGGACATGAGAGATTAAGAGCATGAAAGAAAAAGGACACTTCGATGGGTGGATTATTAATTGAATAGGCAGTGGTAACTATTCATCTCCTGATCTGCGAATTCGTGTTTGCATCACAAATCAACCTACCAAATAATAATGTTCTGGTTGATTATGAAGATGAAAATTGAAACACTTCTAAAAATGGGCATAATTGACGGGAACTTTCATTTAGTGATAAAGATAGATTAATAGCCATGCAGACCCAAAAAATGGGCATCAATACTGTGGAATTCAATGACAGTAAATATTTCCTACATGAAGACAAGAGAATGAAAGCATGAATTTACGGTCTAATGATAATGATAGATGACAACAACAAAAGACAAGATAAAAAACAGAAGGTAAGTAAATAAATACATTGTCTCTAATGAAACATACAGCTTAAAGTTCACACCAACATGTGTTGATGTATATACAATTCTGAACTGGTAAAAGCAATGAGTGGAGACGTCTTATGTCCATTTTCATGCCCCTATGCCCTGCTCTCCTGAGCTGGTCTTCCAGAAAGTGTATGGCCCCTCTGACGGTCAATTTCTACATTGCTAAGAAGTAAGATTGCAAAATGATATGCTCTCTCTAAAGGAAATATCATAGACTGTTTAAGCATCATACTTGTTTATCTTTTTGGCATAGGCATGGACAGGGAATGAGAGCGAATGATTCGGTGAGTTGAAACAAACGGGTAAATTTACTATATTCCAAGACTAATATATTCTCTCAAGGCCCCTAATTTTATGCTTATCATATCTCCTCAAATCCAGCACTGTCATATTGCCTTCTCTTCTCTGTGTCAGACAAGATACTGTACGAAAATGCAACCGCTTAAAGTGTTCTGAAGCTGCAGGATTGTCAGCGTTTTTATCAGGGTGATACCTGCCAAATTTATGAAAATAAATTCATAATAATCATATTTTTTATGAAATAATAACAATAATCATATGTTCTTTATACAGTAACTCAGTAAGTACTAGAAAAACTTCTTAATACTGCGAGACTTGACCAAAATGGGAGCATGAAGGAAATTCTGTTGAGAACATGATCTTCTTAATGAACATTTAAAAAGATATTGTTTAAAACGCCATAGTTGCAGCTGATTTCCCAGAAGCGGTGATTACAATTATCAAGAGAAAATGCCGTTGGGCTCTCAATTGAGAATATAACTTTGGTGATCCGGACTCTCATTACCCAGGATTAGAATATCAAAATTGACCATGCTTGTGGGGAAGTCAACCAGTGTGCTAACTGGCTTGCCTGAGCTGCTCATCACTTTGAGGGTCAATGTTGTTGTTCCTTAATTTCTTAGGACAACCAGGATATCTAGTGCCCTCTTCATTACATTTAACTAATTTTTTTTAGTTCTTGTTATAAGGCACAAACTACCATTTCTCGTAAACTAAGGAATAAAAGTTAAGTCATTAAATTAGTTCAAAATTGATAATTTTTTCAACTACACCCTTATTTTAATGGTGTGGGTTTAAATTAGTTAGTTAAAAGTGATGGCATAATGAGAAAATAGTAATAAATGAATTAGTTAGAAGTAATTGGTGTCTCTATTAAGGACGTGTCTTATAATAAGAACTAGAGAGAGAACTTTCAATTGCTTGTTAGAATCTCGTGATTTGGTTGAAAGATTCTTTATATAAGGATAGAGGGAGTATATAGATAATTCATTTAAATTAAACTTCATTTCATTTGCAGATAAATTCCCCAACACATTTATCCTATTATTTAAAAAAGGACTAATTCAAAAAATAGGAGAGTTCATATTTAGAGTTTAGGGCTTGTTTATTTATTTGTTGCCTTCATCTTTTTTAGAACTTGGTGTAATGGTTCTCACCATCAATTTAGGAAAACGACTTTAGGGCGTTAACTATACAGTAAAGAATGTCTCTATTGCTTTTTATCTCAATTTCCTCTCCATTTAGTGCATATACCATTAAATCAAGTTTTAATTATTGAGATTTGATCTATTTAATATGATAGATTTTTAATCTATTTAATGTTATAGTAAATATATTAAATCTCAAACATTAAAACTTCATTTATTAATGGTATATACCTAAATGGAGATGAAACAGAGACAAAAAGCAGTGGATTAATTAGATGTTTGTTGGTTAAAGTGAGATGCCTAAATTATCACATAAGATAATCGCAATTATGGCTCAAACCAGCTAACAATGAAAGCCGGATCGCCCCTTTCTCTGGCCTATAGTTGGACCGTCCGGCCTAAAAACATCGCTATACAATCTGAACTGGTAAACGCAATGAGTGGAGGCTTCTTATGCCCATTTTCATGCCTATGCCTGCTCTCCTGAGCTGGTCTTGCTCAAAGTATATGACCCCTCTGAAGGTCAATTTCTACATTGCTAAGAAGTAAGATGCCAAAATGATATGCTCTCTAAAGGAAATATCATAGACTGTTTAAGCATCACAGTTATTTATCTTTTTGGCATAGGCATGGACAGGGAATGGGAGCGAATGACTCGGTGAGTTGAAACAAATGGCTAACTTCACTATATTCTAACTACAATCACTACAAAAAAAAAAGCTATTTTGTAGCGTTTCATTTGTAGCGGTTAAAAAACACCGCTACAAACTTCAACATTTG
>JBAGKO010000005.1:12078516-12091651 GCA_037177275.1 Acacia concinna | reverse complement strand
GGCTGTCCTTCATGTCATTCGGCCGTTGCATCATATTCTTCACAAAAACAACCTAAAATAAAATACTCCCTGTTTTTATTCATATGACTTCATTAATTTTTTAAGAGAATTTTAATTTTTTTTAAAAAAATTAATTATATTACTTTAAAATATTAAAAAAAATATATTTTTAAATTGTATTGTTTAACTTATAAACTAATATATAATGTAATAAAACACAATATATGATATGATTAAGTAATATAATTAATTTTTTTAAAGTTCTTTAAAAAAAATTAATAGAGTTTTATAAATAGAAACGGAAGAAATATATAAATATGTAGAATCAGTATTGCAATTCTTATAATGATAAAAAAAAGAAAAAGAATCAGCATTACAATTTTTAAAGTCTTAATATCCACCCACATCACGTGCTGCCCCATTTTGATTTTGTCTCCTCACAAACCCTCCGTATCAGGTTCTTTATTTTTTTAAGTTTAGAGTTGCTATCAATACTATGAATTTTTTTGAGGTGTAATTAGTATTATATAATATTTAAATTAGTGTAATTAACACTTTTATATAAATTGTCTTTTTTTCTATAGCCATGTCAGCATTTAACATGCCACATAACTATTTATTATGTCAGCTAATTTATAATTAAAATTGCGCCTGATTTTTTTTTTTTAAAAAATTCCATTGTTTTGGATTTCAATGAACTCTGCAAACATAGTAGACTGTTGAAAGGAAGAAACTTTTTCTAAGGAACTTTTTGTTTTTCTTTTTAATTTAAAGGGCATCTTAATTATAAATTAGTTGACATATTAAATAATTAGTGGTATTTTTAATACTGACGTAGCTATGGATAAAACAATCGTTTATGTGTCTGTTAATAAATAGTGCTAATTGCACATATTTAAATACATCAGAATGCTAATTGTACCACAAAAAATAGTTCAGGGTGCTAATTGCACCACAGAAAATAATTTAGAGTGCTAATTACACCTTAAAAAATATTTCAGGTGCTAAGCTCACTTTTTCCTTTTTTAAATACCAATGGGTTTCCAAAAATGAAATCATTATATTGGGTGATGGGTGTAAAATTTTTATAGGGGCAATTTTTTTAAATACAACAATTTTCTTCACATGCAGTATTTGAATATAAAACTTTGCATGTGGCAAAAAACATTAAACTTTTTTTTTTGGCAGCATTTAACTTATGGTTTCTTGTTTTTAATTATTAGCTTGGTGACCATTTTGAATTTACATAATTCAATTTATACCGTTGCACAAGTGGGAGCTGAGCTGCTTTCTCTGAATTTTGTCTGCTTACGTTATTCATAAAAGTACATGAGTATGCTCTTGAGAATTTAATATCATGATTCTCTCTCTCTCTCTCTCTCACTCTCCCGCGCGCGCACACAAACTCACTGCACAAAAACCTATTTTTCTACTTATTATATTGTTTTTTTTATGAATGTGCATGCATACTTGTGCGTGAGAGAGAGAATTAACAATGCACCTCTAATTATATTACTATTACCTCTGGTCCTATTTATAAGACCCAATTGACTTTTTTGGAGAGTCCTAGGAAAATCCTAAAAAAGCTAATTACATTATTTTAAGACATTAAAATTTATCATCTTTTTTTAAATTATGTTGTTTGACTTATGAACTAATATATAATGTAATAGAATGTGATACATGATATGATTAAATAATGTAATTAGTTTTTTTAGGATTCTCCAAAAGAGTCAACTAAGTCTTATAAATATGACTGAAGGTAGTATTAAACATCTTCATATCAAGTATCACAACCAAAAAGTTGGCCCACCCACTGAAAAATATGATCAGCAAAATTAGAAAGATTGCTATAAAGGGATTGAAGTGTTACATTTGGAGAAACGGATAACTGTTCTGATTAACTGATAGATCCAACAAATCCATATTACACGAACGATTATAATGAACTTCATATTCAAAGTTGATTATTTCCGCATCTACACAACTTAATGCCGCAACATTGCACTAAACCAAGGAAAAAAAACACACACTAACACATTGAACTACTAGTACTGATTTAATTAGTAATATTATTAGTATTAGTACAATATCTTTGTTTGTCTGTTTGTAATGGAATCCGCACATGGCGTGTTTATTTATAGGCACATGGTGAGTGTACTTACTAGATCAGTGGTATCCATAGCTTTTGTTGCTCTTGTGGAATATTTGGTCATACATATATATAGCAGCAGCTCATGTACTATCAGCAACCAATATCATTGAATGTGAGGACCATTATGTGTCTGAATTAACAAATATGAAACAAGTTATTGGCCAAGATTTGTGGATTGTCCATGCTTCTTCCATTTCTTTTCACTTTGCCTACAATCTGATTTTGTTATTCTCTTCCACCAAATCCACCTCTAACTTCTTGTTGGAACTGGTGTTTGGGGCCTCTAACGGGTTACCTAATACCTTTGATACTCTCCATCATCCTTTATAGTAACCCAATTTTTCAATTTTTTTGCCCTTTTGATCATTAGATTCTAGACAGAATTAATAACATTTTGATGATCTAATGGTGCATTTTTTACTGTTTTTTTTTTTAAAAAAACCATAAATTATCTCCTCTCACTAGTAATATTCACAAAGAACTTTGGCCTATTGCACAAATAAAATTAATTTAAAATTTTAATTAACTTGGATTTTAATAGTTTCTGATTATTCTTACAAAATTAACTTACTTGTTTGTAATTTATAAAATTTTAATTTAATTTCTATCGCCAAAATTTTGGAATATATATTTTTATCTATATTATTAATGACTAATTGTACATTCTCTTAACTCTCATCAGTGCACTACTTTTGTGAGGCTCTTTTTTTTTTTTTTGCTGCTTAGAGCCTCCGGTATCCGACACTCTTCAAGTACTGACTAATCCGGAGTTTACCTGGGATGGGCTAATAAGGATCGAACCCAGGACCCAAAAAGGATCCCTCAGTCATGTCTCCATCCTACCTATCTTTTCTATACTTCGATGCTTTTCAAGTTAGTTTATCCCCCCTAACAAAATTAACACACCCACGCACACAAGACAATATTTACAAAAATATAATAATAAGAATTCAACTCGATGAACTTAATCACAATTATTTACTATGAGACCCAAAAGTTTTAATTTTCCCGTTGATTTTCCCGAGGTTCAAAAATTTCTGAGTTTACACTTGGATTTTCTCTCCGTGTATTGATATGTCTACGGATTTCAGTATGATACCGCAATCCATACATCTTGGGGAAAAAATGGTTGGGAAGTAACACGATTGAACCAGAAAACGTTACCCAACGTTACCCAACCTCTCGTGTAGAAGATTTATTCTTGTCCACTGATAGTGTAGCAACTTCTTGAATATTTTCAAATGCATCTCTTTCATTAAAATGATCTCTGAGAAATTCCACAGCCATGAATGTTAGCGCAGAAGCAGGAATATACCATGTAATCCTAGGGATGCTCCCTTTAAACATCCCTTTCATGCCTTCCATAGCCCATATGTTACGGATCGCATCCAACCAACCATTATACCTAGGACAACATAACAAAACATAATTACCAGCATCAATTTAGCTCGGTCCCTCAAACAAGAATAGCCCCAAAGTTCATAATTACTCTAAGCAAAAGAACATGGTATGTATCCTCATGACAAGTCTGCACCTGCGATAAATTGAATGAATAGTCACAGAATTGGCTTGCTACCTTATAGTGGAACCTTGCACTTGCAATCTTGTTTTGATGACATCCAAGGGAGTAGTGAGATAAGCACTAAGACCTGAAAAAGATCATTTCACACCAAAAATTATTAATCATGAACAATTTTCTAATTGAAGGAAAGCATAGGACATACCACCAGCTAAGCCTCCTAACACAAGTCCCTCTAAAGAACTAATAACATGCCAATTCGAGCTTGATATCCACTTTTGCTTCCCATATTCTGTCAAATCTTTCATACCTTCGTAGAACATTACCTGTAAGTAAAAAAGCAATAAAGCATGGTAAATTTGTAGTTCTTTTTCTGAAGTCAAGCCATCACTAAAGTGGTTCTTTATAGAGCATGAATCTACTAAAACTATGGATCATGTATATACCATCAGTCCGGCAAATGGGACATCCCTTGCCAGAGTAGACCAGTATCTGCTAGAAACAAGAAAAAATTAATATTTATGCACGAAATCGAGAGAAAAGGAAGAACAAATTCAGACTTCAATGATTCACTAATAAAAAATGGATATATTATGAGGGTATATATATAGACTACAAATAGATGCCTCTATCTATTTGCAAGCGTGAAAAGCCTCAGAAATCTTATAGCAAATTGCTGTAGGTTTAGTGAAAACAAATATATGCAATTCATGATCATGACATAGCATGAACAGGGTGGCTTTGCTTGCGCCCAGGATATCATGCTGAATAGTGCACCATTTCCAACAACTTTCCAGATGAAAAAGGTGTCCTCCAATGGCAATATGCTAAATAATGCTAGATTACACCATTAAGATAAATAGAGAGCTCTTCTGGTTACCCTGCATATAAACCCCTTAAGCCCTGCACTTTCCATATCGAGCAACCAGCATGAAACATTCCTGTATAGTAACCATAAATTTGAGTGCTAGGCTTCTTCGAAATGCTATCTTTCATAATGATAGAATGCCACGATGAGGTTGTGCCTTGAACCTGCATGCGTAGCTTGATCACTTCGCATGGAACATACACAAAAGAACCAAGTGTATCTCCTGAAAGTATCAACAGAAGGCAGAGATGAGCCCTTAGAGGTATACTCAAATGCTCATGATTGTAAATACTCCCTTAGTCCTAATTATAAAGACCTTTTAGAGAATTCTAAGAAAATCCTAAGAAACCTAATTACATTACTTTAAGATATTAAAATTTGTCGTTTTTCGTCAAACTATGTTGTTTGACTTATGAACTAATATATAATGTAATAAAACACAATATATGATGTGATTATATAATGTAATTAGCTTTCTTAGAATTTTCCTAAGATTCTCTAAAAGGCTTTTATAATTAGGACCAGGGGGAGTACATAAAATACACAATTACAAGCATTGATCCAACAATAAGAACATTCTGACATCATACTGCACAGTAATGATGAAATACTAAAACATCTTTGAGATATGAGATTGGATAGCAATTCAGAAATTATTAAAGTAACACATAATGATAATTTGTCACTTAGACATATTACAAGTCCTTTCCTATGCATGCCCATCAGTGACTCCTGAAAAATATACAACCTTTGGAAGTTGGGTGATATAAAAGTAGCTGGAATTATGGGATCCAGACTTACCAACAGCTCCAGAAATGAAATGTGCCCAGTGGCCACCAAGACTAGGGTGTGTGTCCTCAATCCACTTCTTAGTGGACTCTATGACACCAAAATATGTTGCACCAGTAGCAAGAGATCCTGTAACGCCCGGCATTATACCCCTGTAAAAGCCTACATATTTCAAATCAATCATGGAGGACAGATATTTAAAAAGCACATAGCCCACGGTGTACAAACGTTTGTGTTTAAAAAATGGCTCAAGAAAAATATCAAGCATATATTTATCCGTAAATTGGCATGATGAATAGTTGTAATCAAAATCAACAAACATTATAGCCAAAGAATTGACAATTATAACTCAAAAAGGTGTACCTCTTAATCCATCAGCCTGCCAAACAGAACGCACCATCTGTAGTATGCTCTTCTGATTCTAGATGATACGAATGAAATTCCAGAACAATGACGAAAGATTCAGCTAAAACTAAAACATATGACACAGCCGTGCCAACGTAGCTTTTGTTGCTAAACTTAAGAGACTATAAGTACATCAATGTTTGAACAAGTATCTATAATGTCCAAAAGTATTTACAAACTGTCATTTTACCTGAATTCCATCAATAATTGATTGACTTTGCATTCGTGTTTTAATGGTGTCCACTGGATGCATCATCCCTTCTCCAAAAGCACCAGCAATAGCTCCCCAAACAAACTCTCTCCAGACTTCAATAACATCGATATAATACATATAAGACAATTTATTCTTTTTAACTGTATTTCTACGAGAGGGAAAAAATATTCTCATGAAAATAAGCTTTGCTTGGAAGAAATGAAAAGGAGACAGCATAAACAAACATTGATTATCATTTTTCATTCTCTGCAAGCCCCAATTAAATTTCATGAACCATTGAAGCCCCTGCCAGAGGGCCAGCATCTTTCCATGAGATTTCTAGAATGCCATATCATTTGACTTCATCTCATATTATAAACACATTTTTCACGAAATAAATAATGTCTTTAATAGATTAAAAAGTAAAACAGCATACGAGTTATGCCAACTTGATGCAGGCATATCTAAATTTCTCCATCAGATTATTTAAATTCATATAGCGCATCAAGACACCAAGTGAACTGAATTGTAAATATCCCCAAATTAGTATGTGAGCACAACATCAATTTTACTCCTCATAACAAATAATTTAAACGCCAATTCCAACATTTCTCCCAAACAAGCAATTCGCCTATCAACTTAAAAATGGTCACTATATGCATCTATTGCCCAAGAAAGATATCTATGAGAATAACCAGCGGCCAGCGCTAATTCTTGTGAAGTATAATTTGTTAATTCTTATTCCAAAAGACTCAATAAATAAATCATTCAAGTCTTTCCTCCACCTTTGGAACAACTCAAAACTAAACCAGTGCATCCCGTTGTTTTTACGTTTTCTTTTTCATTAATCACGGTCGACGAAATTTCTTCTTGAACCTAATATTTGAGTAGCTTCGAAGTCAATAGCTTACCAAAAAAGTGAGCATGAGGAACCTGTACATTCCCGGAAGATGAGTTTTCAGCCACCATTGTAATAGCAGAGGCAATGCCCAGCTCCCTCCTTCTAGGGTTTAAGCGCGCTCATATTTCTGGAGAATTCAGATTACAGTTACGGCTTGAACTGAAGCGAAGGTTTTAGAACTTTTCTTTCTTCTTCTACTTCTTTTTTTCCTCCCCCTTACATAAAAGCAAGAGCTTACAGCGGAGAGAAAGCCGGCCCACGAATTCTAGGGAGGCTGGCACAGAAGACCCCGGGAGGAAATTAATTTACTGTGAAGGATTGTAGATTTTTGGCATTTGGGAGCCAACTGATAAATTTTGAAATTGTCCCTCAAAAATAAAACTGTCATATTTATTATGAATATTATTTATTGATTTATATCTTAGTTCACATCTAATATTTTTAATATTTCTTCCACATTTTAGTCTATCAAAATTGACTCCATGTGTCAATGTTTTTGGCCACCAAATCAATATTCTTAACTATTAAAATTGACTAAGTTTATTTAATCTTTAAGAACACTTTTATGTATAAATAGAAGCATAATAAAGTATTGTAGAGACATAACTAGAATTAGTAATACAGGTCAAACTATCAAAATGGTTATGGACTGGAGGCAAGAGGAATGAGTACACTGTTAAAGAGGGGTATGTGGTGGCTAGGAGAGATACTTTACAGAGAGATGGAAATTGTCCTGAGTCATCAAATCACGCTCACAGGCAGGTTTGGAAGGAGGTGTGGCAATTGAAAATCCCTCATAAGGTTAGGAATTTTTTATGGCGATTATTAATGAAGGCTTTGCCAACAATGCAAAACCTGGCCAAAAGGAAGTGTAGCACAATTGATCTCTGCTTAATATGTCAAAAGAAATCCGAAACTTGGGAACATTTATTTTTTGAATGTGAATGGGCTGTTCTAACATGGTTTGGAAGTAATTTGTCCCTAAAGCCAAGTGTGGCTATGTCTTGTGGTGCTGATCAATGGATTGTTGATTATTTATGTAATTCTAACTTAAATCAATGGCAAAAATCCTTGTTTGTGATGACCTTGTGGCAGATTTGGAAAGCTCAGAATGCGTGTGTTTTTGAAAACTGCAAACTTGACCCTGTTTTTACATTTACTCAGGCGGGCAGCATGCTTCATGAGCTTTAGGAAGTGAAGAAGTGGGATGAAGCTGAGGGAAGAGAATTAGCCATGGAATGCAATACGAGGAAAGAAGAAAAATCCTGGAAGCTGTCGGAAGGTAATACTTTAAAAATTAATACAGATTGTGCTTATGATCAGATATCAAATAAGGCAGCGGTAGCTTTTGTAGTTAGAGATATGAATGGTTGGTTGCTGGATGGGGGAACCCGAATTATTGAGGTTGATTCGGCTTTCATGGGGGAAGCTGTTGCAATTCTAGATGCTTTAAAATTCTCCCACAATAATCAACTTTTGGATCTATGCTTAGAGTCTAATAATCAATTATTGATTAATTGTATTAACAGGGATTCTTCTCCGAGTGATTGGAGGTGTACTAATATCCTTGAACATATTCAGGAATCAAGGAAACTAATTGGGAACCATACTTGTTGTTGGATTTCCAAGAAAGCAAATTTGGTAGCTGATTGGGTTGCCAAAGCTTCGCTCGGTGGGTCTTGCCCGGTGTCTTGGGTTTGCCATCCCCCGAATCCTCTTAGGAGTCTTCTGGAGAATGATGTAAGGTCAGTTTCTAGAGATCCTGGTTAGGGATCGTGCTGCATATTTTGGTTTGTAAATATTAATAGGCAGCTTTTATTTCTGTTATGTTTGGCTAGGGTTTGTTCTGTGTAATGATACTACTTATGTATGGGCTTGTTTCTGGAATCTATCGATTTCTTTGGCAAAAAAAAAAAAAAGGAGCTGTGCTTGAGAGCATTGGGTTTAGAAAATTTCAACAAATCAAGAAGAAACACTTCTCATGATAAAATGAACTATTGCCACATAAAGCAGCATAACAACAAAAAAATAATAACGTTACTCAAAAGAAGAGAGAAAAGAGAAGCTCAGGGAGAGAACTCGGTGTTATTAAACCTTAAGATTTTAATCTCAGTCATAGTGACCTCATCACTCTGCACATTGTGTTTTATAGGCACAAATCACTTGATCGCTGAGGAACAATAATACTTATTAAAGAAGTTTTAATGATAATTAAACTATCAATTAAAAAACAAGAATTAGTATAATAAAACTTTTTAAACATTATTAAATCCGATCAATTAAATCACATCAATGTAATGGTTAGTTCAAAGACCCCTTTTATTAGTTTTTTTTTACTAACCTGAGCTCACATATTATTCTACGTTATGACGTTCTCAATCTCAAGTTGACACGACACTTCTTCTTTTAACATGCTCACACATAATTTTTTTTTGGGACCAAACTCACGTAATATTTACAACACAACAAACGTACAATACCCACTAATACAATGGGAAGAAGAATGAGTGCAGGTTGGCACCAAAGATTGAGGATATGTCAACTATAAATAGCAAGAGTTAAATGTTGAAATTCATGTTATGCACCAAAGATTAAGTTGTGTGTTTTATGAGTTGGATTTCTATCATCATCCCCTCTCATTTTATTTTTATATATAATCTAGTATCCATCGTTAGATTAAAATAATAAATGGTTCAAATTCAATTTTTTTTATAAAATTACATAAATAAGTAAATTTAAACTTTTAAAATCTTTCTTGTTTAACTAAACTTTTAAAATCTTATCTAACCATCCACAATTGCAAACCAAAAATAAATTAATTTATTAAAAAAATAATTTTATAAAATATTAATTCTAAATTATCCATTTTATGATCTAGGGACCAGGAAATGAGATTATGAAAAGATAGTAAAAAAAGTGGGCAATTAGAGATTCCTCTCCCGTATTATATTTTTGTCTTGCTAGTATTTCTCCTTTATAATTAGTTCGGTTATTCCAAAACAATTTCATTTTATTCATTGGGCTAATTGCCTTTAATTGTATTCCTACTTCTTTATATCTGTATACCAGTCCACATGAAAACTACGGCAATAAACCCTTAAAACCACTCGTTTGGTAAAATTAAGTCATAGCATATAAAATCAGACCTAACAAGACCTAGTTAGGAATAGATAGTTGCATGTTCAACGCTTAAAAGAACACGTGCACTACTACAAAAAATATCTTTAACATTCGTATTTTAGGGTTTTTAACATCCCTTTCTGAGGGACGTGTATCTAGGGAACGTAAAAAAAAACAAAGAAACGTCATCTAAAATTTTGGGAACGTGGAAAAGACATACGATGTCCCAAAACTTTTTTGGGACGTGGTATGCTTCATGTTGGGACATACCACATCCCAAAAATTGGTATTTGAGACGTGGTATGTCTGCTTACCACGTCCCGAATTTCCACAAATTTAGACAGTTTATGGTAGGGGAGCTTCGACATTGCCAGTGTAGGGAGTGGGGAGTTGCGTCATCTCAGATTGGATGCCTAAAGCTATTCGTTGCGCGTGGGCAGGGATTCTTCTTGCGGCAGGAGTACGAGAGTACTGACATTGCGCAACGCTCGTCGGGTGTCGACATAGCATGATCGCTGACGTCATAGATTAGGCTGCTAGAGTTGTGACGGTCGCGGCATGAGGAGTTGACTGTGGTTGCTAGCCCTCTGAGCACAATGGCTTCCAAATCAATCTTTGAGTGTGGAGATTGGTACTTGGAGGTGCTTGAGAGTTGTGACGATCGCGCTGTGGGGAGTCGACCGTAGTTGCTAGCCCTTTAAGCAAAATGTCGACAGCATCAAGTTTTGAGTGTGGAGATTGATACTTGGTGGGGCTTGGGAGCTATGATGGTCGCAGCATGGGGAGTCGGCCTTGGTTGCTAGCCTTCCAAGCACAATGTTGGCAGTGTCGACCTTTGAGTGTGGAGATCGATACTTGGTGGGGCTTGGGCGGTGGCACCGAGGGAGATGGGAAGAAAGTGCTCGCGACATATGGAAGAGTGTGGTGAGGAAGTGCAATGGGACACGAGTTGGGCACACACAAACGAAAAAGAAAAGAAAAGGGATTACGGAAATGAGAACCCTTTAACATCCCGAATAATAAAAGGGACGCAGAAATGAGAACCTTCCGCGTCCCAAATAATAAAAGGGACGTGGAAGGGTATCTTCCATGTTCCTTTTCTTATTTGGGAGGCGGAAGCCTAGAGCTTTCACATCACTTTTTCTATTTGAGACGCAAAAGAGTTGGGCTTTCGTGTCCCTTTTCTTATTTGGGACATGGAAGCCCAGAGCTTTCATGTCCCTTTTCTTATTTGGGCTTTCTTGTCCCAAAAAACAATAGAGACGTAAAATCTAATCATTGGTTCCATGTCCCTAATTAAATTAGGGAAGCGAAAGCCCAGAGCTTGCGAGTCTCAAATATTAATTAGGGATGTGGAATATCTTCCGCCTCCCACATACTATGTACTCTCCTTTATAAACGAGTGCAATAGGTTAAATAGTGACTACGTAAATTATAAATATGCCACTGCCTCTATTTTTTACATTATTTTTTAATGAAACGGATGTACTTTGAGATGTAAAAACTATATTACGTAGTAGTGGTGGGCCCGTTCAACAAAACAACAACATCATCATGTGGGTCTCAAGTTGTTCAATTAGGATAGATCAAATTATATATGATGTGAATTTATTTAATTCAATTCTATTTATATTTATAAATATAACGTTAAGGGTTCGTGCCGTGATGACTCCCACCTAGCTCTTTCCCAAACAAGCAAGGTAATCATATGTTAATCAACAATTTTTAATTTGTCCACTTCCATTATTGCAACCAAAATACCTCTTTTTAAAAATTAATTATATTCATGACATCCTGATTAGATGGGACATTTACTATTTAGTGCCTGCTTCCTCCAGCTGGAGCATTATTTGCTCTACATGACGAGATGGCTTATATATCTTAATGAATAAATATCAATACCGTATATAATCCAAAACTCGAACTTGTCCCCTGTGTTCCGGTCACCAACAACCAAAAAAAAAAAAAAAGAACTTGTCCCTTGTGAGAAAAGAGCTATATGTTACACTTTAGAATTTTTTAAAAATTTATTGCACAATCTTAAATTTACTTAATATATATAGAATAATGTAAAGAATTTTAGAAAATTCTAAAACTTAGGAGAGTCTCTATAAATATTTAGATATTTTGATTGAACTATTTAGAGATTCAATTTCAACTGTCCATTTAAAGACACGTGTCGAAATCTTAGAACCTCAGGGGGAGATTAAGTAGTATAAATAGGGGAAGCCATTTGCTCTCAAAGACAACAAAGAGTTTAAGTTCTTTCTTATAAAGCTCTCTTGTAAGCTTCATTGTAAAATTCTCTTTGTTTCAATACAAAGTTCTTTCTTTACGTATTTTTGAGTTCTCTTGAATATTCTTTTGAGTATTTGAGTGTGAAAGGCTAACTTGGTTAATTTGTGAGAGGCAACAAGAGGCTAAATGCTGCATAGGTACTTGTAAGGGACAAGCCTATGACATATAGCTTAGTCTAGCATAAAAATTATTGGCAAATCGCATCAACAATTCAAGGCACACAATTATTTAAGAAAAAATTATTCAGTTATAGGTTTTAAGGTAAAAGGGAAAATTCAACCAATATAATGTTCGGGTAAAAGGGCATAAAATATTTTTTGGTATAAAAATGTCCATGAAGTCTATAAAAGGAGGCAAAATTAACACATCTATTATCTTATGTGGTAGTTGGAAAGGTGAACTAGTTTGTATTGAAATAATTTAGTGTTTTAATATAGATTTAATTTTTTGCATTAGATCAATTAAAGCCATCGATATATATACTACTAAAAAAAATACCTTTTAACGTCTGTTTTAAAATCCTATCTACATCTATTTTCAAGCAGTTGTCTATATGGGAGACGTAAAAAATTAGCGTCTTTTTTAAAAAACAGACGCCTATAGAGACGTCTGGTTTGAGCAAAACGGACGCTCATATGGGCGTCTTTTTTTTCAAAACACAGACGCAAACATGCATCCTTTTTTTCAAAAAACATATGCATATAAGCGTCATTTTTTTCAAAAAACAGACGCATATAGGCGTCCTTTTTTTTACCTAACAGACGCCAATAATGTGTGTCCATTTTTAAAAAAACGGACTCATAGACAATTTTTTTTTTAAAAAAATTGTTCCTAAAGCAAATGCTTCTTTTTAAATTTCCTTTCCTTCTTGAAAGCAGCACCATTTC
>JBAGKO010000005.1:12063638-12075765 GCA_037177275.1 Acacia concinna | reverse complement strand
AGTTGAGACTTATGTCTCAGACATAGGTTATGGAGGCATTATCAAACAAAAGGTTGATGATAAAGAGCATTGTATTGCATTTACATCAAAACATTGTAATATAACTCAACAAAACTATTCCACAATTAAAAAAGAAATTTTAGCAATTGTTTTGTGCATTAAGAAATTTCAAAGCGATTTGCTAAATAAAGAATTTTTGGTAAGGGTAGATTGTAAATCTGCCAAAGATGTTTTGGAAAAGGATATTTCTTTTCTTTTCTTCATTATCAAGATATTTTGGTCAAAATAGTTTTGTTTATAATTCTTAATCCCTGATATATAGAGCAGTTGTTATTTAACAACCACCAAATATTTCTGTTTTTGTTTTACAAGACTAACCATCATCATTTTATCTTATAGTCCATTTATATTGAGCTCCAAGAGAATATCATGCCCTCTATGAATCAATGTCTAGATGTTTATGATTTTATTATATTAAACAATAATCTAAAACAATATACATTGATATTAAAAGGATAGAAAATTCATCTGGGGAGCTCAATAAATAGATTATAAAACAAAAATGATGACGATTGCTCTTGCAAAACAGAATATATAAGCGCAACAAGTAAGAAATTAAAAATAGGGATCGAAATAATGTAACAAAGTCTTACTTTTAAGCGATTCACCACATACACAATCCATCGTACAACGACCCACCGCACGTGATATATAGAGCTAAATGTTATACCCAAGTCTGCAAGGTGTACAGATCAATTAGATTCATAAAAAAATTCAGCACTAAACGAAAATAACTACACTTAAGGATAGAAAGTTCTCACACTTATGCGATTCACTGCAAAAATAGCAAAGTGCTGAAGAAATAATAGTACTTCCTTACAACATGCGCAACAACGAAATAACAAAGTTTGCCATTTAATACATATAAGATATACCAGTTAGCATGTTTGTAGTAAGGTAGACACAGTAGACGTACATCAGAATAGCGTGAATGACAGGGAAATCTAGGGGGTATGCCAGAAGTGGCCAGTTTGTGGGCTGTAGTTGAGAAGACCGCGCGACGAATGAAATTTGCCGAGTATGAATTGAAATCGTAGTAAAAATAGGGTTTTAAAGGCATTTATATAGCGGTTGTTTCAGAATAACTGTCAAATACTATATGTATGATGAGTTTTCAACACAAAACTACCACATATATTTCATTTAAATATGGCGGTTTTTCATATCTTTATTTAGTTTATATAGTGCTTCTTTATATAGAACAGTCATATATGTGACGGATATATAGCGCTTCAAATTTCGCGTCTTTATATATGGTCATTTTTGAAAAATAGCAATATATTTTTTTCATATTTATGACGTTGCTTTAAAAAAATCGTCATATATAACTAGGCGTTGATTCAAATCACGCCTCTCTATATATGGCAGGTATCCTATAATCGCGATATATACAGCGTCATATATATACACATTTCTGTAGTAAAATCTCAAACAAAGCTTGTCAATGAGACTTCTCTCATTCATAACTTCATAATTCAGTTTAAAAATAACTCATTATTATTCGCCCTTCAAATAAAGAAACTTACCAAACTCAAAAAAATAAAAAAGATATTCTAAAGAAATTTAGGATAAGATGTCATATAAAAATAAGATATTAATAATATCCTTGGACTGGCCGAAAAAAAAAAATCCTTGGGATCCCATTTGACAACTCATATATCTAGAATCTAGACTAATATAATAAGAAGACACTGCTAATAAATTTAAAAGATTTCTAAGATAATTTGAAATATTTAAAAGATACACCAAACCTTCTTAATAGTTAATAATATCCTTAGGATTCTATTTGACAACTCATGTATATAGAATAATATCCTAAAAAGACACTTCCAATAAATTTAAAAGATTCGTCAGATAATTCGAAATATCTGAAAGATACACCAAACCTTCCTAATAATGAAAATACTAAATGACGCTTTTAAATAATAAAATTACAGAGAAAATGAAATGAAATAATTTAATTAAGAGCTGATTTGCCTTACTCCACCCGCACCTTTTGATAGTTGAATGCCACACAATATACCTAATGAAATTGAATAATTGTTCTTTAGATTCCTATCACTTCATATTTCCCCCAAAAAAAAAATCCACTAGAACGAAAGGTGGTGATTAGTATCTGTCAATCCAATATTTTGCTTGAAAATTTCTAAATAGGCAGCATCTACCAATAAAATTTAAATAAGTTTTTTTTTTCTGGTTGGCCAAAAAAATGTAAATAACTTCAGCGCCAAGCTATTCTATACTTAATGGATCCCGTGGCCCACCTTCTTCCTCTCCAGTCTGGGTATATAGTTATTTGCATTTTACAGACGCACACGCGAGTCCCTCTCCAACCATCCATCTGTATATCACCTCACTGATAATCATAATTATGTCACTTTTTCATTACCCTAACTTCACCACGATACCATGCACCGCCAATTATAGCCTCGCCGTGGCCTACGAGGTATCGGAGGAAGACAAGCCATCAAACCCAACCAGTGGTAAACGTTTGGAGGCTATAATTGAGCTTCGTATACGACAAAACTACGCTCTGATCCTGGAGCCCATAAAAGGCCAGAGAGTCAGCTTGGAAGACGACTTTGTCGTTTCGCCGGAGCTCACTTTACAATTCAAGATTCCTCTGGCGCTTTTCCGCGGAACCGACTCCGGTATCTTACGCTGTCAAGATCACATCATTTCGGTACACCTGGCGTCGTTGCCGATCAACGCTGTTTTGGGCAAGCTTCTGAAACCCCACATTCACCACCACGCCGGTCTTCTAGCTCAAGGGATTCGCGGCCACATCAAAAGAGAGATTAAGCTTACTTTCTTCGTCGCAGCTTCTAAGATCGACTTGGCAGGCGTAGAAGAGTGCGACAAGATTCGAAGAGGCTTGTTGAGTTCTATCCCTCGAAGCCAAAATAAAGGTCAGTGAACATTTTAATTTTAGGGTAAATGTGCTGAATTATTTGTTATGAGCAATTAGTGTCCAAAAGTATTTAGATGTCTAATTAATACCCTTCCTAATAGACATATAAACTGCAGTTTTCTTCATAGTCAAGTAAGCTTTAAAAATGTCATATAAGTATTTAATATGCCATCTAATTTATAATTAAGATGCACACTAAATTAAAAATAAAAATAATTAAAAAGTTCTCCGAAATTTTTTTTCCTTCCAACACTTCATTCTTTATCAAAGGCTCTTACGTTTGCAGAGTTCATTAAAAATCCAAGACAATGAAACTTTCTTAATAGCTAGCATATTAAATACTTATGCGGCATTTTTAATACCAGCTATGGGCAGTTTGTGTATTTGTTAGTGAATAGTGTTAATTGCACCCATTTAAATATATCAGGGTGTTAATTACACTTTATAAAATAGTTTAGGATATTGAGCCTACTTTTACTCTTAATTTTATATATTACTTTTGTTTTCAAAATTATGTCCAAATATTTTTATATTTTAATTATTGGGTATTGCCCTCAAAGGTTTTTTAATTCAATGTTGTCGTGGAAGTTTTAGAGTAGTTAAAAATTAAATTGATATTGTTATGATTTTTGAAACTTCTAAAACAACATTAAATCTCAAAAACTTTTAAGGTAACCATATTTTTTTGGGTAAATTTGTACATTAACCCTTAATTATGTTTAGATTGGTTAACTATAGAGTAAAAAACTTACATACTCGTGCATTTGAGAAACTTAATGTTTAAGTATATTTCATGGTACAAAATAAACATGTGAGAAAAATTTTAACTTTTTGTAACATAAGAGTTTGGTCTTATAAATATGTTATTAAGATTGAACCTTAACCCATACATAAAATATACAAAAGAGTTATTTTTTAATTGTTTATGATATTTTACAAACACCACTTTTAGTTTGGTGTCATCCAGCAACAAAGTTATGATGCACTAGTGAAGCCACACAAAAAAAAAACAAAAAAAATTCTGATGTACTAAAATCACACGTTTAATTTGCAGACCTCTACCCATCTAATTAATTTTTTTACATGATGTGTAATTATATATTTTATTTATGGGTTAAGGTTCAATTTTAGAGACAATTTTTTTTTAGGGGTGCCCCGGTGCACAAATTAGTTTTTGTTTTTCCCTAAAATGCAGCAAATTTAACAACCTTCATGTGCTACTTGAAATTGTCTATAGTTAGATATTTAAGAATCAGATTTAAGGGTTATGGGATGAGGAATTGATTAAGGCAGTGTCAATAGTCAACCGGTCATTTTCTCTCACACTGCCACACAATTAGGTCCCTAGTCAACCCATTCCAATAGCTGCCACGAGCTTTCCCGATACTTCTCTACCTTTCGCAACTCAGCTCACATATTAATTGTCTTCGTCTTCTCCTCTCGAAATTAAAGAGAATGAACTCTATAAACCCTTAAATCTGACTCTAGATTATCCAGCAAGATAATTTTAAGTAGTGCATAATGGACGTATGAAGAAAACTAACGTGCTGTTAAATTTGTTCTATTTTAAATTGTTAATGTGTACTTTTTTCCCATGCAAAATTTATTTTTGTTAGATGCTCTTACATAAAACTTTGTTGATAAAATTACACCTAACACAAGCCAATTTAAAGTAAAACTTAATAAATGTTTGATGAATTTTAACGACCTTGGTGAATCTTTTTGCCACTTCCAAAATTTATTTGTATTATATGTAACATCCTAATCTTTATATTAGACTTCTCTTATAATTAATAGAGAATTAGCCATGATAAGTAGATTTACGTGATAATTATTTTTAAAAAATTATTTAAAATGTGAATTCTTATTTAATGAGATTTATTTATTATTTTTGTTAAAAATGAAAATAAAATAGAAGAAAAAAAATACGAGAGAAAAGAAAAAGAAAGAAAGAAATTAATATATATATATATATATAATATTTTTTTTAAAAATTAAATAAAAGGAATAGCTAAAAGGGACCCCTTTAGCTATCATGTGGGTGGGGTAATATAAATATACCCTTTATAAAAAAAATATAAATATCCCCAACCCTGTAGATTGCCACAATGAAGGGAAGAGGAGCGGGGAGCTCCCAAAGCACAGCGACAACCACAGTGTATAAGGTAAATTTTAAAGATCTATAAGGTATTAAAAAACACTTCTAGTCATAAAACTATCTCCATTAAAGTTATTCTACTTAATTTTCTCTTTCGCAATATTTTTAGATTAAATAATATTTTAGAGTTAGATTTTTGAACAAGTTTTGACTTTTGCCAATAGATGTCTATAGGATTGTAAAGTATGTTTAATAGTCAATTTTAATTAGTTTGATTTTGTGATTTAATGTTTGTAAGATTTTATAATTATTTTTTATAAATCAATTGATGAATCCATATATGATATTTTTACTTATTAAAACGAGTTATATAGGTCGATAGAAGTATTATTAAAGTTTTAATTGGTCTATATTATTTTAATCAAGTGAATATTTATAATTTAATAAATTTATACTTGAAACCCTAAATCTTAAATTGAGGATTTTGTACAATTGAATGGAATTGATGATAATTAATGTCCCAAATGAGTTATTGGGTTAAAAAAATATTTGAATTCATGTTAATACAAATAATTGAGATTCTAGTGTGAAATTGAAATCTTTGGATAGTTAGTTCCAAACTTTAAATTTATTTAATTAAGTTGATTGTTCTACTTTTAGGAATATATTTAGGTCAAGTTCCTTAATCCATTTTGTCAAGTTCTCTAACCACATGTCACAATGTGTCCTATTTATTGTATTTGATTTTATAATTAAATGATATTAATTAAAAAATAAGACACATGGTCATATGTGGTTGAAGAACCTAATAAAATGGATCTAAAGAACTTGATGTAAGTATGATCCTTGCTTTTAATAACTCAAAGAGTTATTAATATGTAGTAATTAATTGATGTAGATTGATTATGGCTTGCGTTTGACCTCTTGGACTAGAAGCTTTGTGGTATTACTAAACTTTGACGAGAAGCAATCACTTTCTTCTTGTTGTGCTTGCTTGTAACTTGTTCGTGAGTGGTTTTTTTTGTTGATACATGATAAAAGCTAAGAAACAAACATAAATAAATATGCTACTGCTAACCAGATTCCACGTGAACCAAGTCAGTGTCAAACTTATCTACCCAGTAGAATCCTATCTCTATGTTGAGTGCTCTTTTCACAAGATTGTCTGCAACTAGGTCTATGTTCCTTGGGATATAGCGAATCTCTACCTGCCAACAACGCTCCAATAAGTTTCGAATCTTCAATACCAAGCTTTGTTGCATGTGTATCTTGGTACATCCTTCACGACATAGTCTTCAGGCATCAATACAGTGCAGTCTGTAAGTAGAACTACCTTCCTTATATCCATGTCCAAAGTTTGCTTTAAATCAGTTAAACATCCCCATAACTTAGTACTTAAAGATCCCTTTTGTTGAATTCTCACTATAAATTCCCCATAGAAGTCAGAGAAGTTCTGAGAATGCATCATCTATAGAGAGTTTATACTAACATGAGGGGATTATTATTGAGTGAGCTTTAGGTATTTCATGACTCCCTTACAAGTTCACATTATGACATCGCTTGTTGTTTCTTCATGTGGAATCAGTTATGGCGGCTACATGGATCTTCAAAGAGCTAAGATATGTATTAAGCCCTTCGTTTCTAAATTTCCATAGCAGCCAGCACGATAAGGCAAAAAATTTTGCCCATTTAGTATCCTTCATTGAACCAACTAATTTAGACAAGTTTAAAGCATACAATTCCCATGTATTAACAAACTTTACGGTGTACCTGCCATGAATTATGCTCTTTCAGAAGCTTTTAGTTCTTAGACAATCCCTTAAAACATGTAATAAGTGTTCCATATCCTCTCCACATATTACACAAGTTAAATATATAGAACTATAAATTTGCAATTGGTTTATGATATGGACTATAAAGTTATTTTATTATTGAAATTGTCTTGTGAGACTTATTTTATTGAGAAGTTGATAGTAATATGATATTATATGAATTTGATGTTGATTTATGAGATTGGAAATATTCTCTTGATAACTTGTAAATTGATAATAGACTGTGATAATTTATGATGATTATATTTTTTAAGTATTGATATGAGAAGGGATGATGAATATAGATTTTTATGGGATGTTATTCTAGAGGAAATAAGGGGGTAAATTTTTGTACAAAAAGATGAAATAAGGTGATGAGCTTTCAAGTGTACACTGGGTAGCCCTTTAGCCCAATTGCGTTTAGTTAGGCTTTGATACCCCATTATTGTATTAGAGGGGGAACCCATTGTCCGGTCTTATATTTTATGGATTTTGACTAGCCCATGTCATTGATCGATGAGCTTCTTGAGTTGAATTAACAATCACATGAGTGAGTACTAGCCTATAGGCTTAGATAGAGGAAATAATGTGGGAGAAAATAAGGAAGGTCATATGGTAAATTGTTGTGTGTTGATATTTGTGAAGCCATGTGATAAATGTGAGATTGGGATTATAATATTGTAAATTGGTATACATGTAACCATGTTACATCTTTGATAGTGTTGTGTATTTATATTATTCTCACTTGATACCTCACAGGAACTTACTCGTATGCTTGATGAGATGAATTGTTGGTTGTTAAGGCTTTTGCCTCACCTCGTTGATTTTCCTTTTTTTTTCAGGTGATAGTTCTTGCTCTGGTCCATTAGGGAAGACTTCAGAAGCTTAAGCTACAAAGTTTAAGAGTAGTGTTTCCATCCACTTGGTTATGCAAAACATTGTATATTGTCACATTAGGGCCATCTTGCATATTCTGATTTATTTTAAGGATTTGATGATATCTAGATACTTTTGTTTTCGTTGTGTCAAGATAACTCCTGATGATTTTAGGTAGCCTAGAGGCCTAATGATTGTGTTTTAAACTTGTGGATTTACTCTTGGTTTGATATGGATATTTTGACATGCAATGATGAATTGTTTAGTTAAAGAGTTGAACTTGAAAGTAAATATCTATTAAGTGATTAAAAAAGGTCAAAGCCTAATTATGTACTTGAATTTATATCAAGTGGTTTTGTTCCTTTAACTATGAGTGTGCTTGGGACGAGATGGGATTGGGAAATCTCATTCCCGATCCCAAAAAAATTATTGTCGAATCAAGAAATTCCCAAAAAAATAAAAGTGCACTAAATAATAACTACAAAAATGATAAAATTACTAAAAAAATAAAAATAAAGGAATAAGAATGTATTCTCTAACACAAACCAAAAGTAGCATTAATTTTCTCAAAAAAACATTTAAATTTTTAAGTTTTTTATTTTTATGGCATAAGTTTACCAAAAATAATGTAGAATTTATGTATTACTCTTCTATATTGAGTATTATCTAGAAAATAAAAATTATGAAAAAGTATTAGGCACACTTATTTAATTAATATTGCATGATAAAAAAAATGAAGGGCTTTCGACCTAGTGGTATTTAGGTATAAGCAAGCAAAAACACACACACACACACAAAGCCCTTCATTTTTTCCATTTTACAATATTAATTACATTGCATTTTATTAAGTATGATAGTAGTTTAATAGTGATTTGAAAAAAATACTTGGTTAATTAAATATTATATGGAAATGATTTTTACACCATACACTGATCGGGAAAAACTTTGTCATTGAAATTTCACCTTAACCCTTCAAATTTATTGTATAAATTTTGTACTCTTTGACTCGAATTTATATTAATTAAATAAGATTAAATTTGAAAATTTGTTAAATTTTAAGATAATGTTAATAATATTTTAAAGTTAAAATGGACCAATAAACCGACATATAACATTTGAATTAGAAGAAAAGAGAATTGTAAGAATCGGGAAAAAAACTTTTTATAACAAAATAACTACTGGTTGGGTGTATTGATTGGTCTATTTTTTTCTGGGAGCATATAAAATGCTCATAACTATGATGAGTAAAATTGTGCTCATCACCCTATTTCACCATTAGATTGGATTTAGATGGTACATATTTAATTTAATTATTGTATTTAAAATAAAATTTTATTATATGCAGAATTAAAAATAAAGATAATCTTATAACTATCACTTATCATAAAAATAATTTATCATTTAAAAAATCATAAACTAAAAATTTTAAATCCGTTCAAATTTTAATTTGAACGGTTGAGATCTCATTATAATGATGAGAAATTGATCATAATTGTGATGAGCACTAAATGCAGATCCTTTTTTTTCCTCTTTCCAAATGTAATCTCTCACCTTATTAGGGGAAAAAGAAAATTTCATGAAGATTGAAGACCAAGATGAAGAGAAAGGTAGGTCAAGAAAATATAAAATTTTAAAAAAAGGGAGATGAAAGAAATTACTTAGAAGGATGTAGTAGTTATAAGAGACAAGAATAACCAGAGGAGAATGAAAAGCTAAAGAAGAAAAGCCAAAGAAGAAAACCCAAACTAATGAAGTGAACATTAGGAATTTTAATTGAAATTTAAAATTTAAAATTCAATCACATAATTAATGATATGATTTGTCTTAAATAATAATGATTATTAATAGATTAAATGTCATATGCAAAAATATTTAAAATTTAAAACCCAATCACATGGTCCATGTGTTAATTAATGCAAATTAATGCAATAATGATAATTAATAAGTTAGATAATCATAACATAATTATAAGAATCATAATCGATACTAACATATTTCAAACAATTTTTTTATAAAGATATTCATTTTTCTTTATAGAAGTTTACAAAATATATTAACATATTATCCCTTATTTTCTTATTATCGTTTAAAATTTATTTTATATTTTGATTTATGTTTTTATTTGTTTTTCTAACATATTAATTTTTACATTTCAATTGAATTATATTAGTGTAATATGACCAATTTTGTCTGAGTTGACCCTTAAATTACCACCTCAATTGGCTTAGTCCCCCCTTTTAAACTAAAATGACCCATGTTCTAAATAACGTATAATTAAAATAGAGTTTTTTTTTAAAAAAATGTTGAGATCAATAGATAAAGACAATAGGCTTTTTTTATTCTATTCTTTGTTTTTTTTCTCTAAAATAGTTTTATAAAACATTTTTTAAAAACAAGTTTTGAAAACAAAAATTAAAAAACTTGTTTGGATAATTGTTTTTGAAAACAAGTTTTAAAAACAAAAAACCAAAAAACTTGTTTGGATAATTGTTTTTCAAAACAACTCTTAGTGGTTGTTTGGATATCCCACTTTTATGGCTTTTGTGGCTTCACTTACATAAGTGAAGCTTCTTATGAGGGTTAGAGTGGTTGGATGTCCTAACTTATTTAAAGTTAAAGCACCTAAAAGCAGCTTCAAAGTGTGAAGCTATTATTTATAGCTTATCTGGCTTTTGGTCTATTGAGCTTATTATCGTTGCTCTCTTTCTCTTTACCCACGACACCTCTCTCTTTCTCGGACAACAGTCTCTCCTCTCGGGTTCTCTGTTTCTGTGGTGGCAATCTCCATTGTTCACAGCAGTGCACCATTTCTTCACTGCGTGAGAGCATGGCGGCGTTTGTTCTTCACTACTACAGGACTCACCATTTCAGGTTGACCTCCCGCATTGCATCTCGGTTTGTTCTTCATGGTGGCGGCGCACCATTATTCTCGTCTCGCGACACTCTGACCCTTCCATCCAAAAACCTCATTGTGCCGCGCTTCACCATCGTTTTTCACGACGGCACCAATGCTTTCATTCTTCTTCACAACCTCTGCCCTTGCGTCAGCTTCTTCTTCTCTTGGTGAAAGTGTCGATCGCCGCTGTGTGTGGCTTTGTTGTCATGAAAGGGTAGGAGTTTGAGCTTAGGGAGTTCAGATCCGGTTCTCGCCTTGGTGATTTGTGTTGTTCGGAAATTTTAGGTGTGTTGTGTTCCTGTAGCTCTTTGATCTGGTTCTATTTTTCCTTTCGGTGATTTGTGTTGTGCAACGAGTTTAGGAACCATTTGGTGCTTGGATTTGTAATATAAGATTAGATAGCTATATTTGCAAATGATTCTTGTATTCTCCTCTTTTTGGTTTGAATCTCTCGCGCATTGAGGAGGTAACTTTGGTTATTATTTTGTGCATTCTTTTACACTTTCAGAGGCTCATCCAGTTACCTCCTTCCATTTCTTGCTTGCTATGTTCAGTGAAATATGTATCTCATTCCTTAAAAGGCAATAAAATAAATTGTTTGTTGCTACACTTGAGCTGAAGGATTGCTTCCATTCATTTACTCTGTTGGTTTTAAATTTTGTAAACAGTTTTCCTGCTCATGATAAATTCATCACAGAGTTGGTTTATTATGTTTTCAAGACATGATTTCTCTTGACAATGCCCTGTCTCGGGAAGCAATAGAGTGTAAATGATTCTCGCATGGTATATTGCCTATTTTGAAGCTTTTCTAAGGGAAACAAGATTTGAAGAAATTTTTTTTATTCAAAGAAATTTCACTATTACAGCAAATTGGCTAATGTTGTACTTGTATCGGTCCACATACTATGTTGGACTTGCTAATTCTTAACTTTGAAGTAATATGGAAATTCAAAAAGAAGTTCACATTTGCATTTCCGAAATTGTTAATATGGGAATCTGAGTGTGATTTGTAGTTGTTAATTTGCACATGTTAATTGAACAATGAGAATTCATAGATGTAGCTTCTTATTTAACTTTACAGCCATTATTTTTTGAAGCACATTGCCCCTTTATTTGTTTGCGTGGATGGAAATTTAAGATGGTGGGAAAAGATTGATTTTTGCTCCTTTTGTAGCTGCTGTGGGTGATAGAGGGAAGGTGGATATTGGGCCAGGATTTGGTACAGGAATTTTGCTCTTCTATAGGTACATAATTTATATATCAATATTCCTTGTTTCTAGTGGATAATCTCATTGAGGAGACTAGATGACTCTGAAAATCTGTTGTGGATGTGTTTGCAGCTCCTATATTATGTTTGTGATTGTTCAAGTTATATTAACTGTTGGAAGCACACAAGAATTTTTTAATAGGCTATTTGACATGTATGTCATCTAATAAAATTTTATATCAAATATCTTTATCTATTTTATGTTCTT
>JBAGKO010000005.1:12049492-12063538 GCA_037177275.1 Acacia concinna | reverse complement strand
CTTCTTCATCACCAGCCATCCATTCTTCATCCCTAGGTAACAAACTCTGTCGTCCCGAGAATTTAACGTCATCGGAACGTAACTTCCTTCGACTGCGGCTTAGCTCGTCTCTCTCCTCCGGTGACGGCGCCGGATTTCCTCTCTCACGACTTCTCTCACGCTCTCGTTCGCTCATTTCCTCCTCTTTGTTTCAGCTTTAATCACACTATAAGTCACTTTTTCCAACTTATGAAAATAAGTTACTTATTTTAATAAGAAACTTATGAAATTAAGCTTATATCAAACACCCAAATGCTATAAGCTACTTTTTTTTTTCAACCAACACCACCCAACGCCCATCCCAAACAAGCTCTAAGAAAGTTAATATGACATATATTCTCTAAGGTACATTAATCATATTTCTTAATCCCCATTCCTTCTCTTCCTTAATTATTGTTGAGATATCATAAAAATTGGTAAATTAAGAAAATATTGTCAAATATTAAACTCATGTATTATATTTATGACCAATATCAATCTCTAAATATATCCTATATTAAGGACAAAAGAAGTACTCCCTCCCCTTCTAATTATAAGACTTAGTTGACTTTTTTTAGAAAATTATAATAAAGCTAATTACATTACTTTAAGACATTAAAATTTATCGTTTTTCTTCAAAATATGTTGTTTGATTATGAATTAATATATAATATAATAAAACACAATATATAATATAATTAATTTTTTTAAGATTTAAAAAAAAGTTAACTTAAATTTTATAATTAAAACTGAAGGGAGTATTAGGCAAGAGGACTGACTAGTTTTTTGAGAGAATTTCAATGAGAGACCAAACAAGGGAATTAATTTAAAAATGGCCCTAAAACTTTCTGAAACATCAATTCAGTCTCAATGACCAATTTGAAATTAATTGTACATGGTGAAATGACTAAATTGCCCTTGCTTTTTTATTAAATATTTAAAATAATATTTTTGGTGGGCCCCACCAGTGGGACCTCTGGCGTGGGTAGGGACTAAATTAAGACTTTTTACACATTCGTGATGTGCAATACACTTGTTCATCATAATATAAGTAGGTTGGGATTTAAGTTTATTACATATATATATAGATATTGTATTGAATATCTTAACCAAACAGGATGTAAGACAATTACTTTGATTATTATTGTAATGATTAGTATTATTATTATTATTATTATTATTTAAATTAATTTATATTTTTAATAAAAAATTGGACTTGTTCAAGGGTCTTTCTTGCATGTCTGTGATGTGCAACACACTTGTTTATCAAAATGTCAGTGGGTAGGGACTTAAGTTTATTATATATATATATATATATATATTGTATTAAATATATTAACCAAATAAGATGTAAGACATTTGCTTTTATTATTATTATTATTTAAACTAATTTATCTTGTTAATAAAAAAAAATAGAACTTGTTCACGGAGCCTTTTTTAATGTTCATGAAGTGCATCACACTTGTTCATCAGAATGTAAGTGGGTATGGATTCAAGTTTAATATACATATATTAATGTGTGTGTGTGTATATCAAAGAGGAGACCCAGCCACTTTGGGTCGAACCCCCACTCCCCCTAGGCCAGAAAATCATTTTTTCTAGCCACACCTCCGGTGGAACCCATGCCGGAGGTCCCACCAACGGGGCTTTAGCTGGCCCCCGCCAGAAATCATTATTTTTAATATTTAATAAATAAAAAAAGTAATAGCAATTTGGTTATTTCACCATATACAATTATTTTCAAATTGGTCTTTAAGACTGAATTGATATTTCAGAAAGTTTTCAGATCATTTTTAAATTAATTTCCTTATTGATCTCTAATTGAAATTCTACCTAGTTTTTCCCCCCTCCAAAGTGACTGCACAGTCGTTGATAGATAAAAGTTTAGGGGTTGTTAGCCCGTTTAAGGTAACAGTTGAGCTTACTAAGTGATTTTGTACCGTACTTAATAAACATGTGGGAAATTTTGTCTTGTAAATTGAAAAAGTAATTTCATTTTCTCCTCTCCGCAGGGACTCGAATGGAACCTGATGGGTCCAGTTAGCCCAATTAAGGTTACAGGCCACAGATCAAATGGGCCTTATTGGGCTTATAGTATTGTGGTCGGAGCCGGCGGAGTCGCACCTGTGCGTCGGCATGCCCACTCACAACAGTTGCTAAAGGAAACTAGTTGGTTGGCATTTCCTCGTAAGTCGTAGCAGAGACGCTGGAGAAGATTCATATTCTCATCTATTGAGGTACGTAACATGATCTGAATAGTTCATATAGGTTAATAATTATAAATTACGTCGTGAATTTTTCCCGAAATTGTTCGGTTTCTATATCATTCTGGAAATGGATATGTCAGTAGTTGGTTAGCTGCATCCATTTGGTGTTGTTAACAGTTTTAACTGTTCTTTGATTCGTTATTTCACCGGATGAACAATCTAATTTTTGAGAAAAAATTATAAATTAACTGTTTTCCTTTCATATTTGGAAGGACGGTAATTTCATGGAAGCGTTGGTACGTTGTAGGAACAGTCCAGTTTGTAATTGTAGTAAAAAATTTGAATATCGTTTTCTTCCTCCGTCTTCCCTATATCCGAGGAAGAATAACTATGGAACTCGACTTAGCCTGTTGAAGCAGTCCATTTCATTCAACCCAACGGTTGTTTCTGCTCAACCAGTGGGGAGTTCAAAAGTGGGCCATCCGGGGAACATGCTTCCTTCCAAAGGTTTTCCGTCACTCTGAAATTATTTGAAAGACAACAGATAGAAAAAAAAATCGATTGTGGATCATACAGTTGATAGTTGCTTTCTTAAAATGATAGAGATTCTTGAGCTTTGGAGAAGTGTTGATGCCGTCTGCTTTGATGTCGACAGCACTGTCTGTCTGGACGAAGGTATTGATGAACTTGCTGAATTCTGCGGCGCCGGAAAGGCTGTTGCTGAATGGACTGCTAGGTTTGATCACTTGACTCTCTGATTATTTTTGCATAAGGTGTTGTGTCTGATTAAAGTTTTGAATTTCCCTAGAGCAATGGGTGGTTCTGTTCCTTTTGAGGATGCTTTGGCTTCTAGACTATCTTTGTTCAGCCCTTCTTTATCTCAGGTTCAGAATTTTCTCGAGCAAAGACCCCCAAGGTATTTGTGGTTTTGTTGACTTGTGCATTTTCTTGAGAAGACTTGACATTTTCATCATAATCGCTTTGCTATATTTTCTGTATAATCCTCTAATCTCCCGATTGGCTTGTAACCATAAGGAATTGACCATTCTACTCCTAGTGAACAATCCTTCTTCAATTATTCATTTTAGATTCCAGTTTGGCAGAATAAAAAAAACTTGATTTTCAACCATTTGTATCACATATGACCTGATATCCTTTATGCAGAAAAAACTGTCAGTGTCGTCAACAATTAGGACTGGAGAAAAGGTGTCTGTTGTGTACTCAATTCTATCTTGAACAAACATATACCTAGCTGTCTGTACCCATTTGGGGTCCTCTTTGTATCTGAAACAGACAAGTCAGTGAAATCTGGTTAGGCTGGCAGCAGAACTGAGAGAGTTAGTTCACATATACCAAATGGCCATGTTATAAATCACACCCATAATGGTCTCCTACAAGGCTATAACCAAATTTCTAAGCAATGGTATATTATTTCCCTGACCAAATTCTCATTTGATCACCTTGTGCAAATTTCAAATATTCTTGCTTTTAGTGGTAACAAGAAATTTGCACGGTTTTTGGAGCACAGTGACATGCCTTTATATTTAAATCATTTATTGTCGTTGTTGTTGAGACTTAAAATTTGGAGAGTTTAACGATTTGCATTGGATGTATAATGATTATCTGTATTACCAAACTTCTGCTATTGTTCTTTCTTTCCTTTCACTTTCTGTTTTTCTAATGAGCACCTTTAACTATCTAGTTCAGACTATGATTATACTTCTTGACATGCAGGCTTTCCCCTGACATTAAAGAGTTAGTTGAGAAGTTAAAGGCCAATCACATTGATGTTTATCTGATATCTGGTGGATTTCGTCAAATGATCTATGTATGCAGATAAGCTGTAAAATTTTTGTTTTTTTGGTCGTCATTGAAGGCTCAAAGGATAAAATTATTACTTACTGTGAGAGTTGAAGTTCATGAATTCAGTTCGATCCTGTGCCTGATGAAGTTTAAAATAACCATAAAATTATCACATGCAGGTCCTTAGTACCTATATGGTTCACCAAAAGACTAGACGAGCTTTGGTATAATAATAAAAAGTAAGATGTTAAAATACACCTGTTAAAAAATAATTATAAAATCTCCACAGAATTTAGAACTCGGAATGACAGCCGAAGAACTTGTAGACATAGATTCCTTAGCTAGAAGTCTGTCTTTTGAGCAATGTCATCTCTGTTCTTTTTAAGCAGGATGCTTTTTCAGGTCAAAAACCGAATCAGCATGCATATTCTTCTGTGAGGCAGCGATCTTGAAGTTAGTGTCTCAGTCAAAAAGATAGCAAACAAAATAATATCTAGTGTCTATATCTTCCAGTGCCTGTCATATTTAAATTCTTAAAGCAGCTTCAACACGGTCATGAGTTCTAAGAATTCAAAGTAGTGCTTTTCTTGATAAGCAAGCTAATTCTACACACATACAAAGCATAGTGAATTAGATAGTCTGTTTCCTTTCTACTTACTAAGACACTTCTGGTGCAGCCCGTTGCCTCAATACTTGGGATCCCAAAAGAGAATATTTTCGCCAATCAACTACTTTTTGGAAGCTCTGGAGAGTTTGTAGGGTTTGATAGAAATGAACCTACCTCAAGGAGTGGAGGAAAGGCAACTGCAGTTGAACAGATCAGGAAGGTAAGTGTTGTTCAGTTGCTACTTGCTAGTGCTCATTAATTTTTACAAAATGCAATGCTTGTAAGTCTGGTGAACCTGATTTTTCAGGCTCATAAATACAAAGCATTAGCTATGATAGGAGACGGTGCAACTGATCTTGAGGTAAGTAAAATCCTGCATATGCACGCAACAAAAATTTAGTCCGATTCATATTACTTGAACAAATCATATTCAACCTTTTTAAGAGACTAGAAGATCAAATAATGATATTGATATACATATGTAGATTCGTTAATGAACTTGTTTCCACAATTGACTGTGGTTGAAATTTATATCATGTTCAAATATGTTTGTTGTGTTCTTCCATTTAGGCTCGTAGACCTGGTGCTGCTGACTTGTTCATATGCTATGCGGGTGTTCAACTTCGAGAATCCGTGGCTGCAAAAGCCGATTGGCTTGTTTTTTATTTTCAAGACCTCAGTAATTTGCTGGGATAGCTTCATTAAGAGTTGGTGCTTTACTTCTGAGTTGCTCATTTAGACGACTCCACTTTCTCTTTTTCCATCAGTTCATCATTGTTCTTGCCTCCCGATTTTAATTGTAAATTTACTTCTCTATTAATATTCTTTGCTCCCATACATACTATGGTATAGGTTTATTGACAAGCAACGTTACTTGATTAGTCTTTCAGAAATTATGAATCTTGTATGCGAGGTTGACCATTTTAAATGCCTGCAATTTGTTTGTCGAAATATTTTAAGAAAAAGCTGCTATTACATCCAAATGAGTTGCCAAGCTGATTCTGCCTTTGTCTCCAGGTTTGTGAGCTTTATTGTGTTACTTGTGGATCATTGGTTCTGATTGAATGGTGAGCTAGGTGGCTGGCCAAATACTTGTAGTAGGTACTTCATATAAAGATCATTAACATAACTGAAAATTTATGGTTGTGCTGAGTATATTAGGAACAGAATGGGACGTGAATCTGCTGCTAGGGAAGCGAATGATGTTGATGTTGCTGCTATGTAGCTAAGCACTGTAGTTGTTCAGTTTCTTTTTTGTTGTTTTTATTATACCGAGGCATCTTCAAAAAAAAAGGAAAAAAAACGATGTAAAAATAATACTGAGGCATTTCTTGATGTTTTTCCATATTACAAACAGTAATGCACTTGTTTACATAGCATTATTTTAGTCTTTTTTTGAGAGAATGAAATCCAAAAAGTACATATTCACAAAGATGCCAATTTATAGATCTGAAATGATTGTAGTTAATTGTCATTATTTGTGGAGAATTTACATATTCACAAAGTCTATAGATGATTTTTGACATTGTTTTATACTTCGAGTTTTTAAATTCTGTAGTCTACATATTTGTGGAGTACATTTTTTTAAATTAAATGAGTATTTAAAATAATTTTTTTATGAAGATGCCAATTTATAGATCTGAAATGAATTTTTTAAGCAAGTTTGACCGGTAGAAATTTAAAATTATGACCATATTAATGAGATTCAAATTATGTCATCCTTCATTTATGTTATGAATATTTGAATTGATTTTAAAAAAATACTCCAACAGAAGAAGAAAAATGAGGAAAACAGAAAAAAAAAACTTGTTTTATTTGAAATCAAAATAAATAATACTCTAACAGAAAAATAAAAATAAAAATTCTGTTACTGGTCGGATAAAAAAAAAAAAAGAATTGTTATTACTCCGGGGGGAATTGTTACTGGTCGGCGAAAAAAAATAAAATGCTCCAACACAAGCTGATTATGACAATTTTTTTTTTTAAAGTGAATTGAAGAAGGATGAGGGAGTATAACGTTAATAAGAGCAAAGAGGATTAAAAAAAAAAAATTCTCGGTACAGGGGGTGAGGGAGTATAACGTTTACATCACTTTGAAAATAAAAAATCATACACCTTCGAGGGTTGAGGGAGGGTAGTTTGGGAAAAGAGGATAAATATGAGAAACAAAGTGGATATGGGTCTTATAATTAGGATCAAATTAAAAGTCAAATTGGGTCTTATAAATAGGACCGGAGGGAGTATTAGATAAATGATTATTTGACTTTTGATACTTGAAGAGATAATAGCACCTACGTTTTTTTGAATGTATTTGAGAAAAAGATATGATTTAACTCTAAAGGGGTAAAAATATATAACATTTTAGATCAGATCTCTTTTTGAATTATAATCAAATATATCCTTTTAAGAATATGAGGACACGTGGCATCATGAGAATAGAGATTTGATAAAATATTTTATATCTTTAGGACTTGTCTCTAATTAATTCTCATAATGACATGTAGAAACTTGAGACGTAAGACTTGGTCTTCATCTTCCTTATGTGGCACCATATAATTTCTTGGGAGAGAAGAAACCATGTAAAATGACCCTCATGCCTCTCATTAATGACGTGGCACCTTCTCAAGATTTGAAGAAGATGTAATCTTATGAAATCACCTTTCTACCATTCATTAATTGTAGTTAGCCACATTTGGATCTTCACGATGGAAGACATGAATTTGGACTTAAGTGGTGGTTAGAAGGCCCGTTTAAGGAGTATAAGTCATATACTAATATATATGAGCATTAATCTTGATGTAATTTGGCCCAAAAACATTAAGGTCTTGATTTTCATGGATCTTTTATTCTATGTGAATTTACACATTTCTTTATGCCTTTCATCCTCTTACTTGGGTTGATTGTCTTATTGACTTTGATTCCTCAATTTCCCTACAATAAACACACACAAAAAAACCTTCGTCGTGCAATTCAATTTAATATAGGAAAATAAAAATATGATAATTATACCCTTTTTAACAATTATTTTGTGCAATACCATTTAATTCAAACTAATAATAACATTTAAGCACAATAACAATAATAAATCCCATAAATAGATATGAAAATATATAATAAAATATGGACTTATCTCAGAGACACCTTGTCAAAATCTATTGGTGATATATTAACATTTGATGAATTGATGTGTTTTGTTATTGCATAAACAAATTCTATATGATATGTTCATATGTTCTGTTGACTGAGTACTGATTAAATGTCCATGTCTGTTTATCTGCTTAGATTAATCTTTATTGTGGTCATGTTGTAGTTAATGAGCTACAATGTGCTGAAATTTTGCAGTGTTCTTAATCTATTGACTTTAGCATGATTGTTAATGCAGCATAATATCTTCCTCACAACAAGTACAAGAAAAAACTCAAGGGATTAATGAATCATTAGTTGTAATGGCTAAAGGTCTTTGACATCTGATTTTTGGACTGCGATGACTTCTGAAGGATATATATGTTTGACAGCTCATTGCATGGATGAAAAATGGACACTTAATAGTAAGATACTTGCTTTTTGTAGGATGGAGCCTCCACATTCCAAATTGCAAATGTCTAGGAAAGTGTATGATTACTTGAAATAGTAGGGCATTAATAATAAAATATTCTCAATCACTATAGACAATGCATTTGCAAATTATAATCTACAAGACTTATTGAAAGATAGGCTACTTATACAAGACAACTTTAGCTTGGTTTGTGATGTGGAAATTTTTCATGTAAGGTGTTGTGCCCACATCCTTAATCTAATAGTTCAAGGGCCTTAAATGTAACAAATTATGCTTTGAATAAGATTAGGGAGAGCATTAAATATGTGAAGGCATATGAGGCAAGGATGAATCATTTTAAGCAATGTGTTCAACAAGTTGGTGGCATTGATACTTCAATGGGATTGCGATTAGATGTGACCACTAGATGGAACTCTACTTATGCAATGCTTAAGAGTGGACTCAAATATTGTCGTGCTTTTGCAAAGATGTGTTTGGATGATACAAACTACAAGTTTGTTCTAGCACAAGATGAGTAGAATAGAGCTGAGGCAATGTGCAATTTCTTGAGGCCATTTGAGAAGATTATAAGGCTGATTTATGGGTTGTTGTATCCTACTTCCAATTCTTATTTTATTTAGATATCAAAAATTGAGATGTTGCTTAATATAAATATGGTGAATCTTGACCTAGTGAATAGAGAGATGTCTATGAAAATGAAAGAGAAGTTTGACAAGTATTGGCATAATTATAGTGTCATTCTTACAATTGCTGTGATTTTTGATCCACTATGGAAGCTTAATATTATACAATATTTCTATGCAAATATTGACATTATGACTTGTGATGAGAAGGTTGCCAATATAAAGAGCAAGCTGAATTTCATTTTTAATGAATATTCAAATATAAAGATGTCTCTTCCAACTCCAAGAGTTGATGGTGCATCAATTACTAAATCTTCAATACTTACAGCCCATCTTTCTTCTAAAACTTCAAGTGCTTTAGTTACCTTATTTGATGTTGCATTTGATGTATGTGTTAATTTTTGTGTCAATTAAATTTTTTTTATCCAACAAAGTATTTACTTCAATTTTTGTAATGATGTAGGATTATCAAGATATTTATCCGAGCATGGATCCTTCTTCTATGATAAATCTGATATAGTAATTTACTGATTTGTATGTATTTTGTATTTGTTAGAGTTATTTATTCATCTACTTACACATAAACAATAACTATATTTTGAATTTATGATTTTGTTTCATTCATCAATTATTTGTTGTAGAGCAAGATTATGAATGTGTTCATGATGTTAGAGAAGTAATTCTTGACATTTTCAATCCAGAACCTATATGGAGTGAAGCACAATTGAATGTCCTTGAACTTGATGATAGTGAAGAAGATGAAAATGATAGTACTCATTTTGCTTAGTGTTAACTCTTTATGTTTTGTGTGTTATTTATATTTGTAGTATGTTGAATTGGACAACAGTATACCTTGTCCTTGAACTATATTGTTTGTTTGTTACATACTTGCATGCTGTGGACCATTTAGATTTTATGTTGACCCAATTTATGTATTAAATTAGAAGTTTAATTATTGTAATTTACTAATTTTATTTCTTTAAAAAAATTTGAAAAAAATGTGTAAAATGCTTTCAGCCTTGTATGGCTGGCCCTGGCCCTGACGCTCTCAAGTCGGGCTTTGGAAAACAAGTGTTTTTCTTAAATTGGGCTTCAACGGGTCAGCCCTGTCAAGGCCTTAGCCTTTAAAGGGCCAACCCTGATTCCTAACATTAGCCCATATTAGTTGTTCTCTTCTCCAATTCAGCATTCAACCTCACCCATTTTAGTCAAATATTTTATAGGGCAAAGGTTCACTCAGCACCCCAAGCTAATTTTAGAGATGAAATAGACATCCTAAAGTATTTAGGGCTCAATAAATAGTTTAAAATATTTAAAGTAGTTCATTTTCACCCCTCCACTAACACTATCAAAAAAATGGCCGTTCTCTTACTTGACACAACCTTTTTATTTCATCATTAATGACACATAATCAAATTCAAATGCCACCTGTATTTCTTTTTGTTTTTCATTTAAAAAAAAACACCTCCTTTGAATTAAACAAAGCTTTCCCTTAGGTTTTTTGAAACCCTTCTAGAAGATGCTAAGCAAACAAAGGATAATTCCAATTTTATCCGCCAATCATGAAGTCCAACAATTAAACACTATAATGCAAGCCAACAAGGGAATAGTATTCATGATTATCTCTACTACTTGTATTTTCATTTCATAATTCTAAAAACGAGTGGGTACTCTTGTGTCTCTTTTACTGCCTGTTGTTTGGAGCACATGAGAAAAAAATGCTACATAACACTGCACAATGCTGCAACATTGAAATACACCATCAGGCTACACTATGTTACTGTGCACATTGTGTGATCAACACTTGGCCATCAAACATGTATGGAGATACTCCTCTGTTGCATATGACTTATTTTTGGAATAATGATAGCATACGTTATTGGTAAGTTACTTATGTAAAATATAACTTGTTTGGTTGATAAGTTCAAAAATAACTTTTGTTAGGAAATAACTTAAAAGGACATTAATCTTATTATATACGTTATGTATATATATTGTGATATTTAAAAATTATAATAGAAAAATGACAAATGAATTTTAAAAAAAAAGTAAAAAAAAGCTTAAAAACATATAATTAATAACATGATTTAAAGTAATGTAATTAGATTTGTTAAGATTCTCTAAAAAATTAACTGAGCCTTATAATTAGAACTGAAAGAAGTATATATAACATGTAAATATATTATGATATTTATACTAACTCTGATAATAATTATAAGACCTAATTTATGAAGATGAGATTGAATAGTTGATGCATAAAATCTTTAGTATATGGGGAATGTAGTCCATCACATTAAAATGGAACATCAAGAAGAGATTTATGTAGACAAAAAAGACAGAGCATTGTATGGAAACATAACCTGCAAGAGTTAAAACACACAAGATTATAATATACACTTTATCTAATATGAAAGGGAAAAATTAAAAAAAACAAAAAAGAGAGTATGTTTATTGAATCATACTGGTTAGAAAATAAAAGCAAAAGGTAATGAGAACATCCTATTTAGAACAAAAAAGGGAATGAGAAAAAATAAAACATATAACATAAGACTTTTTGTCTAAGTAGAAAGTTCCATTTGTACATATTTACTTGCTCAATAGTCAAAATAACAATAATCTATAAATATCTTCCTCAAACTGCTTGTTTCTACCGTCTACAAAATCTACATCTCATTATAGGAAACAGTGCAAAGTATATTTAATAAATTCATAATTAATAAGTTTGATATTAATAGACAATATTAAAAGCATATCATCAGCTCATTATATTAGGAAATGCGTAGGGATAGTAGGAAAAAGGAGACATGTTTCTTCATTCGTACTTTATCCAACTATACTAAAATCTTATGTACTAAATTTTGTTTGTGTCAAATAATGTGATCAGACCATTCTAACATTCCAAAAGAATTTCAAGTTTAGGTTCTCAACTACACATTCTAATTATTATTTATCACTGTCTTCACATGCAACCTGGTTGGTGAGAGTTTTTTGCTATTTCAATAATCATTTTTAGCCTCTTAGAAACTGAATCATATTTAGTTGACTGTTCTTTACATCATTCCATAAATATCCTCTCATTTTTATTAAAGCATGCTTCTTTTTCTAACTCCTGCCTTTTTTATTGATCTACACTAATCTACAACCGTTTAACACTTTAGACTACCTTTTTTTTTATCATGCTCAACTTTTGCCTTGCCAATGTTTCATGTTGTTGTAAAAGGTTGATCATTGTGCATTATCTTTTTAGAATAGCATGTCTGCACAATAATCAAAACAACATTATTTATCTTAATAATATAAATTATCTAGGTTGGATATATATGTATTATATACAATGATGGTGAAATAGCATTATTCAAATTGGTCAATGATTATGCCCACCTTATGAGTCTGGCTGAATTTCAATACTATGTTGGATTATGATTTGTTATGTTCCACCATATGAATATGGCTGAAATTTATATTTGGTTTTATCTAACGCATGTGCACTTATTTATATTTATTATCATAGTCCTAATTATTCTTATGCTCATGTTATGTTTATTAACCCACTATTTATTATAATGAATTGACTTAAATATAAGTTTTAGCCAGATTCATTTGGTGGAACATAACAAATCAGAATCCAGCATAGGATTAAAATTCAGCCAGTTCATATGGTGGGCATAATCATTGGCCAATATGAATAATGCTATTTAGCCAGCATTGTATATAAACAAATATATATATCCAACCTAGATAATTTATATTATTCAGATAAATAATGTTGTTTCAGATTATTCTTGCTTCCTTATAACTCCTAGCCATCTTTCAGACTTAAAAGACATAATAAACATTATAAGATCATTAGATTAGGTTGAATAAGATGTTAATAATATATATACTGGCAATTTCTACTGATATACTAACAAAAGACTAAAACGAAATGAGCTGAACAAAATGAAATGTAAGCAACCCCATTAAATCAAATGATTTGAAATGAATTGAGTAAATTGAATTACACATCAATAAATTAAAGGACTAGTTAGAAAATTTAGTAGACTAATAAGAATATGAATGGTAATAAGAATTGTTAAGTAGCATAAAAAGTAAGACAACATGGGACCAATCTGCCTTTTGCCACAGTCAATAACCTCTTAAAAGTTGTGATAAGATGGAAAGGAGAGGATATTACTGGATTAGTGTTTGGCACAATGAACAAAATGAACACATTAAAAGAGGCTAAGAATTATTCATGGAATAGGAAAATATCCGCAGCAAGTAGAGATGGAAATAGACTAAGCGGCCTGTGGCTTGGCCTACATTTGGCCTGTTTGAACTTTGTAACAACCCTATGCTTATTTTCTTTAAGAGACCTGCTCATGCCTGTTAAGCCTATCAGGCCGGCATGGGCCTATTATAAATATAAAATATTATAAAAATATGTAAAAATAAATAATAGATATAGCAACTTAATTTTTATTTTTGTGATATAAACATCATTATGAAATATTTATTGTATGATAAAAGAGATTCTAATATGTAATTAGATGTGTAAGAAGAATTTATTTAAATTATGATTTATAAGAGTCAAAGAAATTAGTATTAAAAATATATTATAAATGAAAAATATAAATAAAATAATAATAAAAAAAGGGGAAAAGATAAAAAAAGTAATAAAAGAAAATGGGTCAAAATATAAAAATAAAATATAAGAAAAAATATTGAATTTTGAAAAAATAAAATAAATTGTAATTAAAAAATAAATATTTAAAAAAAGCATGCCTATTAATAGACTTTCAAGTCAAGCCAGGCTTGTTAACAGGTCAGGCTCAGAACTAAAAAATGACCTTTAACAGGCCACAGGCCACAGGCCAGGCTCAAGCCTATTTGTCACAAAATAGGCATGGCCTGTTCTCACTCCTAGCAACAAGCAATAAAAACAAAGACTCTTAGCAATATTGTGCAGACCTGCTATTCTGAAAAGATAATGCACAATGATCAACATTTTACAAAAAAAAAACATGAAATATTGGCAAGGCAAAAGCTAAGCATGATAAAGAAGGTAGTCTAAAGTGTTAGAGGGCGCTTGGATTAGCTTTTGAGAATAGTTTTTACGGATTCTGAGGTAAGAATGTAAGAGAAGTTTTGTCTCGACTTGCGCAAACCTAAGTTTAAAACCGTGATTTAGAAAACGGTTGTAGGTTAGAGTGGGTCAATAAAGAAGGCAGAAGACAGAAAAAGCAACCTGCT
>JBAGKO010000005.1:12036442-12049392 GCA_037177275.1 Acacia concinna | reverse complement strand
AAGCCAAAATATAACATTTTCCCTCCAAATTCCCCCAATTTTGGAGGGGAGGGTTGGGAGGGGAAGGGAGGGAAAATTATTTAATAAGATTGGCTTATAATTTGGTTGAGCCCTTTTGTATCTTTGATCAATCTCCACCTGATATGCTAAGGGTGGATCTTGATAAAGAGGGTAAATCTATATACTTTAATGTTTTTATAATAACAATGACACCCAATATTATTAAAAAGAAAAAGTGATTTCATATTGATAATATCTTATACGAAAAGTTAAGACTGATTGTTGGATTGTCAATTAGGCAAGTTGGGACTTGAAAGAGAGATTTGAGATGAGTGTGATTTTTTTGCAAATATAGGAAATATCTCATCATCGTTTTTCTTCTTTTCTTTCTCCTCATCCCATTCCTACCATCCATTTGATCAATAAGTTGACGGTATATATTAGATATTCTTTAAAACTATTATTTTTCCATCTATTTTTAAGTAGTTTACAATTGAGAATCATATTAAATTTTAATAGTTGAAGTTTATTTTTATATAACATTAAAATCAAAATTTTATAAAATATTAAATTTTAACCGTTCATTTGTTGATTCTTTAATAAGGAGAAGATGATGAGAAAGAAAATGAGATATATATATATATATATATATAAATAAAGATGGATTGAAGATCTAAATCTATAACTTTTACTTTTTTTTTTTTACTTTCAACAAAAGAAAATTGTATTTTTTACGAGAGACAATTCTATTGTTGGATTTTAAATATGGATAAATTGTGATTAGAATCTTAATTCCTCTGTTTGAGGTTCATTTTGAAAGAAATCTCCCAATGTTTATTGCCGCCGGGGTTGTAGTGGGCATCAAGGAGTTTGTATTTATTGATCTGTAATGTGTTGTTTTCATTTTTGCTTTTTTTTTTTTGGCCAACGTTTTCATTTTTGCTTTTTTTTTTGGCCAACATTTTCATTTTTGCTAGTCAACGCTGAAAAGAGAGATTTCATTTTATGCACACACAGCATGTACTGAGATTGATGTTAGTTTAAACCCCTGTCACATCTCAAACCTTGATTTGATATAGATGCTTCAATTATATATACAAGTTTTAGAAGATCAAATTGAAAAATGTACTAACAAAAAATAATGAAAATATATAAAAAAAATTAATTAATGAAAACAGAACGCTTGTTACAGAAATAAAAAAATTTTCTGCCAAAAATTAAAAAAGTTACTTATTTTTCAGACTTTCGTATCAAATTATAAAAAATATATAAATTTCTATTATAGATAAAACAATCACACGATTGTTTTAAAAAGCTATAAGATTCTTAATTAACATATTAGTTTTAATTAACATTTTACCAATATGACAAGAAACCTAATAAGCAATTATGTGAGAAAAGAAGAAAAAGGTATTCGTAAGTTTCCCGGTAAATACATTAAATACAGAGAGATAATGAAAAGTTTAGGGAAAATTTTATATAAAAACGTTTGAATTACCTAAATTTTATATTATATTAGTAAATCTAACATATTTTAAATTGGGTCAATAAAATTTAGTTTATTTTTCAATTATACCCTTAACCCATATACAAAGAAAAGAGAAAAGGGTTCAAAAGAGAAAGATAGGGAAAGAATCAAGAGAAAAAGGTTTAAAAGAGAAAAAATATATAGATCAAATTTACCTAACCACCGATAAAAGTTAATTAATTAATATATATATATATATATAGGCAATACGTGTTCCAGTTCGTGCATGAAGTAAATAAACGCAATAATCTAATGTATGATGAACCTCACATCTTAGCTAAAGGTTTTATTTCACTTTACAAAATTGATTATTCACAAGAAAGAATTCTTATAACCTCATGTAAAAATTGAAAGGAAAAATTAAGGGTAAAATTAATTGCATTTTGATGTTTGATGCATTTGAAACGAAATCATATAATCACATGTATTAACTTGAATGAATTAAAGAATAAAGATTTAATCTTATAATAAACTTATTATGATCTTTTTTACTGATTTTTTGACTATGCCGTTGACCTTGATGAATGTGCTATCGTTCGAGTTCTTATGTGTAAATATTACAGTTTAGTCTCTAATTTAGTGTTTTAATAATTAAAGAATAAAAAGATAATTTGACCGAATTTATAAATCCATAATTATCTCATATAACATAATTCATAATTTTTTAAATTTAATAACCTAAATTAAAATTTACGCATTTCAACCGATTTTTTTCTAAATGTTTCATTCATTAATCGCAAAAAAACATAGACATAGCTAGTCCATGATTAACTGAATCTCACCAAATACATTGGACTTATGATATATGTCTTTGTCCACTTTTCTCACCGTTTGGACAATCCATTTCTCTGATTTTTCGCCAAGTTTATGAATAAACAAACAAAATAATAGATAAGGAAGAACATTTCTCTGATATTTTCAATATTTAACGGGGGCCACAAGCCCAGAGCGAGAGAAAACTTGTTTTGAGAAATGCTCCTTTCAAAAAGATAATATATTAGTATAAAAAAAAGAAGAAGAACATATATTTATGACACTTTCGACTTTTATTTTTTTTTATTTTTTGGGAAATCACTGGTTTTAGCCGCGCAGAACAATACAGGCCTGCGTTTCTTTGGAGATAACGGCGGAGCGGGTCTTTTTCTTTCCGGTGGAAGTATCACCAAACCTTCGAGCTCCGACGAACATCGTGAGGGAATGTTGGGCTTCATAGGTTTGATTCAAAAATTATTATTTTTCTAATCTCCCTTCTTCTTAACGCCGGAAACACAGCAGCAAGAGGTGTGTTTTGCACGACGAGCTTGTCTCTTGCATAAATTTTTGCAAGGAATAAGCTACTTTCATACCGTTCATCGGTGTTGCTGAAGCATTTTATAATGAGTGGAGATGCTGCTATTGATTACAGTCTTTTCTGCTCTATCCGAATAAAGTAATCATCTAGTTGTTTCCGACGTTGGTTGAATTCATATGCTTGTGAAGTTCACAAGAACTTATGAATACCATTTCTTGATTACTATTGTTACTTCTTTTCTGGTGATTCTCACTTTATTGGACTTCTCCAACTAATGAACTAATGTTGCTCCGGTGGTTATGGATACGTCGTCAATGCAGCGACTGACGTTTCTCTATTCTTCAATTTTGATCATAGTTTCTCGTAGTTTGATTAATGAGTGATAGGATTCTTGTGTGTTTCGTAACGAGACTTGGAAGCAGGGGAGTCTATTTCGTAAGTAGAGGAATGTGGCTTTGTTTCTCTGGATGTGGCTTTCTATATTTTATTCTTTGACCTATCACTTGCTGGAAACTTGTTAGCAATTTCTCAACATTGATGAAAATTTTCTGTTAGATTTTTATGCTAATAATTCATAGAAAGGCGATAATTTGCATTGTGGAGTTTTTGGCTAGTGTTTTCTTGCTCTGTGGGAGGAAAGGAACAACAAAAATGGATTTTTGGGTTGTTGCAGCAGCTGCAGGAGCTAGTTATTTAGTTCGATTTTGGAACAGAAATTCTAAGAGTTGTGATAGTTCATGTCAATTGTCTTCAGAAGATCCCAATTTTGAGAATCTTGAGGCCCCAAGGAATTCCTCTCACAGAGAAGTGCAGAGAGAAAAATTAGGCCAAGATGTTTCTTCAGAACAAAGAGTTTCCAATGAAAAACCTACAGAAGGAAACTCAGTGCATGGTCTATCAGCAATGGAAGTAACCTCTAACGAAGTGCTGCATAGTGAAAAGATAAGACCTTTTGAGATGCACGATGACAGCATTGTACTTTCAATATCAAACTTGCCATTGCCATTGTCACCAAATGAGAATTTGAATGATGTTGAAGATGGAAATGAGCAAATCTATGATGTTGGTGGCAATTATAGTTTCAGGTTTCCTGACTCATCTCCCAGAGAAGTGGGTCCTAATCATCAGTCTGCTGGCAACAAAACTTCTCTCAAGACTAAGCATTTGTATGGACATTTAGGTAGACCTTTGAATTCCTTAGAAAGTTGCCTTATGGCTCAGCTATACAAGGAAAACTCAAAAATGGAAGAATATGTCTTAAGCTCTCTTCCACCACCTCCTACACCTACAAGGTCATTTCTTGTAAGTAATGGAAGCCAGATAATCGGCAGGTCAAGCCATAAATCCTTCAGTACATTGATTGGAAAGGACGAACATAAGTGGTGTAAGGAAGCCTATCAAGACTATGATAGCAGTATGTTTGGGATTCCTTCCCTGCCGAAAGTTGGATCTTTACATGATCATAAGAAGCTGAAACACAGGGCAGGAGAATTGCGGGGTGAAAGATTGAGGTCTTCTAACTGTGCTGTCAGTAGAAAAATCATTCATGCTCAACTGGGTAGGGTTCTCAAATTATAATATTTTTAAGCCTGTGCTATAGTCCAATTAGTTTTTCGTTTGCTGGTCATTTACGTGTTGTTTGTTTTGGAGACACCCCCTGCCAGGGGGTTTACTGCCTCAGATAGAGGATCTTTTTTCAGCTTCTTGAGAATGAAAGCACCCTTTAGCTTCATAGAAACTTTGTCAGCCTGTCTTTGGTGTATAGAGTTTGTTTCTGGTGCTTCTCAAAATTGATGCTTAATTATAATCATTTTTTTTATTGGTTATGCTTGAAAATAAGAAATATCATGGAGTTTTGTGATGATTTCTTTCCTGGTCTAAGTTGTGGCCTTATTTTCATAGCCCACGGGTAGCTGGGGATAAGATGTATCACTTAATTTAAAATCAAATGGCATTCAGCTGGTTTAAACTTTTTAAGGGTGGAGACCATGGCATTACCAGCACCAGTTAGTAGAGAATTTTATATTTAGTTTCTCAAGTCTCAATTTATATGCAGTAGCGTGTTAAACTGTTGCCTCAGCTAGGTCTTTAATTGCAATTTATTTCTGATCTCGCAATGTGTTTCTACAGTGACTCCATGTACTGATATTTCCATAATCTTCAGATGTGACATTTCTCTTCAGTCTTGGGCTTTCTTTTGGGATAGTAATTTCCATCATGACCAACAAAACAGAATCAGACAAGTTAAGAGATTTGTTGAAGCAGACAGAAAACTTGGTTCAAGATCTACAAGAAGAGATTGAAATGAAAGATTCAATGACAGTGAAGGAGTTAAGTAATGAGAATTTTGGTTTGCAGGATATGTGTGACCATTCTTCCTATGATAGGGAGATGAATGGATTTTCATCTGAGAAGCATATGGATAACTCTCCAAGAGATGACCGCAAAGAACTATACAATCAGAAGGAAGAAGAAAATTCAGGACCTATGAGCAAAATTGAAGCTGAGCTTGAAGCTGAACTGGAGAGATTAGGATTAAACATGAATACTTCTAGCCTGGAGAAAAAGCTTTCTGAGCTTGTTGAGGTTAGTGTTAATGTTTAACACTGTACCTTTAGTCACACACACAACATATCTTGTTTAGAATGGCCGTTTTAATCATCTTAGAATATGTCTGTTGTGATGGGTACTGTTGTATTGCTTTACATACATGCTGACTGATCTGTTGCCATCTTGATGGAAGTGACTAATAATTGGAGGAAAAATGGCGTAACTTTTTAAATCTTAAAATAGATTGGTTGAGAGTATTTTGTCAAATCTTTTCCCTTTTCATCTCTATGAAGTAAATCATTCAGTTCATTAAAAAAAAAAATCAAAAAAGAAATCTCTATAATGCAGATCCTTGACCGACCCTGTTACATGAAAGATAAATGATGTGTATAAAAGCTGAAATGCTGAATCACCCACTATCTGTTTTATATCTTTTCTCAAGATCGTTTCTTAAGCTGATTCATAGTAGCATTAATATTAATGTTAATGATGCGTTATTCCCACAGGTTGACCCAGACTTTGTAGCAGATTTTGCTCATGGTGAATTGCGACCTGACAAGGTCCAGGTTAAAGCTTTTTCACCGCGAAAATCAGATGAGAATACAAGTGATGATGTTACACCTCTCCCTGGGAATCATGCAGTTTCACCTCATGAATTGACCCTCCGATTGCATGAGGTTATTGAATCCAGGCTCAAAGAACGTGTGAAGGAACTCGAAATTGCCCTTGAAAATAGCCGGAGGAAAGTACAGCTTATGGAAACAGAGCACAAGCGAAGTTACCTGACATATGATGAAGGCGACTTGATGGCCCAACCCCTAGTTATGAACTTATCAGGTGAAGCACTTGATGCCTACAATGAAGCTTATGAAGAATTAATAAAAACAGACGAGTCAGAAGAGAATTCACCTATAGGCATCCATGATGAAGAAGGATTATTGGGAAGTTGCAGTGGAACAAATGGGTCTGTAACTTTCTTCCCAGGTAATGGGGAGAGATTTTTAGAATTCTCTTCCAGCAGGATGAAGATGTTGGAAGAAAGCTCTAATGTTTGTGAATTAAATCCTGTTGTTACAAGAGATGAAAGTTGTGGTAGTGATTATGAGATGGAAAGGCAAGTGATAAGAAAAATTGTTGACAGAACCAAGAGAGGATCTCCTGCTTTTAAGAATGTACAAAAATTGTTGTATTCTATGGATAAGAGTGAACTTTGATATTTGATATAAAGTGCTGGTACAACAGGGTTCCCGTGATTCATTCCTTTTTCTACTGTCTTTGATATGCTATATTGCTAAATCAGTGGGCAGTGGAATGCTCTTACTCTGTCAGTCTCTACAATTCTTGGAACACTATAAGAAGTGAAAACGAGGAAAATAGACAAGTGAGTTTTGATGTTGTAAGCCTCATATAGAAGGGTCAAGTTCACTATTTTCGCCTTTCACTTCATCTGGTTACCTACTTAAACAAGTCTTCTTCAAACGATGCTGGTGTTAGTATTTGATAGCCATGTTGTTAGGGTTTTGTTACAAAATACGAGGAATACATCATCCTCAATCCCAAATTTCTAAGCAACCCCCCTCCCTCAAAAAAACCAAAAAGAAAAAAACGATAAAAAGGAACAACCCATCCAGGTAAATCATTCACGTCGGTGGATTTTTTTATAAACTCCCAAGAATTAAGCATATTAACAAAAAAGTCTCACCAACTTTGTTTCCAACCAAGAGGTTATAATATGTTTAGAAAAGAAATGACCTACCTACCCCTATCTTGGTAAATGTTAGAAAGAAAGAGAAATTTTCATCTTTTCAAGCTAAATTTTGACAACTTATAAGGTTATGATAACAATCACATGTGCACGTTTTAACAACTTCATAAATACATTTTAATAACTTTGTAAGCACTTTTTTGACAATTTCGTTTTCACGTTTTAACAACTTTTAATGCATGTTATGACAAGTCCACTTGAATATTTTAACTGTCATGATGACAATCACATGTACATGTTTTAACAACTTTAAATACAGCTTCTTCTTCAAAGCGTGAAAACAAAACTATCAAATTGTTAAAATGTCCAAATGAGTTTGTCTTAACATGCATTACAAATTATTAAAACGTGTTTATAAAATTGTTAAAAGATACACATGTGATTGTCATCACGGCCTCATAAATTGTTAAAAATTAATATAAAATCTATTTTAATGATGGGTAAATATGTCATTTCTCTTCTAGAGATATCCAAAAATCCTTTAAAACCTCTTAGTTAGAGACAAACTTGATAGAATTTTTTTGTTAATGTGTTTGATCCTTGCAATTTTCCTTTTTTATTTGAGCAAATTACAATAACATCTCAACCAAAAATTAATATTAGAAAAATCTCACAATATATATATAGTGACGACTCATTAGGGGACTTTTCTGATACTATTTTATTTTCTTTAGCTGGGACTTTCATATAATTTTCCTTATCACGACCTCTCATACACTTCAGTGGTTGAGGTTTAAGAAAACTGCAATATGCGAGGTACATTGTTGGCTGGATTCATGACGATCAGAAGTTTGAACTTAGAAATGTAGAACTCAAGTTAGAGATTTGACAGTTTTCAGTGGATCATCAAAGACAAACTCTACAGAAATGCGATCTCCGACATTCAAGTCGGTAACAAAAAATATTCCTTCAATATTGAATCGCAAACAGAAATTCTAAAGCATATAATAACCTATCTAACATAGTAGTTCTTCCATCCAAACAGAAAATAGGCATAAATATAAAGGTGGTATGCAAGAAACGGAAAATAAATAACCTCTATTATTCGAAAACTTCTATCCCCACCTATCATTACGGTCTCAAGACTCATATAAGCAACACTACCAAAACAAGAGTAATGAACCAAATCTAAATGACGCCCAATAATACAAGAGTTTACTGGGAAACGCCCAACCATTTTGAAAAGTTCTCAAATTCGGTGTAATCACTGTCAGAGATCATGGTGTGGTACCATGCCTTTCCTGCAGCCTTGATGGTAGAAGCCTCCTCCTGAATAGGGCAACAGAAACAGGTTTAACTTGAACAATTGTCAAACATGTAAATGTGTAAAGGTAACAAAATGGCATTTAACATTAAAAATGCAAAGTGATAGCAAGAACTGTAACATAAAACTACTAAAATGTCGTTCATAAATAAACTACCATAGTTGTTCATTTTCTTACTTTTATGCAAAATTCTTAGTAACTGACAAAATATTTATAACTATTTCATTTGTCACACAAAATAAATCATTCGTCCAGAAGTTATCCAGGTGCAAAGCATAACAACCATGCAAAAGGGCAGCTCATAGATTTATCCCTCTAAACAAAAGATCGTTACCAAGAATAAGAATGTGATGTGAAAAATTTTCTGTATATGCCATACCAAATGTCCTTAGGTTGACAAGTCGAAGATTAAAATTTCATCAACCATGACACAGTCGATATATCAATATCAATAATATGAAAAGTAACCAGGGCATTAAAACTAGCATTTTCAACCGAAATTTATCAAGATTGGGTAGCTATATTACAACCTTTTATTGTTCAGGAAGCTCAGTAGCTTCCCATTTATACAAAGCATCTAAGTTACCTTGGATGTATATATGAAGCTAGGTTTGCTTTAACAATTTAGTTGGCCATCCTTTCCTAATATTCTTGCAGAAAAGAAATCCTTACTAGATAAATCAATTTCTAACTCTTTCCGTGTGCTGGTCATTATATACAAATGAAATCATTCTATACAAGAATGATGAATTCGATGACTAGGACATATTTCGCACATGACATCAACTTCAACAACCATTTCACGTAGTGCTTTGCTAGAATCTAAAATTCTGTTAGGCACAGACCAAAGAAACTAATAATCCATTCAGTATAATATGCTTTGAATGTAAACAAGGTAACTTAGAACAGCGCACCTTAGGGACAGAATTCCTCTTTTGATCGAGTTTCTCCTTCTTTGCTTTCACTCGCTGAGCTTCAGCAAGAAGAGCCATCCTCTTAGCCGTCTTGTGATGTGGATTCAGCTTCAACATAGCGTTCAAGTTCTTCAGTGGGTTCTTCTTCAGCGGTGCCCTCTTAACTTCCTTCTTGATCGGCCTTACGACGGACTGAATCTCATCAGAGTTGATGATCCTTGCTAAATCCGAATTGACCATCTTCGACCTCGGAAGCAGGTAACCCTTCTTCTTTTCTGATGGTTTATCGAACGATCCATAGACAGAATCCAGCTTCTCAAAAGCTGACTTGGTCCAAATGACGAACCTCCCAAGATGACCACCAGGAGCAAGCCTCAGCAGATTCAACCTTTCCACATTAGCGACCTCAACACCAGGTATGTTCCTAAATGCCTTTACCGCTTTAGCTCCTTCAGTTCCATACACAATAAGAGGACCTTTGCGAGAAATATATCGGCGATTTCTCATCTTGCCCTTACCTGGTCGAATAGAGTGGCTATCCTTTGCCTTCTCAGCATCAGGAAAAGCACCAACCTGCTTCAGCACTTTGATTGCGTCCTTCGTTTTCTCAACACCCTCAGCTGAATCACTCACAACCAGAGGCATCTCCGGTACGGACTCAATCCGGTGACCGCGAGCCAAAACAAGGGAAGGAACCGCCGAAGCGGCAATGGCCGAAACGACGGCGTGACGCTTCTGAGTCACATTAACTCTACGGTGCCAGCGGCGCCAAGTCTTGGTGGGAGCGAACATGCGTCCACCACGACACATGTTGCCGAAAGCACCCTGCCCAGCGCGATGGGTGCCGCCACCGGGAACACGAGGGATACGAGAGACTGCACGGCCAGTACCCCAAGACTCAGCGGAGGTCTGGTGGCCAGCGCGCTTGCTGACAGCGTAAGGTTGCCGGCTGTTCTTGGAAATATTGGAGTGAACGAATGTGACAATATCGGGTCGAATCGATGCCTTCATGACATCAGGAAGTGGAACTGTTGGGGATGCGTCGGTGGCCATATCGCCCTCAAGGGCTTGCACGGAGACGAGAGGCCTAGCCGCGGCAGCCATGCTGGAGAGGAAGGTGGGCGGAGAGTGAGGAAGACTATGATCGCGAGTACTAACAGGGTTTTGGGTAGGGTTTCCGTTTCCAATTAATAGCTTCGTAAGAACCGGGTTTGGGCTACACAGGCCTATCCCAGAAAGGCTCAGTGGGCTCATACAAGTATACAGATAAGCGTTTTTGGGCAAAAGATTTGAAAGTCGCCGATTAGGGGTGGCGCATGGCCAGAGTTGGGTAGGGTAGAGTAGGGCGAGACCCTTACCTGATGCCTAACCTGAAAGATAGATGGATAGTAAAATGCAGCCTGAGGCCTGGCCTTACCCTGTAGAAGCCCAAACCGTTTTAGGTAGACCAATAATGGGTAAGACAGGACGGACTTCCGCGTCTAAGTGATAAATTTTCATAATTTTACACCTTTGATATTTTAAAATAAATTATGAATTTATAAAAAAAAACTGCCATATGTCTTAACCATTTTTTAACACTTTGTGTCATCATCCTAATTAAAAAAAATCAACTCCATCTAAAAAAAAGCATAAACTTATATGTAAACTTTCATAGATGGACATTTAACAATAATATAAAATATTTCATAAAAATGAAAGAATATATATTTAAAATAAGATAATATGTATAGAAAAATATTTATGTTGTATAAAATATATATGTTATTCAATATATATATTTTATACAACATAAAATATATATTGAATAACATATATTTTAAATAAATTATATACAATTTTCTAGGCAAGGCCAAATAGGTAGGGCAACACCCCTTGCCCAATGTTTGACCTTACCAGATAATTGACCCATCCCAAATATGCCTATCTTTTTTTCAGGCCACTTTTTTTTTTAGCTGGGAGGGTAATTTTTGACCGGGCTTGGGTAGGCTTACCAGGCTCCTAAGCATCATGCTCACCTCTATCACTAATAGTTAATGGCGTCAGGCACTCAGGCAGGGATTCCTCAGCTCAATCCTTTTTGTTTTGTTAAATTTAAGATTTAGTTAACATTTTTTTAAAGGGATTAAAAAAGTTAAATAAATTGTAACTTAATAATATCATAAGTTATGTGTCATTAGATTATATATTAGTTTTTAAATTAAACAAACTAGTTTAGAGGGAAAAAAATAAGAATATAAATATTTAAAGTAATTTAATTAACTTCTTTACTCTTTTATAAGAGTCAATTAAATATTATATTTATAGCCGAGAGTAGTAATTGTTTGTTTCTTGGTAAACACTTCACACAATAATTGCATATTTCAATGGGTGACTGGTTGCATCTAATCAAAATCCAACAAAGATATCCAAAGACAGCATGCTGTTAGGTGTAGTTTGGTTGGTGGAGTAAGTGACAAATAACTTCGGGAGACATAAATCAATTGCATTTTACCTAATACTAGTATATTGAAGAGGGACTTTAAACATGGTTCCTAAACCCGGACCAGACCTATTAATCTGCCCAAATACCTCCAAACTGATAGTTAAATTGATTCAGTCCAAGAGTTAACACATGCTCTTTTTTTTTTTTTGAAAAATATATTTTTATTTTTTATTTTTTTTCTTTAAAAATTCATATTAATAACCCTAAAATATTTCCTCCTCACCAATTTATGTCTATGTTAGCTCCTACTTGACTCATTGAACTTTAACCCAGTACTCTAACTGATTCAATCCCATGTCTAGATTTCAAAACTTTATGTTACAATTCAATAAGGTTGTACTTCTTCATGGTTTTCTTTCGGTAATTTACAAAATTTTCCAAACTAGTCTCACCCTAATTTTTTTTAATTCCTTTTTTGGAAATTTTGGAAACGTGATTCAACATCTTTTTTCTCGCATCAAGGTCACACAACTATCCAAACCAAGGGTCGTCATTTACCTACAAAAGTCGGAATTTGATTTTCCCATCACACATAACCCAAGTCCTCAAACTCTAACTCTGATATACTCCTATTATTCTTTTTGGAAAAAATTCTCGGTATCTTGAATGAAGATATTGGCAATTTATAATATTATTAAGAGTGTAGTCTTACTGCCGTAAATTAAACTATTTAGGCAACGAAGAACGAAAGAGGTTTCCTATGACAATTTGGTGAAAGAGGTTGATATAATTTTTTGTTTATCAAAGCTACGGTTTTTTAATCAGAATATTATAAATAATAAAAATATATATTAAAATACTACACTTTTCAAAATATTTATGCAAATGCTACACATAAATTCGATGTTGCTTAGGGCGAGTTCTAAAACTCGCATTTAGAAAAGGCGAGTTCTTCAGAAACTGGGCTGGGGGCTTGTGGCAGTGCAAAGAACTCGCCCTTACCAAGGGCGAGTTGTGTTGAACACACACTGCCGACAGTGGGCCCTAGTGTACTATTTGATCTGCATGCATGGTCACGTCTTGCTCCCCATGCGTAGCCCTTCATTTCTTTCTTTCATGCAGAGTGCGTCAGTGCATATATTTAATTTTGTTGCATGCTATCCGTGAAAACACAGTAAAATCCCTCTATATATACATGCGTCTTCTTCATTT
>JBAGKO010000005.1:12016822-12036342 GCA_037177275.1 Acacia concinna | reverse complement strand
GCGGCGGTTCATTGTTGATTTATGATAGGAAGCCAATAGCACGATGGTTGTGCTTAGGCATTACTTCATCGTCATTTAAACTATCTTCTTCATCATCTTCATTTCCAACATTTAAGTAAGAATCATATTCATCCTCATCCTCATCATCAATGTGGTCTTCATAAGTGGCCGGAGATAGCGGTCCATTAATGTTACTCATATTTGGAGGCTCAAATGAGTGGGAGTGGAAATTTTCCATGTCATTGGTGAAAGTGGATTCATGCCCACCCAGAATGTTAACTTCATTGCTACTTGATGGCCGTTGGTTGCCATCATATCTCGTCCGTTGTGACTCAACATTGCCTTTATACGGTAAATCATATACATTGGCATACACTTCAGCAAATGTTAAGTATTATAGTCACTTCCCACATTTGAGTTACATCCACATCTTCCTCTAATTTAGATGCCTCCTATCATATCGGATTTAAGCTTTGCCACTATTTGATTGGGATGAAGATGTAGCTTTCGTCCAATCACTGACTTTAGATTGGCCAAACTAATATTTCAGTCAACCTTACTCAAAGGTTACACCAGAAGGCCCATTTGAAAATATATACACTATCTCCTTTGTACCATCCATTATAATTTCTAAACATTTAATTAAAAATATTAAACAAGCAAATTTAAATTGCCACAAAAGATAATTTCCTAAATGAATATTTAAGGGACTATCATAAAGGTTAATAAAATGTTCTCTTATAAAATCTTGGAAAACTGATAGTAACAAAATTTAATTCAAAATTTGTACCATCGATTTAAAGAAATTGAATAGGTGGGGTTATAAAATTAGAAAAAGGAGGCAATGTAACATAAAAAATATAAACTAATTTAATTTAAAATTTTTAACCACACTTCTTAAATTTTTTCAAAAATTCAATTTATAAATTTTTCCCTCCCTTCTAGATCCCTCATACCAAGTAAACCCTAAATATCGACTTAAAAGTTAAAACACATTAAGGCTGGTTGAGTGATAATTTAAAACATGATAATAACAAATTATCAATTTTAACCATTTTTTAATAAATTAAGTAGGTATTGTATTTTAAAACCAAACATATTAACTTAAAACACATTAAAAGGCTGGTGGAGTAGCGTTTTCTTTTAAAAAATAATTTGTGCTTCTGGTATTTTCTTAAAATATTCACTTTAATTATTTAACTTATAAGCCACTTTTTCAAAGCAAATTTTTAAAATATGTCTGATCAAAGGCAGTTTATGTGCGTATGATATTATTTTAATCAAAGATATTATCTTCAATCCTAAATGTAGGAGTCAAACAGGAAGTTTGTTTTTATCAAAAACATAAGACTCCGATTCATTTTCTTAACCAAACTTATAATTTTCTTCCTAAAATATCTATATTGACCACATATTAATACTATCTTCAATTCGCATGATTAAAAATGCTAATTCAGGTAAAAAAAAGATATTTATTATAAATAATTAACTTAACAAACTTCTTTCATATCCATAAATTAATTATATATCTAGATCTTACATTAAGAACAAGATGAACATCAAATAAATATAGTCAGATGTATCTCCTACTTGAGAATTACAAAAGGTAATTTAAAAAAAAATTCCCATGAATTAAGACAAAAATCTTAAGAAACTAAACAAAAATACTTACAGTTCAATTAAGATGCACCTAACTAATCTTTCACCTTCTTCAATCGAACACTTACCACCTAACAATAACATAAACAGTCACGTAACAATTACTGAGAGTTCCATAAATATATTATCAAAGTATACAAAATTTAAATTGTACAAATAAAGTACTTACACTTGTAATGAGAATAATCAAATTTCAATGATAGCCCGAGTAAGAAAGAATTGGAAACAAGCTAACACAATGTAGTCTAACAATAGAGATTGAAATCCAAACTCAACAATTTTAGAGAAGAGTTTGAGCATTACGAAGCACAGAAAGATGGTGAGAGATAATGCGAGGAAAACTGAAAAATGAATGTATGTATGTATATAGGAAATGATAGAGTGTGAGAAAGAAAGAAAATGCAGAACACGGGAGAAGGAAATGAGAGAGTGTGCGAAAGAAAGAAAATGCAGAACGCAGGAGAAGGAAATGAGAGAGTGGGTGTGAGGAAAGATGAAGGATGAATATATGTATATATAGAGGCTGCACTGTGTTATCACGGGTTCAGTTTCCAAATTTAAAGTCATACGCATGAGGAAGGGAAGACAACTCACTGACACACGCAAACGCATGCATGCAAAGGAAAAAGAAGGGTTCAGTTTTCAAATGCAAAGTCATATATGCATGAGGAAGGGAAGACAATTCACTGACATAAGCAAACGCATGCATGCAAAGGAAAAAGAATCTTGTCGTGCATGGGGAGGAACGTGTGGGGGGCACGGATTTAAATAACTCGCCCTCATAGAGGGCGAGTTCAGTGGGTCCCCCTCTGCTACACTGAACTCGCCCTCTATGAGGGCGCGTTATGTGGGGGCCACCCCACTGACACACTGAACTCACCCTTACAAATGGCGAGTTCAGTTTCAATTGTCTCCCACCTCTCCTAATTCTAAAGAACTCGCCCTTCCTAAATGCGAGTTTCAGAACTCGCTTTAAACAAAATCGAGTTTGTGTGTAGCATTTGCGTATATACTTTGAAAAGTGTAGTATTTTAGTATATATTTTTATTATTTATAATATTCTGATAAAAAAAACCTCAAAGCTACACTTTATTTTAGTTTTCATCATTAAATTTTTAAACAAAAGGTTTTAATCTCTAAGAGTAAAATGGTCCAAATTTTTATTCAACGGCATGAACAAATATTTCAAATGAAAGGAAATTTGAGAGAGAAAAAATTAAATGAAATGAAACTAACAAGATCAAAACCTCTCATTCAAGATTTAGAAAACTGAAACCAAAATTAGGGTAAACTTAGACGGACCTCAGTGCCAAGCGGCTCCCGCACAATTGTGGGCTCAAGGGAAGAAAACCCCATGTGTACGCAGCTTTACCCTAACATTATTGCCAAGAGGCTATTTCCAGGGTTCGAACCTTGGCCCTGGGGGTGGAAAGCCAGCGCACCCACCAGTTGCGCCAAGGCCCGCCTTCAAAATTAGGGTAAACTTAAAAGACCAAAAATTATATTTATCCAAAAAAAATTAAAATAAACTGGGTCAACGATTCAAGAGGGGAACGACAAAAAGGAATAGTGAGTTAAGTGTAGCCCTTTGGAAAGGCACATCATATAGTTCCCACGTAAGCCATAAATTATTAGTATAGCGGTTCACCTCAAGCATCGATTTACAAGCTGAATAAAAGATTCGAATGTGGCCAAATGCAAAAAATCGCCTCAAATTACGTAACAGATATAGCCCTTTTCTTAGAATAAGAATGACAAGTCGACTATGAAATTACTTTCTTCCCTGCTTCGAATTTCTGATTGAAATCACATGCTTGAAAAACTTCATCAGGCACTTGTCCATCCATATGTCATTTAGCATAGTTTCAAAGAGGCTGTTCAAGAAAGCAGCACAAATCTAAGACTTCTACGAGGTTACTTCAAGCTCTTTTGGCAAAATTACCAGTGTCGTCGTCGTCATCATCCCGGAAGTTTTCCTCTATTGTCCCAAAATCTCCAACATCCTGACCTATACTTTCGCTTTCTTTGCCATCCAATTGACCACTGCTGCCAATGTCTCCATATCCACCAGAAAAGCCGCTGCCTGAACCCAGGCCACCACTGCTACCAATATCAGCTGAACTGCCACCAAAGTTACCACTGCTGCCAAATCCAGCAGCACTGCCACCACTCGCAGCACCACCACCACCAAAACTAGGAGCACTTCCATAGTCATCACTACCTCCACCACCACCAGAAACACCGAAGGTTCCACTGTTGCCACCATATCCTCCGCTGCTGCCCCCAGCATAGGTGCTTCCACTCGCAAAGTTCCCACTATCACCACCAAAGCCCCCACCGCTGCCACCAGTGTAAGTGCTTCCACTTGCAATGTTCCCATCATTTGCATAATTGGTTCCACCAAAGCCACCACCAGCACTTCCAGTTCCAAAGCTGTCAGCAGCAGCTCCACTTCCATAGTTACCACCATATCCTCCACCACTTCCACTAGCATAAGGGCTTCCACTTCCAAAGTTGCCATCATGTTCAAAACTGCCACCCCCAGCCCCAGCTCCAAAATTGTTAGAAGCATAGTTATTGCCAGTGCTGCCACCAAAATTGCCACCAGGTCCGTAGCTTCCTCCACTGTATCCACCACCACCATAACCTCCAGCAGCATTGCCACCATATCCACCAGAACCACCATAGGAAGGATTACCATAACCACCTCCATAGCCAGCACCAGCGCCAGCACCGTACGGAGCATTTCCATAAGAACCACCAAAACCACCACCATATCGAGGCCTTTCATTGGCATAGTTTACCCGAACTTGGCGACCATGAAGATCCTGGGAAAATCATAAGCAATAATAAGAAATACACACTATTAACACAAAAAAAAGGCTACATAGTAATTTTATGATATAAAAAAGGCAACCTCTGCTATAGCAGTCTGGGGAAGTAGTTCTCTAATGTTTGATATTGTATAAGTTTTTGATGTGCTATGAACAAACTATGATGATTGTACCAAACAGACAAGTAATAGGGCTTAACAAACTATTTCAACAACATAGGAAATATCAACTGCTCATTAAGTCCACACATCATGCACCACAAATGATGCAACATCCAAAAAATTAACAGATTATGTGGCTTCAACGCATCTATAATGTAAATATGAGCATAGTAAAGTAACTGAAGAGACTCTAATCCAAGAACAACAAGGCTCCATTACCTGTCCATCTAAGGCCTGAATAGCACTTGATGCCTCCTCAACAGATGTAAATGTGACAAAGGCAAACCCTCTAGATCTACCAGAGTCACGATCCATAATTACCCTTGCTACAAAGTTTATGAGATCAAACAGAGATTAATACAAAAATTAACACCAATTGATTCTACAAATCGATATCAAGCCAAAGAAAAGTTAACAGTCGATAAACAGGAATCTCAACAATTTACCATCAACTACTTCTCCATATTTCGCAAAAGCTTCCCTCAAACTTTGCTCATCAGTGGAATATGACAGTCCTACAACAAGAAATGTCACATGCATATATGTATCATTATTATTGACTTAAGAAAACATTAAAGCTATGTTTGGATGGGGAGAAAAGTGGGGATAAAAGAGGGAAAAATGAGTGTTAAGTTTAAAAACTTCCATACATGGTAAAAAAATTTACTATTTTGAGAGTTTTCTCCCCTAAATTTCTTTCCCCTCTAATTTTCTCTCCATCCAAACATAGGGTAAGAGAAGGTCATGATAGCAAATGAAAGAGTAATTCTAAATCCACCTCCTACAAACACCCTTGAACTTGCAGCAGATGACATGCATCGTATAGCCTGGAAAATAGATGGAGCTGAACGTAATTCTGAACTGAGCTGCTTATTTGCAGCCTGTCTTAATAAATTCCCAACTCTACCAAAGAAAGCCATCCCTATAATCTGCGCAGAACTGCAAGCGTTGATGAGTATAATACGTATGATATTGATCAATGATTTTATATACTAGATTCATACAATATTTCAAAAATTAATTTATGCCTGAAAAATGAGAAAACAGTATTCCAACACAATCCTAGAGAAAGTACAAATGAACTGCAAAAATTTATCAAATTATTTACTATCATTTTCCCATTCACTTCTCAAACAAGACATGTTAGTAGGTGGATAAACTATACGATTCTAATATGTTCATAGCCACGTCCGACACAAGTATCCCCTCCTCGAACAAAATATGTACCAAAGTACCTGCAGTAATCACACAAGGGAATACAACGTACGTATAAATGATAAAAAACGAAAAGAAAATATTCGATTCAAGAAAAGCGCACACTTGCAGATAATACTTGAATCAACTATTGGCTTATCTCAGTTAACACTCTCAACATAACACCGAAAGAAACTTGGGAATCGTAAGACAGAGAACATCTGAGCTAAGAAAAAGATAAAACTGAAATTGACTGAAGCATCGAGGTGCAGTAGGGTACCTCTCCGTCCTTCGCAACGTCTCTATGGAGGTGTGCACACTCTGCTAAAACCCTAAGCAAGAATTATGATTTTGCTCGGTTTATGTAGGCGTGACCCAAAGCGAGAGGCCTACGTGGAGAGCTTGGATGACTAAGAACCGTTGATTGTATATGAGGGAAGATATAGCCGTTAGATGTGGTGAAATTGTCCAGATATTTCCGGAGATATGAGTTCCCCTGTTTTTTGATAAATGCGACGTCGTTTTATTGCATGCTGGTCCAAACTGGGGAATCAACTTTCCGGATGTCGTTTTGGTTACTCCCATCCATTAGTCAGCAGCAGCAGTCACTTCCATGAAAACCAAACCAGAAGTGAAGACATTGCGATCTTGGAAATCCCGACCGGCGAACAAATTAGCCTAAACACTGTGTGATTCGCAGAAAGCCTGAGTCTTTTCGATCTTTAACTTCTCCCATGGCCCAACACCGAACATCCAAGAGCGTTCTTGACAACTTGGGGGAAGAAATTGTTAGAATCCTGGCGCCTGTATCACTCTGTATGGTTTTGGTGGTAATCCTGGTCTCAATTCTTAATGGCAGCTCTGCTACATCATCAATTTCAAGTATAGCCACTATAGCTTATAGTGAGACCGGCACAGACTCTTCCTGGGACAAATTCATAGGTGCCCTTTTGAATTCGTTGGCATTCGTACTTGCTATTACTGTTGTAACTTTTGTTTTGGTCCTTCTCTTCTATTTCAGATTCACCAGATTCTTAAAACTATACATGGGTTTTTCTTCTTTTCTTGTTTTGGGATTCTTGGGTAGTGAAATTGCAATATTTCTAATCGAACATTTTAGCGTCCCGATTGATTGTATAACATTTTCTCTGGTTGCGTTCAATTTTTCTGTTGTTGGTGTATTGGCCGTCTTTATGTCAAAAATGGCAATTGTTATTACGCAAGGGTACTTGGTTCTTATTGGAGTGTTGGTCGCTTATTGGTTTACTATGTTACCTGAATGGACTACTTGGGTGCTACTGGTTGCCTTGGCATTGTATGATCTTGCGGCAGTCTTGCTGCCTGTTGGTCCATTAAGGCTTTTAGTAGAGCTTGCTATATCGAGAGATGAAGAAATCCCAGCATTGGTTTATGAGGCTAGGCCAGTAAACTGTGATCATTTAGACCCAAGGAATGTTGCAACTCAGAGGCGGCTATGGAGGGATAGGAGGAGGATTGAGAATTCAAATCGTCAAACTGATTCCAACCTGAGTGATGAATCAAATTCCACTCTGAATTCCAATGACGTTTTGAATTCAAATTTGAATGGTAGTAATCCAGATGGAACTCATAACTCAGCAAATTTGGCTATGGAAAATGCTGTCTCAGATCCACGTTCTAATTCTACTACTTCTAATGGCATTTGTTCTGACAGAAATTTAGTTAGAGCAGAAGAGGGACAAGTTCAAGAAACTGGTTCAGAGCTTTCTGCTCCTCTAATTGACCGTGGAACGAATGTCCAGTTAAATAGAACAGAAGAAGCAGGAAATTTGATGCTGGAGGGAATAGGACTAGCGTCATCTGGTGGAATCAAGTTAGGGTTGGGAGATTTCATCTTCTATAGTGTTTTGGTTGGCAGGGCAGCAATGTACGATTTTATGACAGTATACGCATGTTATCTTGCTATTGTTGCTGGCCTGGGAATCACTTTGATGCTTTTGGCACTATATCAGAAAGCCCTACCTGCTCTTCCAGTGTCAATAACATTGGGGGTGTTGTTTTACTTTTTGACCAGGCTCTTGCTTGAGGTATTTGTGGTACAATGCTCCTTGAACTTGTTGATGTTCTAAATTTAACTATGTTCCTTGAATTTGGAAGTTGACTAATCAAATATATTCCATCATTTCTTGAATATATACCGCATTTAAATTTCTGTGCTCAGTGTCCTAATGTAGCTAAAAGCTTTCAAGCAGTGTGCCTCTTCTTTAACTTGTATTTTATTTACTTTCTCTGTCTTTCAACTAATTAGTTAAGGCAGCATCACAAATTTTCTTTCTGTCAATTTTTCCCCATTGATTGGAAAATAAATGTAGCCTATATTGAAGAGAAAATTGTAGAAATCCGTCTGAGGTGGTTTGCACATATGCAAAAAAGGCCATTGAGTTCTGTAAAAAGAGGTTGAGGAAGGCCGAAGCGCACTCTCAATAAAATTATGGAGAGGAACATTTTAGTTAATAACCTATTAAAATATTTGGTTTTGGATATGGTATAGTGGTATCGTACGATCCATGTAGCCAACCCTACCTACTGGGATTGAGGCTCTATTGTTGTTGTTGATTGGAAAATAAAAGGAGTATAGCATGTTTAGGATCTTTTCTACAGTAGTTTGTTTTTTTAAAAAAAATGATGATAATAAAAATTTCATTCAGTAGCTTTTGAGATTAACTAATATGACTAATCAAGGATCTTTGCCAACTGGCGCCTAAACATAAGATATAAAAAAGTTTGTGAAACACCCTTGGATAAAGAATTCCTATTGGAATAGTAATAATTTTTTGAACATTTGGTTTTCAAAATATTTTCCTTCCTAAAGGAAAGTAAATAGTTAGGAAATGCAGTTACAATGGTAGCTAATAGATTAGGAGACCATTTAATCAAACCCGGCATATTCAGTGGCTGAAGATGCTAAATTACAACATTATGATCAGATGTACCTTATTACCTGACTTCATTGTGTTAGATCAGTGTGTTTCTGGAGTTATTTTCTGATAAATTCATCAAAGAGAGGATTGTGGTCATGTAATCAATACTCTTTTACTGGTTCCTCTGGAGTTTGAGTTTCTTAGGAGCTTAACTTTGTCGTGTCTATTCTTGCATATCAGTAAAGTTTTTATGATGCAGAATTTTCCTCAAATGAGATGTGGTTTGTAAGGTAGACATGGAAAGTATAGCTGCCAATATATTTTGTGGGTTCTTTTGAAGCTTAGGCTTGGAAAAATGAGTGATGAAGAGTTCCTTTTCATGGCTTGAGGTTCATTTTCAGAAGGCCAAATTAAGGCTAATTCGGAGGTAGCATTTTTTCAAGTAAGGAAAACTTTTAGCTTGTAGATTGTAGCAGGATGGTGTAATTGAGGGTGTTGAGAAGATGGTTCAGTTTACTGTTGTATCACTTTTTAGGAGCAGATAACCTAGAAGCCTTCCACCAAAACTGTAGTTGAATACAGCAAGGGCCCTGAAGTTTGGGTTCTACAAGGGATACATCTGTGCTAGTGCGTTCTCTTTCATTCTGGGGGAAACAAGCTTTTGTTACTATTTTGGGATGTAGTTCAATGTGCTTGTTGCCTTTTTCGTAGCTTCTCTTGAATGAGAAAATTCCCCTAGATACTGCATCTTTAAATATAAGAAGAGGCACGATTGATTAAACATGCACAGTGTTACTCTTTTTTTTTTTTTTTGCCGAAGTGTTACGCATTTGTTACACTTTATGTAACGTGAGACCCAATGAAGCATATGCGTATCGATGACCACTTGCTTCAGGGACTAGCGTTTCCGCCTTGCTGTGAAGGTCCCAGATTTGAGTCTGGAATTGAAATGGGGTTTGTTCAGAATAATTTATTTAAAGGTAATAAAATCTTATTCGCGGAGTACGTGAGAGGCGTCTTTCTCGTACTTTGTACATAAGATCTTATTTAGTTCAAATAAGCCATACCAAACAAACCCATAGTGTGTGAACTTGTTTTCAAGGAGGTTACTTATTGTTTAAAAACCTACATGTCTTTAAGGAGGTTACTTATTGTTTAAACACCTTAGTCATTTACTAAAAAAATGTCATATTTACATACACATAGGAAATTCCCAAGGATCCTAGAAAGCTATATTGAAATTGCGTTTATATTCATATTTTAATTTTAAGAATGTCGAAAGTTAAATTAGAAAAATAAGGCTAGCAAAAAATTAGAAAAATAAGGGTTAATGCATGTTAAAGGGTGTCTAATGCACAAGGCTTCTACGAGATAGGATATGGAGAGAGCCAAGACTTAGCTTCTTAATAAATGCTAAAAGTAAATGATACTTTTACACCCTCTCAGTCATATGGCAGCTACATCTACCCCTTGTTTTGATGAAGAAAAAATTAGGAATGAAAAAAAAATTAGGGGAGAAAACTTCTAAAAATAGTAAATTTTTTTATCATTTATGAAAGTTTTTAAACCTAGTATTCATTTCCTCCCATTTTCTCCCCATCCAAACACATCATCTCCAAGACTCACCTTTTTAATACTTCCTCCAGTCCTACTCATAAAGGTCTGTTGACTTTTTCTGATAATCTTAAGAAAATTTTAAGAAAGCTAATTACATTATTTTAAAATATTAAAATTTTTTGTTTTTCTTCAAATTATATTGTTTAACTTGTGAACTAATATATAATTTAATAAGTAATAACATACAATATATGATATAATTAAGTAATGTAATTAGTTTTTTTAAGATTTTTTTAAGATTCTCTAAAAAAATCAAAGGCCCTTATAATTAGGGCCGGCGGGAGTACATGCTAAAAAAATGAAGATTAAAAATGTTTAGTTAAGAAATAAGGTAAATGATTCTTTTACTATTTCTAACTTAGTTTTTTTTTTTTTTTTTGCCAACTACTATTTCTAACTTAGTTTATGAGACTTCCGGGGTGTTAAAATATCATGGTCATCTCTATTTTAAAAAGGAGTGGGAACTGTATCCAAAAAAGAAAGAAAAAGAAGTGGTAATGTGGTGGGGTCAAAACGACTTGTAGTCTACGTGGGGTCGGCCTTTTTAATGATGAACATGGAGGCAAATGTCCATAACAGCTTACAGCTCAGCTTCCTGGTCATTTGTTCCCCTTTCGTTTTCTGGTAGAGTTCACACCTGTGATTAGTGAAGACCAGGCATCAACGACAACAACATTCTTACCAAACAATCAAGTATATGATTCAAGCCCCTTTGACAGAAAAAAAAGAAACAAGAATCACCAACCCTTGACGAGAAAGCATTTTACAAATCTCAGACTTCGTAAGAGAGATCTTACACTTTTCTTTTTGGTTACAGATGATTAAATCAAGAATTCTTTTTGGTTTGGTAAATGTTTTCCCTTTAGAGTATAAAAAGTTTGAGGAAATTAATCTTTTGGTCTTTATAGATGTAACTAAATTTCAACACAGTCCGTATACTTTGACTCAATGCAACTCAGTTCTTAGAGTTTTGACTCGATTGTGATTCAGTCCCTGAACTTTGACCCGCTGCAAATCAATCCCTATAGTTTTAAGCACTTTATAATTTAGCCCCTGATATTTATTTTAAAACATAAGGATTAAATTATAAAGTGTTAAAACTATAGGGATTAAAATGCAACAAGTCAAAGTTCAAGGATTGAGTCACAATCGAGTTAAAACTTTAAAGACTGAGTTGTACCGAGTCAAAGTATATGGACTGATTTACAATTTAGTAAAAATTATAAAGACCGAAAGATTAATTTTTTCAAAAAAAATTTCACATTTTTTAATAAATGTGTTTTTTAAGATTTAAACTTTTATTCTCATTCTTTCAAAGGTAAAACCTTTTAACACATCAATCAACAATTTATCGGTAGTTGTTGGTGACAAGATTTAGTTCTTTGTTTCTCTATAGATTACATTTGGCTACTATAAAGATTTTTTTTTTTAATTTAAAACAATGAAAAGTATATATATATTGTCCGTTCATTGATTTTGAAAAATTTTAACATATTCTTCATATTAGAATAGCAAAATCCTTGTAAGGGTCAAGCACGTGAATCTTAGAACTCAAGTCCCCGTAAATATTATAAACGTTTTTTTTAGGAAAGATACCCTCAAATAACCTCATAAATAATCAAACATAGCTTAATAACTTTACATGTATGTAATTATACGAGTATTAAAACAAAACAAAGACCACATGCAGTATCATTAAGAAAAAAGGCCGGAATTGAATTGAGGATAATCTAGAAGCATTACGATTAAAAATAATACATCCTTGCCTAGAGACGTTTTCCGTTGACCGGGCAATGCTGCTCGTGTTGATTTATCAGAGCATATCTACGGAACTGAAGTTGAATTGGTAAGATTATCAGCACCTAGTTATATACTAACTCCAATCTTAAATATAACATCCCATTAATATATTTTTTAGGAGATTTAAAAAATTAATTAAATAACGTTAAAGTGTTTATATTTATCATTTTTTTCTTTAACCTTATTTTTCAAACTTATAAACTAATGTACAATTAAATCATATATAGAATATAGTATAATTAAATAATTTATTTAATTTATTTAGTTTCTTAAAAAAATCAAGTTTTATAGTACTTGAATTTACCTGTGGTCACAATATAAGTCTCTTCCAGAATAATAGTTTGATCTACAATAGAAGTCACTTTTAGAATAATTAATACTTATTTTTTAATTTTAACCATGTAATTAATATTTAGATATGATTCATCATATTTTTTTCCTCATTTAGAATCTCAATTAGTGTGGCCGAAGTTAGAAATTTCTTTCAATTTAAAATAAAATTAATAAGATAACATTATTTCTTAATTTTGGTGAATTAGCTGAAGTTACTCGTATTGTACTTGCACACCAGTAGTATTAATTTCATGCATTAATGGAAACATCAGGATCGTGGTGAAACCAATAGATGAAATTAATATGACCTCTCAGTAGCTGTCTCCTTTCAGCCTCTCGTGTTTTTGACAATTCTTGGCATCCAGAAAATCAAACGTCAAGTTCAGGTCACCCCCCCAGTAGCTTTCCAGTACATATGGCCTTCTTCATGAATCAGTCAAAGGACAAGCCTTAGCCTAAAAACTAAAACTAAAACCAAGACTACAAATATGCCTCTCTAGCTTCCAAGACCTTTCATAGAGAGTATGATTTCTTGGTTCTTATGTCTCAAACCCTCAAGTCCAAGCAAAAAGACAATAGCACAAGGCACTGTATTATCAGTACTATTAAGATGACTGACAGAACAGAACAACTCTGTATAAAATTAAGAAAATTCTCAGGGGCATGAAAGGGAGAGACACGAGGAAGACAATTAAGGAACTGACCATCTAGAATGAGAAAATGTGAGCCACAAAGTTTTAATCAAACAACTGGTCTGATATTGACGAGCAAGGTTCAGTTCATCTCAAACATCAAATGCATGTGTGAAATAAAACCTTAGCAGACTCAGATTCCCAGTGTAAAACGCACCTCTCTTTTTTGTTCGATTAATTACGTACATTGCACATGCTGTATTATATGAACACGCTGAATTTTTCTTGGTGAACTTTTTCTCGTGTGCTTGAATGCCAAAAAGGAAGATAAAGTCTCTACCCTTTAGTTGACTCTGAAAAGTATGTGGCCTTTCATGAGCCAACTGCTAATACATTCAATGAATCAGTGTTTCCCAAAGACCAGCAGAATCTGGCTTCTTCAGGCTCACAATTACTTGTAAAAGGACAAATAGCTTTTACTTGTTTCTGCAACCAGAAGTGCATGCATGAAGCCTCTTTAAACATACTTCTCTCTTTGGGTGAAGAAACTTAAATTAGAAAACTTGTATCCATATAAAAACAAGAAGATAGAATAAAGCAATAACAATCAGTCATCAGTGCGGTTATTTGGATTGTTCCTTTCTTTTAAACATGGAACATGTTTGATCGATACATCCTATATCTGTTATGTTTTATCGTTTGTATAAACCTTCCCTACCTGATTGTTTTTTTTTTCCCCGTTAGAGAGAACATGACTGCAAAAACAAATGGCATTGACAAAACAAATCCGTCAAGTTCATACAAATTTACAGACAGTACAAAAAGCCATTTCAGTCGTGTGACGATCATATATCAGGAATGAATGATGATAAACTAGCCATTTGCTAAATGACAAGCAAATTGCATAGGTTACACCTAGAAAGAAAGCCTGACAAGTAATCTTTGAGGTGGCATGCTTAAAAACTCAAACCCTTCACTTTCGGCGTTGATGGTTGGGCAAAGATTTTGAAGAACCTTGAAAAAGATCCAAAATCAACCCTTCTAGATCACCCACTGTGTACTTTATCCACTTCTCACTGATGTGGGCTGAGACCCTCCCAATAAAAGTCCTGTAAGCATGAACCAGCTTCTGAGAAATTGAAATCTGCAAATCTTCCCGAAGCTGAGGATCTGGGACGCACCACCCTGTCTGGGTTCTATACACTTCCTCAAAGGCCGTATAGAAATCTGTGCATCTTTTCGTTGAGGTTGCCTTTAAACCTAAAGCACAATGATGATTACTGTCCCCCTTAAGCATAGAAAGGACTGAACTCCAAATGGCCCTCTCATAGCTAATAGCTTCATGCCGAAACTTCCCTGTGTTTTGGCGAAGCCATTCATCTCCGAAGAATTGGCTTAGTTCAGAGCTCTTAACCTTTTGGACCATGTAATGAATGTTATTCATCATGAAAATATGCTGCAAGGACGCATCTTTGTATAATTTGGACTTGTTTCTCAGATTGGATTCCAATGCGGTTGTCATTGACCTTAAGTGGCAAGACAATGGACAAGCTGTGAGGGATGAAGATCCATCATGTTCAGTATCTGGTGGAGCTTCTGAACTTCCATCTACAAGAAGCTTTCCAAGAGTATCCTGAGATCCGGTGATCGTCTTGATGTAATTCATGACGTACCTGGTGAGATGGTGAATTCCCCCTCCAGGGAACTTCTTTGTTGATGGATGAGTTGCAATGGTACTTTCAATTGCTAGAAATGTTGACCTTACAGTGTGACCAAAGCTCCTTACCAGCTTCTGAAACTCATTCCTAAGGAAACAACCAGCTTCTTCAAAGAACAAGATGTCTACAACCAAAGCAAGATCCTCCAGAACCTCGTACATATCAAGTAAGCGGAACAATCTCTCTGGTGTATGGGTTCCCATTGCAATAGCCTCGCCAAAATTTAAAAGGGGCAGCATAAAATTCCTTGATATTTCACAAAAGCAAGACTCATAAACAGGTCCGAATTGTCCCAGAATCTGCTTGCACAAACGTTTTTCGCTGGCAAGATATACCTTGATGATGATCTTCGCAACCCGAATCCATTTCTTCATCTCAGAGTTCAAGCAACTCCAATCCATGCTCAGCACATTCTCAATGCTCAGCTTTTCCATTCCAAGAATAACAAAGTACTCATCCAAGGCATGCCTCCTCGAAGTAATGAAAGCCTGGCAGAATTCCTGATGATATTTTGAAGCAAACATGACATCTGCAATGGCTTTGAGATCCAGAATCACATCAGGGTTCACCAAATCTATAGTACAAGCCTCGGGTTGGCTAAAACCACCATCACTCCGGGATACTTCCTGAATTGGTTCATCCTCGGCTGAACGAAATGATTCATCAAACACTATATCAACTCTATTAGAATGGAAAGACATGTACTCGGGCTCAAAAAATTGCTTGTGCTGAACAAGAATGTGGACTAACTCTTCCTCAAGCCTTGACAAAGCAATTTGCAGCACTCCATCAGCTCGCTGAACAAGTTCCTTTTGCATCCCACTTTCATTTACAGACAGGCTCTGCAAACTTTGAGTTAGAGATTGGATTTCGCCAACAGCATCCAAATACTCGGAAGATTCCCTAGGGTCAGAATCCCATATCATCAAGTTATTTGCCTCCCAACTCATTACCTTGTCTTCGGCACATTTAAGACGCCTCTCTAATTCCCTGATACCCTTTCCATTTCTGTCAGCTAGCCTGGTGGACACTGAAGACAATTGCGTCTCAAGATCCAAGAGAGTTTTTCTTAGACCATCATTGACGCTTTTGCTTGCTGCTAATGCCTTTAAAAGGTGCTGAGCTGCAGCTACTACATGTTGCTCTCCTTCAGTGGTAAAGATGGTAGATTGATGTTCCTCCATTAGGTTGAAGATGGCAAAGAAATGGGGAAAGCAAAGAGAGAGAGAGAGAATGAAAGAAATAGAAAACAGAAAGCGCCCTCTGCAGACGAAAAGGATCTGATTTCTGAAATGTTTCTTTAATAATCTCAATCAGATGGACTCAAGAAAGTATTTGGAAGTTCAATACAGCACAGAAGATTATAAGCTTTATTGAAAAGGAATTAGAATAAAACAAAGTTTACTTGATCATCTCTGTGAATTTAAAATGTAAAGCTTCCGGATCTAAAAAGGATCAGGGGAATGAACTTGTGACACAACAATGTCAGAACTCTCTTTCTACTTTTGTCCTCTGACTTTTTGACCCTCATCCCATTTAGTAATTAGATACTTATATCAATCAGCCCCAATTCCCTGAAAAATATAACCTCAAAACTTAGAAACCTACAATCAAAGTCGCTAAAGAAAAGATAGCTCCGCTCATCGACTCTCCTTCCAGCTCCCTGTGAAGCTTGAACCAGGAAATTTATGACACTGAAAATCACACACAGGTCTTAATTTTAGAAATGGATGAAAATAAACGACAAACCCGGAGGAGTACGGCGCACCCACCAGACTTAAATCAGAAACAGTGACACACTAAGTTATCCCGATGCAAAAAGCTGGTTTTTGTTTAACGAAACTGCGGAAGTGTGGGAAAATTTCTTGGGAAAAAGAGGACAGGAGAGAAAACAGGATTATGCGGCTAAGAATATTGAAGAGAGGTCTGTAAAATTGTAGAGGCGGAGCTATTTTCTCTCTCAAAATGAGTTCCATTACATCTTTAATACTGCTTTGACTTTTGACTCGGACTGGCATTGACTAGCCAATAAACAAATACTATTGAACCTTGGGAGAAATATAGCACCAGTCGTAGCTACGATAAAATACTAAACTCCGTACTGTTTATCCTGCAATTTGTCTTGTCTCGTATGTAAATGGCTGAAAATTGAACTCTTTTTTTTTTTTTCTAAAAATTGAATTGTTAAGTGTTAATTGCTGATAATTTTAAATGAAAAACACAGTTGCTCAATTAATGTCACTTAAGTATCTAACTGTCATCCATAAATCGAGATAAATATGAGTCGAATTAGGGGAACGTACAGATAGAGTGCCAAAACAAGACAGAAATGAGAGGGAAAAACTGTAATTTTATTTGCCAATTTAACTCACGATTTCTGTTCATATATTTCGATTTCCAGGTCTTGTGTATAAAAAGATACTGTATTAATTAATAAAAATGTATCACTAAATTTTCTATTTGAATTTTTCTGATATTAAAAATGTAAATTTATAAATGTGTAAAATTACGGGAAGAGGTGAAGTTTTGATCTTACCTCTAGATAGTCAAGTTATCAAATTTATCAAGATCAAGTTATTAACAGTAGTTTTGAAAATTGGATCGGACCGGCGCATTCCACCTAGAAAACTATAAAATTGGTCCGGTATGACCAATTGAACTGATTCATTAGTTTTTCAAAATTATACATCTTCAAAAATTCATAATTAGTTATAAATTAGGATTCTACAGAATGTTTGTGGTGTCTATGAATCACTAAAAAATATTATCATTTGATCATAGAAAATTCTCAAATATTGAAACTATTTAGAAAAGTCTACAAATATAACTATTCTTATGATGTGTTTGGATTGAGAGAAAAGTGGGGAGAAATGATAGAAAATGAATACTGGGTTTAAAAACTTCCATAAATAGTAAAAAAACTTACTATTTTTTAAAAAAATTTCCCCTAATTTTCTGTCCCTCCTAATTTTCTCTCCATCCAAGCATGGGGTTAGTGTTTTTTAGACTTAAACATTCAATTTTACCTCTTAATACTACATTTAACATTGTTCAAATTTACTTATTCAATAGTTTAGTATTGAGTTAGCTCTAGTTTGACCTACTAACCCTTGATCCAATCCCCTAACAAGCCCTGGGATTGGTCGAAATTTCAAAACATTATTATTAACCTTATTTGTCACTCTTTAACGAGGTCTTTGGGCAGAACCCAGTGTTAATATGATGTTTATGTATTTATGAAAAAAAATAAAAGGAGTTAAGTAAGGAGCTAGTCTTTCACAGTACTGTAGATTCAGGTTTGGAGTTCTCATAAGTTAGTGTTACCATTGGCCATAGCCTTATTATCTTGTAATGAAATATACATATACTAGCGTTGTTTTGAAAACCCAACCGAATTCGGCCACAAAAACTTTGAATTAGCCATCAAAACAGTCCAGTTCAATGACTACTCAAAATCACCCGACTTTAAATATTTATAATTAATTCTACATTTCTTCAAAAAATTAAAAATTAGAAATTTAAGGAAAGTTTGAGATGTATACTTTATAATGTAACAGGAATAACTTAAAAAGTATTATCACTTTATCATCTAAAATTCTCAAATACAAAAATTATTTGAAAAAGTCTATAAATATAATTTATAATCACTACTCTTAGTGTTTTTAAGATTGACATATTTAAATTTCACCTCTTAATACCTCAATCTTATTAATAATTAAATTTTACCTAACTTTAAATTTAAAATATTACGATTGAAAACTCAAGTGTTGCAATTCTCATTTTGACATTTTTAAAATTCACTGATTTAACTCTATTCTAACCCTAATAGATCCAATAACCCAGCAGTCCAAGTTTCAAAATCTTGTGCGCTTGTTAGCTAAAGTATATATATACAAAAAAAAAAAAAGTAATTTAAGTTTTCAAGGGTGACACGGGCTATTGCTACGGTACAAGAAAACCTATTTTTATATAGAAGTCGTTTATGGCCATATTTTATTATAATTAAAAACTCATAGAACGTGCCATTGGGTTTGGGTCCAAGAGACACCAATTTTTTATTATTAATTGGATGATTAACTATTATAGTATACTTTAAAACTTTAACCAATTAAAAGAAGGACCAATAAATAAATTTTGTCATGACACTCTGACAAGGGGACATCTTAAAACAATTATTGACAATTATGAGAAAAGGATGAAGATACAGTGAACAAGTCTAATAAGCTTTTGCTGGTTTTCAAAGGTGGGAAAAAAAGTGTTATTTTACAATTAATCAAAGGCAAAGGGTTCATCTGTAGCAATTGGGTGGTTAAGGGGAATCGGAACGACACAAATGGCGCGTATGAAGCTGATTGGTTGGGTTGGTTATGACGAAATTTCCAATTTTCAAAAGTCACGCAAATTAATTTTGACTTGCACATACATCAAGAATTTTGGCTTTTTTCTCCCTTGAAGAACATGTAGCTTGTTCACCAAGACAATCAAATTGTTTACTTTGAATTTGATTGATTATCAGCGGATTTGCCGTCATATTTATATATTCCTAATGGATGGATTGTTGTGACTTGTGAGAGGAAACTTGGGGGCGGAAAAAAAAAAGGATCACGGACTATTTATTAATTATATAATAAAATTTCTAACAAGTTATACTCCTTCCGATCCTATTTATAAG
>JBAGKO010000005.1:11994442-12010638 GCA_037177275.1 Acacia concinna | reverse complement strand
TAGATCTATGAGATCAAATTCACTGAATTTCCAGGTGCGGCTAAGAAGCTCTTTGAGTCTATGGAATTGAATGCGAGTACCCAACACAGTAATGATTAAAGCATTGTTTCATGGCTAGCATGCTTCATTAAATTCATAATCACTTAGAGGCATAGTTGGATATATTTTTATCAGTTCTTTTAATTCTTCTGTAGGCTCAAGCAGAGACCATGACTGGTCCATTAAGTCAGAGATAATAGGGTCTTCATCCATACATGAGGCACCATAAGCAATGCCATTGAATTATGATCCTTTAAATCCCATGAGCGAATCTTTGTATGATATAGCAGGCTTTGTCTATTGTGGTATTTCTTCACTAGTCACATAATCCACATTCTCCACATCTTCCATTTGATCTGACATTAAGGCATCTTCTTTGATTTCTTTTTTATATTTCTTGGCAGCAGTTGATGGTGTGAGATCCTTAAGAGGTCTATCAGGAGGAACCTTTCTGGAGTTACCTTCTTCCATTAACGATCAAAAGAGAGAGAGAGAGCGAGAGAGAGCGAAAGCGACAAGGCGGATGGAAGAATCAAAGCAATAACAATGTCTTGCTCTATTCGGCTAGATCTAAATAGAAAAACCTAGATCCCAATCTTGGAAATAATCGTACCTGGAATAGAGTCCTTGATTTAGGATTAGTAGTAGCTAAAGAGATAAAGAAAACCTGGTCTGGGTGGAATTGGAATAGGGCGAGCGGCTCCGATCTCAGCAGCTTCTGCGACTGTGACGGTGGACCACAGGGGATGGAGAATGTCTTCTCTCATACGACGTAGGCTTTGAGCGTATCGAGCAGCGACGACGACAACTAGCCTCACTCACGAGCATCCTAGCACGACATTGAGATCTGGAGGCAAGGCGGGAGTTCTGATTGGTATTGAGATTAGGAGAATGAAGCAGAGAGAGCGAGAACCGAGTCGCTTGGTTTATGTTTTAAAACAAGCAATAAATGCCAACAAACATAGGTTCAATTGGTAAGGAGTTAACTCATAGCCCACAAGGTCATTAGTTCAAATCTTACTGCCCTGATAAGCCCCTAGCTCAACTCATCACATAAACCTTTTTTGTAAAGAAAAAAAAGAAAAACGAAAAAGTAATGAATATGTTTGCTTTAAAAAAAAGTAGTGAATCCGTCTCCTTGGCAAAATAAATGAATGAAGTATGAGCGGTTTCTTTATGGTGCACACCTCTTCAAGTTTTCAAACTACCAAAGTAGCCCACCACTTGGTGTAAGTGTAGAACCAAGCATGAGACAAGAACACTGACTCCTTAACGGTTAACAACAAGCAGAATTGACCGCCATTTGGGAGAAACTATCACGGCTGCAACTGGTTTTCTCTGTTTGGGTAACTCGCAAGAGCAGCAATATATCATGATAGTATCTTATGTTTTAAATATAAGGTTCAATTAACATTTTTAACGAGATTAAGGAAATTTAATAAATTACATTAAAGTATTTACTTTTATGACTTTCTCTCTAAATTAATCTGTCTGCCTTATAAACTAATATCTAATCTAATTATACACAAGACATACAATAATTAAATAATTTATTTAACTTTCTCAGTATTTCAAAAAAAAAATCAGGTAAGTCGTGTATCTATGACTAGAAGAAGTACATTTTATATGAATGGTTTTTTGTTTTTGGGTTAACCCATTCTTCGGTCCTTATGGTTGTAGGTTGGTCATAGTCGCTGAAGTATGTTTTTTAAGTCATTGGTCCTTCAAGTTTGAAAGTGTTAATCCATTAATCCTTTTGTTTATTAACTGTGTTGATATGTGCTAATGATGATCATGTGGTGAAAAATAATGAGTGAGAAGAGACTCAGGAGATCGGCAGAAGGAGAGTGGATATCACAAAGGGCTTGGATCGACAAAGAAGTCTCGTACAGAGGATATAGATCTTCGAAGGAGAGGTTTTGGTTAATTGTTTTCGCTTATAGTGTATATTGCGTTTTTGTTCTTCTCTCATTCCAAGTTACTTATTTTATTTTGATTGTACAGCTAATGGCTACTTATTCTATGGTTAATCGAGCGAGTCTTAAAATCGTTGAAAACCAAGGATGCAGATCTCCCCATAAGCGCATCTAAGCCATTAATCTTATTAAATCGTGACGAAAAGAACGTAGTTTAGTATCATAACGAACTTGACAAGCTAGATGATATTTTAAAAGCTCCAAGATGTAGTAGTTTTTGAGTGTTAAGATCAATTGTATGGACATTGAAGAAATTTAGAAGAATGCTTATGAGAGAAACTACCGAAAGCCTTTTGGACGATCAGAAAGGAATGCCTCAATTTGTTCCTATTTTAGCAATGAATTAGGGAGAGATTGAAAATTTCAAGTATAAAGGGAGGAAAAAGAAGTCAAAGGTATAGAACCTTCAATCTCTCCTCTGTCGATATCGTGTGTCTCTCTCCTCTCCTCACCTGCAGATCCAGTTGCTCTCTGTTTGTCTGATTTTAAGTTCCAAGTCATTTAGCCCAAAAAATGCCAACTCATTCACCACACAATGATGCCACATGATCATCGTTAACATGGACAGTACATGTCAGCACCGCCGTTAACAACCAGAATGACTAATTGCACAACAGTTTTAAACTCGAAGGACTGATACCCCGAAAAGCAAACTTTAATGATCATGATCAAAGTTAACCCAAACTATAAGGACAAAAAAGTGGGTTAACCCCTTTTTTTATTAATTCACCTGTATTTGACACTATACCAGTCCGGTTGGCGGGAATGTTGGCCCACAATTAAAAGATATAGTAAATTTAGATATTTTCCTTATATAGGCATTTGAATCAGAAACTTCCTGGCAATTTTTAGATGGAAATCTTCTGATCATTGAGTGTTTAGCGGGAGGAAATCTCACAAGATTCTCAAGAAACTGTCATAATAGGAATTAAGCCCTGAATCGTCCGTTCAACAAACCATATAGCAAGCAAGATTAAAAATAAGAAGGCGCAATATCTACTACCAGAATGAGACGCCGAAATCCGTGGGACGCCATCACTTCCATCTAAAACATTTCTCACACCATCTCTTCACCAAAATTCTCTCCCTTCCTCCCTCTTTCTCTTCACTTCGTCGTCATCATCTTATTCTTCTGTTTTTTTCCCCTACCTGTCTCTTCATTCCCTGGTTATTCTCTTCAGTCCTGGAGGCTTGGGGGCTGCTGATTTCCCGGTCACCGCGGATTTAGTTGATTCAGTGGCCCAATCGGCAGTCTCTTTATCGCTCCTTTTCTTTCGCCCATTGTTTCTAATCACGTAAGTATCTGTTTTCCTCATATTCATTCACTCAAAATCGAATTTCTGAGCTTTGTCTCTTCAAGAGTTTGGAGTCTGGACATATGCCACGTTGATTGTATCCAGCAGAGGCTGCTAGATGAAAATAATAATCATGAAACAGTCCCTTGAAATGTTATTCCACAATAAAGTGAAATCTCAATAGACATCATTCTGTGAAACATATAAACAAAAAAACCAGCGCGTGCTTTTCGACGTGTTTTATTGTGCAGAAGACTCTGTTTTTATAATGCATTCTTCGAAAGAACATGGTTGTTTGCTTTTGTTTCCTCTCCTTCCTTTGAGATTTGTTGGTATCAAATGTGTCAAAATCGTCAATAAATATTTACATCTAAGGCTTAAACTTCTAGTTTGTTTGGGTAAGAATATAATGGAACTGGTATGGGTAAAGGTTCAGGAATTCATGTACAAACTTTACCTGCATTCTCTAAACTTCGTGATTTTTCCTGTTATACTTACAATTGAGGTCAAAACTCAAAACTATTTCTGTCTTCATTGATATGCGCGCTCATGTAAATTTTGTTTCCTGGTTAATTTTTTTTGTTTTTGCCAACAGTTATAGTAAAGTGATGAATTTGCTTTTATTATATCCTGGTTCTGACTTGACACGCCTAAAAAAATATTATCATTCTTGTATGAACAAGTTCACTGATGTATAATGAAGCAAAACAAATCTGCGTCTTCTTGCCTGTGCTTGTGCATTGATATGATATTTTAGTCCTTAATATGGCACCTTGCCACCTTCAAAAAAAGAGTTCTTAATATGGCACAAGAGCATTTAAACAGAGTTACCTGAAGTTTTTGTTGATGGAACCTGTTTTATGGTCGTGGATCCAGTGGGGATCGAAGAACTGGTGCTGTCGCGTATTCATGTTCATCTTCATCCTCTGATAGTCAGAGTTGGCGCCAAAAGACCCTTTTTCGTTTCAAAGAATGCAGTCACCTAGAATCATTGCCAGCCCTTACAGATAGATCTGCAGAAAGCATTTCCAGTAATGGAGCAACAAGATCAAAGCACCCTGAACAACTCGGGTGATAAGCCACTGCCACAGCAAAATCCCTCCGTTAACCGTCAAGGACTTCCAGATCCTGAAACAACCAACGTCAATCATTCAGGTAATCCCATCACTAGGCCTGAAACCCAATTTTCCTCCCGCTCCAATCATCAAAATCTAGACCCTCCTTCGCCTCCACCACCACCTAAATTTCCCAGCGAAGATGATGCTTCAAGCCATAAATTTTCGTCGGTCCCTGGATCGCCTTCAAATTGCAGCGACGATGATTTCCCAATCAGCTATATGCCAGATCCCGGACCAGCAATACAAAACCCTCCGGCGCAGGTAATGAAACGAGAAGAACAACCAGACACACCATTGGAGTACAGGATTCCTTCCCATGTATTCGCTAGAAAAAACACAGGAGAACCAGAATGGAGCTTACCGTCGAACGAATCGCTGTTCAGCATCCACATGGGGAATATGAGTTTCTCGAGAGAGTTGGAGTGGTTGAACAGCGAAATGTCAGGTGATCCTCTGCCTCCATTAACCAGCGATAACAACAATGGCGGGAACACAAATAATCAGATCCAACGTAACAAGCCGAATGATCCAAGCACAAGTAATCAGAAACAAGAGAACAGTTTAAATGATAAAAGCAAAGATGATCAGATCCGAGTGGATAAGCCAAACGATAATATAAGCACAGGTGTTGATCAAAGCCAAGCGAACAAGTTCAACGACATGAGCCAGAGTGTAGGGAAGTTTCATCAGGATTGCAATGAAATGACTGAAGCAAAAGCTGCAGAGACAATGAGACAGGTTATAATGGAAAGTTCAGGGGATTATGATTTGTCAAGTGCTTCAGTGGCGTCCCGTGTCGATGGATCTCATCGCCATAACGGATCTCACCACAGTAATGCTAACGATGCCTCTCATCATTCAGATTGCAGCAGCGCCAAGTCTTTTGCCTTTAACCTGTGAGTTTCTCGTCAATCCTGTGTCATATTCCCTGCAATTTTCCTGTTCAACATAATTTCTCTTTGGAACTGAAATCTGTTTGTATTTCGATTTGAAGACGGGCAGAAGGAGGAAAGAGCCAGCGTTCTCCGAGAGGGTTTCAAGAGAGGCCAAAGCAGAAGACGCAGACGCAAACAGGGACAGAATCATCAAAAGCATCAACTCAAGCAACAAAGTCATCTTGTTCAAATGCTCTTTACAAATGGCTTTGTTGCTTCGCTTGCTGCATTAGATAATGATGATACGTGTGGTGTTTCCTTCCTATTACTGGGTGATCATCAGCTCCCGGAAGCCTCTTAGAAGAATTTGCCAGAACCACCATCGTTGCTTCTTTATTTATATGCACGCCACTCAATAATCTTACTACTAACGTCCAGGCTAGTTTATTTGTTCATTTATATATTTCTTAAATTATTATTAATTATAAATGCATGATTGTTCTGTGCAATACATGATATCTTTAAGGTGCGTTTAGATTAATTTTTGAAGAAAAAGTTAAAATAAGTGATTTAGAGAATAACGAAAATTATAAAAAAAATAGTTTTTAGAAAACCAAAATTTTAAACCCCGGACCATAATTTTCAGTCAAAACTATAATTCTACAGAATTTGATAGTGTTTGGGTAGTTTAACCTAAATCAAGGTTTAAAGAAAAAATATAGATTATGTGAAAAATGGAAGAATTTATTTTCTTTTTCTTAAAAATATGGTTTTATCTATAAAACCATGATTTTACCAGTTATCCAAACACATTTAGTGTGTTTTTGGATGTGGAGAAAAGCTGCAAGAAATGTGAAAAAAATAAATTTTAGGTTTAAAAATTTCTATAAATAGTAAAAATATTTACCATTTTTAAAAAAATTCTACGCTGTATAGTAATTCTGCGTTCATGGAAGCAGGGAGGAAATTAAACTTGCAGACATAACAACAGATCTGTATAGTAATTCTGCGTTCATGGAAGCAGGGAGGAAATTAAACTTGCAGACATAACAACAGATCATGAGAAAACGTTGCAATGTACAATAAGATTGTTTAGTTTATAACTAAAAAAAAAATCATTTTACAGAGCCTTGATTAATTTCGTCAGCGTTGTTGATAATCATTTGAAAAAAATAAATTATGAATATTAACAATTTTTATGTTATGTATACGTAAGCACTGTTCTTGTTCGTAATTCATTACTATCAACGACCCTGCGTGCATATACCTAATGAACATTATGATGCAAGTCATTAACCCGGTAGACAATTAATTTGGTGCAGCTTCTCTCAATCATCTTATGCAAGAATAGCCTTCGTTGCTCGTCCCTGCCTTAATGAGTTACTGAAATCTAACTCACATAATTTCTCATTGTTCAAACAAAATAGGACATGTTTGGATTGCCTATGGTGCCCAAATCGTCAGATTAAAGAGTAAAAAGTAAGAGTGTAACTGGATCAAAGAAATAACATGTTCGTGCCACCTTTGACGCTTTTTCAGCCGATGCACTGTTTCCTTTTTTCCCTCCGTATAATTAACTTATTTTAGTCTTAATTATAAAATTAAGTTGACTTTTAAAAAAATTATAAGAAAACTAATTACCTTATTTTAAAGTATTAAAATTTTTCGTTTTTCAAACTATTTTATTTTGTTTATGAACAAATACTTCCTCCGTTCCTAATTATAAGGGCTTGTTAACTTTTTTAGAGAATTCTAAAAAAAACTTAAGAAAACTAATTACATTACTTAATCATATCATATATTGTGTTTTATTATATTATATAATAGTTCATAAGTCAAACAATATAATTTTAAAAAACTGACAAATTTTAATGTCTTAAAGTAATGTAATTAGTTTTCTTAGGATTTTTCAAAAAAATCAATGGGCCCTTATAATTAGGACCGGAAAGAGTATATAATATGATAAAATACAACATATGATATAATTAAGTAACCTATTTTGCTTCCTCTATCTTATAATTATGATTGGAGGTAATATAAATATTACAATATATTTATCTATAATATATACTCATCCCGGTCTTAATTATAAAACCCATTTGATTTTTTAGAAAATCTTAAAAAATAATTTAATCATGTTATTAATTTTATGTCTTGTAGCTCTTTTTTTTTTTACTTTTCTGAAAAGTTATTTTTCACCTTACTCTTATAATTTTTATGTCTTTTTCAGTTTTTTCTTATCAAAAGTTGCTTTTAAAAATTTCAACCAAATAAATTTTATTTTTGTATAAGTAACTTATAAGTTTCTGCAATCTTTATTTCAAACATAAATTATATTACTCAATCTTAATTTTACCTTATCTTATTTTTCCAAAAGTCACATTTGTTATCTTTAGTCCAAAACACACCCAGTATTGGCATGACTCTTTCTTTTCTATTTAAGGGCTATTCCAACATTTTTAAAAAAATTGAAAAAAATCACATATTTTTTAGAATATAAAAAATATTAAAAAATGTTTGTTTGATTAAACTTTTAAAAATAATAAGAAACCATAAAAATTCGTAAAATTACTCATGGACTTGTCATCAATCTGCTTGATGGGCACACTTGAGCAACCGAAGTATTTATTTATTTTTAATTGGCGGATGTCAATTAGCAATTACAGTGATAATATTAACAGCATTACATTCATCATCTAATAAATACTGAACCCCAAAATAGAGAAAAGTTAAAAAATTTGAAAGTACCGCGAAAATAATCGCGGGCGCCTGGCTGGTGAAGGGGAATATGCTTGCTGAGAATTAAAAAAAAAAAAATGATAGCCGGCTGAAAAAGTGCCGCGGAGCTAAGCGCAAATTTGAAAGTGTGAATTTTTTAGGCCCAAACGCGGTCGCAGCGGGAGGAAAACAATTCGAGATCATTTCCCGCCAGAATACGCTTATACAAATACACTCACCCACTCAACTTCAGAATTCATTTTGTTCCTTGCATCTTAGTTCAAGCGCCTAAAATCATATACAGCAAAAGAGGATGGCGGAATCAGTTACCTCAGATGCGATTTCGATACTGCTTGCCAACCCCTCCCCAGATTCTTCTTCAGAGCTTCCTGAGATCGTCGTCCAAATTCTGGATCTTAAGCAAAGCGGTAACAGATTCATGTGAGTCTTCGCCCTTTACCTTCTGCTATCACATGGTCGTCTCTTTAGTTCAATCTGTACAAGTTTTATCTTATGCCTTAGCGTTCGATTTTCTTTTCCTCTGTGATGATGGATTATATCTGGGGCCCTCTTTTCCCTTTTTATGATCAAGTAATTCGTACCCACTATAATACGATTGGGTTTTGTTTGTAAACTGGGATTCTTGAAATTGTCCTATCATGATCCTTTGTAACTTATTGTTAAACTGATATTACTCGTGCTGTCATCTTTATTCGGAGTAAATGAAACCCATCAGTCGCTATTCCTGATATTTGACGATTTCCTGTTCCATGTTAATGTGATCTATTAAGTTTTGACATTATTGGTTGTTGATCTGCTATAGGTTCACTGCTAGCGATGGAAAGTTGAAGTTAAGGGCAATCCTGCCTTCTAGTCAGAATTCTCAAGTCATATCTGGAAGTATTCAGAACCTGGGTCTTATCCGCATAGTTGATTATACCCTCAATGATATCCCAAATAAATCAGAGAAGTAAGAATGTTTGCGATGCCCCTAATTGATATCTCCATATATGAATTGATTTTGGTTTGCTGATATCCTTTGTTTTGCCTTGATGTTGTAGATACCTTATTGTTACAAAATGTGAATCGGTCTCTCCTGCTCTTGAAATGGAGATAAAAGCAGAAATCAAGAGTGAGTGCCCCGCTATGCTTTTGAATCCAAAACAAGAGGGTGAAATCAAAAGTGAGGTGAAGAGTGAAGTTGCTGGCATTATTTTGAAACCAAAGAAAGAAATGGTGTCCAAATCTGCGGCTCAGATTGTACATGAACAACATACAAAGTAGGCATTCGTGTGATCTCGTGTGTAATTAATTCTTTATGAAATTTCAGGCTCAAAATCTTTAAGCTCGATTGGTTTGACTCTGAGAGTTTAACGCTTTTTGAATTGGTATTTCAGCAATGCCCCTATTGCACGGATGGCCATGACGCGCAGGGTGCGCCCTCTTGTTTCCTTAAATCCTTATCAGGGTAATTGGACAATAAAGGTTCGTGTAACCAGCAAAGGAAACATGCGTTCTTACAAGAATGCAAGAGGTGAAGGCTGTGTCTTCAACGTGGAATTGACAGATGAAGATGTAAGAAACAAATCTTATAATCAATCTTTTCAAACTGTGAATAGCTATTATTTGAATGCTTATTGAATATTCAAATAATTCCATTTGGCTGTAACAATGCAGGGCACTCAAATTCAAGCAACAATGTTTAATGAGGCTGCCAGGAAGTTTTATGATAGATTTGCGCTTGGGAAGGTTTACTACATATCCAAGGGAACTTTAAAGGTTGCTAACAAACAGTTCAAAACTGTCCAAAACGATTATGAGATGACATTGAATGAGAATTCTGAGGTGGAAGAGGCATCCAATGAAGAAAGTTTCGTTCCAGAAACAAAATTTAACTTTGTCCTGATTGATCAGCTGGGTCCTTTTGTCAATAGGAGTGACCTTGTTGGTGAGTATTGTAACAAGGCGTAGCACATTTATGTAGAATTTTTTTACGCCCTTATATAATGTTTACTTTTATGAATTTCAGATGTCATAGGAGTTGTCCAGAACGTGTCTTCCACCATGAGCATTCGAAGGAAGAGTAACAATGAGACTATTTCAAAGCGTGATATTACTATTGCTGATGAAACGTTAGTAAATTCAACTTCTCCCCTTCAATAGCGTTTGTCCTTCTGTATTATAATCAATATTCATGTGTGTGTGTGTGTGTGTATTTTTTCCAATGTAGAAAAAAGACTGTGGTTGTGTCTTTGTGGAGTGAACTTGCAACTAATGTAGGGCAAGAATTGCTGGACAATGCTGATAAATCTCCAATTGTTGCAATCAAGTCTCTCAGGGTTGGGGATTTTCAGGGTATGCCAAAACTCTTTTGTGGATTGAAATTGGATATCATACCATTGTAAGAGCCTTATTTGACGTCTTTTGGATCTCTTCTATCTCAGGTGTTTCTTTGTCAACTATAAGCAGAAGTGTAGTTCTGATAAATCCTGATAGACCTGAAGCAAATAAGCTTAGATGCTGGTATAGTATCCTGAAGCAACTTTTTCTTGTCAATATATTATAGTGGAAATCTTAGTCATGTTACATACTGCGTCAACAGGTACGAGTCTGAAGGTAAAGACGCTCCAATGGCTTCCATTGGCTCTGGTGCATCTGCAACCAAGAATGGACTGAGATCAATGTACTCTGACCGTATTTCACTGGCTCAAATAACCTCGAACAAATCCTTGGGAGAGGACAAGGTACTATATTAAATCCTTGCCATTGTTTGATCCTCGATGAATCTATGATCCAGTAACTTGGTATACCTGAACCAAATAAGCTTAGATTGTTGTAGTTAATAATTGAGTCATGTGTTTGATGTGGTCTCTATTGTTGCTTTTGGCAGCCTGCATTTTTCAGCATCAGGGCACACATAAGCTCCATTAGACATGATCAGACAATGTGGTACAGAGCTTGTACAACTTGCAACAAGAAAGCCACTGAAGCCATTGGGTCTGGCTATTGGTGTGAAGGATGCCAGAAAAATGTTGAAAGCACTTTAAGGTAATGCAGTAAACTTCGCTTAAGTGAAAGGCTATTTGTAATTGGGAATGTGATTTTGCTAATTCACTGAGGCGTTACTTTTCTACAACACAACGTGCTCACAAGGTTATCATTTTGTTCCATCTGTTTTAGGTATATTTTGATTGCAAGAGTTTCTGATGCAAGTGGTGAAGCTTACGTGTCGATCTTCAATAATGAAGCTGAGGAGATTGTTGGGTGCTCCGCTAATGAGCTAGATAACCTAAAATCACAGGTAGGTTGCTAGTAATCTGTGCTTAAGTTAGTGTGATGACAATGTGAACATGCTTCTAAACTTTATTCATCTATTCTTTATTTTAGGGGGGAGAAGAGAATCAGTACCAAATGAAATTGAAACAAGCGACTTGGACCCCTCATCTATTCCGTGTTAGTGTATCTCAGAATGAGTACATGAACGAGAAGAGGCAGAGGATAACTGTCCGAACAGTCGCTCCAGTTGATTATGCTGCTGAGTCAAGAATTCTCCTGGAAGAGATTTCAAAGATGACAGCTTCACAATACAGTTAATATGCTTCTTTAGAGTTTAGATCTTTTGGTTCACAGCTCGTGGCTTTTGTTATTGGCGCTAACTAATATGTATATATTAATTCGTAATTCATCTTTCCTACTCTATGCTGGGAGCTGCAGTCTTTCCTCGTTATTACAGCTCTGGATGGGGCGAAAAATATTTAACTGGCGTTAGCGTGTCGTCTTTCTAAAGAAAATTGCAACGAAAGCTTGCTTTTGAATTTATGAATGTGACCAATTGGCAATTAGCCTTGTTAGATTTGGCGGTTTGATTGCGATTGATTTATTAATATTTAATATTTTAGACAAGGAAGCCAACATTTCAAGTTGGATCAGATAAGTGACTGGCTCCAGCCTCAAAAAATCTAAATGCTCTTACAGGGTTTTGATCTGAAACAGAATTCCAGGAAAATGAAGCGTTGGCAGACAAGTAAATACTCCTATATTTAAAATATAAAGCTAATTCGTAAGATGTAGTCTAATTTATTCACCGATGAATTTTGTGATTTACTGAATTTTAATTGTGCATCCACTTGCCATGTGAACAACTTTACTGAACTTTAACGGTGTTTTCCAAGGGAGAAAAAGGAAGATGCGCTATTGGAACTAAAATCAATTAGTTTCCAGGCTAGCACACAACCACATTAGAATTTCATGAACAAATGAATCTTCGCACAAACAAAAAAGTTGCTATAAACAACTTCAATTATATACAAACCTTCAACTTTAATACAAAGATATTAACATCATGGTGTATACCAGCGACAGTTTCATTACATCAGAAATGCTATTTTCTGCAAGATGAAGTCTTTTGTTTTGCCCAGTATAGTATTAAAATTCACGAGAAGGAAAAAGAATCTTATTTGGAGTTTTCCTTCACCTAAAGGAGCAGACATATGGACAAACTAATGATAATTTGTTTCCTCTGTAAATCACAAGGGTGAGTGGCCAAGACCCTTAAAAGGGGTTGGAGCAGACAGTGATATGCTTCATGGGATTGGCCACATCGTTGCCCCCGGCATGCCTCACAAATTCTTCTGGAGTCAGAAACCTGCCATGGCAGACACAGACGATACTGACCTGGCCTCCCTTGTAAGTATAAAGAAAACCTTGTATTCTCTTCCCACCGGGGCCATCTCCGGTGGTAGTCACAGTTGGCATTCTGCTTAGGACTGCCAAATCTTCATATCTAAGACCACATGGTTCCAAAGGCCTAAGCTTAGGCCTTTTAGGTCGATTATCCAGTCTAGAATCAGAAGGCCTTCGTGGCAAAACCCTAGTCATTAGTTTTGGATAAAAGATGATCTCCTTGCCTTTGTTGGATGATGTCTGGAAGTTGGAATTGGCCCCCACTTCAGCTAAACCTCTTGGTCCTCTGTAGGGCTTTCCATATGGAGTATTCACGAATGCACCTTTTAGGACAGAAAGAGAGCAGATTTAGGTTTAGATGAGTATGATCAGATGACAAAACAGTTGAATTACTGCATTGAGAATTGTGGCAGAAATGAAGTGTTCCAAACTTATCATCCAAACAAAATTACAAAATATCGTAGTCAAGCAAATAAGTAGTTATTCAGTGAAACATGACCAGCAATAATTTAACTACAATTACACCTCGTCAGATGTGATAGATAAAATAATTCAGAGAGATGTATTCAGTGCTAAATTATTAAGCCTATTTGAAAGATTGCAGCATCTATAACGATCAATGTCTTCTAACAACTATGACAGTGAAGTCTGTCCAAATTCCAACACACCTATTAGCATAAGATTGGTTATGTTTGGTTTAAGCCTTTAATTTAGCAACACCAACATTAGACTGCATTGGCATAAGCAATGCTGATAGACAGTGTTAGATGCTTTCGATAATTAAACACACAGCTGATGGTGCTCTTACTACCAGCCAGAAAAGAGACCACCCTGTAAAGCTCAAACATTTATTTAGATTAAGTGGCCTATATAATTGTTTCCCATAACCATTGTTTGAGCTCCGATAGATGAAAGACAAGACACCCAGACAATGAGGTTTATCCAAAGGAACGGATGTGAAAATTATTGATATGAGATGCAGAGAGAATAAAAACCTGTGCATATAAAAAAAAAAAAATTGAAGCATCTTTGTGTAGTGAAAAGAATTGAGGAGGAAGGTCCAATATAATAGAGGCCTAATAAAGGAACAACAAAGAAAAAGGCATTGTAGTTTCCTTGGTTGTCATGCTGACATATACAATCAATCTCATACAACACACCTAAGAGATTAGTAGCAAATCTTTCTTTGATGCCTTGTCACCTTTAGGCTTTTCATATCATGCAACACATACCCTGTCTCCTTTAAGTAGTATTAAAAATCTCGTGTTGGAATCTTTAATGGCCGACAAACAACAGTTTTACATTTTAATGATGCCATTGCTCATGTTTGACACATACTAACCACGGTAACAACCTCTATCTTATTCACAGGGAAAACATCGTAAATGCACCCTACGCCTCTCGTGTGAAACAAAATTTCTATTTTAATTTATTATAGTTATTTTCTCCCAATTAAGTTCATTTTCTCTATTCTACTCTTTTCAGCACTACTCACCATGACCAATGTCAAAATGGTCAAATTTGAACAGAGTTGCGCAAAAAGTTAATGATTATATAATCAGTTAAAATTCACTTGGGAAAGACGAATAACATAAAGAAGCAGGGGAATACAAAGCATCCAAAAACAAAAATGCACTTGTTCTTTGGTCATTCAATTGCAACTCAAGCCATAAGTATTAAGAGTCAAGAAATTAATTCTGAACTAACCCTAACATCAGAGGAACAAAAATAAATCTAAGGATGTTATGGCATCACCATATGATGTAACAGTCAGCTAACCAGGATGATGGATCACATTTATATTTTTTTAATTCCAGAAGCAATTCTTATCATTTTATATTTTCGGCAACAATCAAAGGACTAATGTCAAACTTAAAATTGATTATCAATGAATCAATCAAACAAGAAACATAGGAAAAGAAAGAGAGTAAAGAAAATGAAGTTACCCTCATACTTTGATGAATCGACAGAAGGATTTTCCAGTATTGTGAACTTGACAGCAGCAGGAGTAGTTGCAGGAACCTTTGAGGAAGTAACAGCCACCGCAAACTTCCTCGCCTCCTCCGCTCTCTTCAGCCTCTCTTGGAGCCATCTTCTCCCAGTCTCTGCCCTTCTCATCGTCTGCAAATCCCCAAACCTCACAAGAGCCCTCTCAGCATCATCCACGGGAAGGGAAGAGGACCTATTCAAAGAATTAGAGGAATTCCAACGAACCCCATTATCAGCCATGATAGTGAGATCTCCAGGAATAGTTGATGACCTCGTCAAAGGCATTTCTTCTGCATTTTGACTATAGAACCCATCCATAGAAAGATTGAGTGAAAGGTTTAATTGTTTCACATTGTTGGATGACTCAGAGCTGGTTGGCTTCTCAGGAAAGAATCGGTGCAGATAATGCGGAGTAGTTTTGCCGTTTCGCTCGAAGAAATCAATCTGATCAACCTGAGTTTCCTGGGTTGCGGACTCCATCGAAATCCAAGCTAAAGGTGACAACTTTTTTTACAATAACAGCTCCCTGCGAGAAACAGATACATAGAAGTTAAGCACAAAGCTCTGGATAGTCCACCTTAAAATTACTTCAGATACAGAGATTAATGGCGACTACATACAGAGAAAATCTATGCGGAAAGGAGAGAATAATCTCAAATTCGATTGCAATCTCAAGTTATATGAACAAAATATTTATATAAGTAAAAAAAGAGAAACAAAGCTGTGGATGCAGGGCACAGCTTATGGGGCTGTTACAATCAAACCAACGGCACCATAGAAAGAAATATACAGAAAAGAAGGAGAAACGGAGAGGAAAAAAGGATAGAGGTAAAGAAGGGAGAACCTGAATGAGAAGATCATACTCAGTTACTTTTCTTCTGCATGTGGTTGGTATATAGTGAATAGTGTGACAACGCACTTTGAAAATTCCACGTGGTGATCAGAGGGAAGAGAGAGACGCAGAGAGGTTTGAATCGCCAGTGAGGAACAAGCCCTTTTGCTCTGGCGCGACCTCTCTAGCCAGCTCTTTTTGCTTCGGCACTGTGAGTAAAACAGCTCGAAGCAAAACATTTGTTTCGTGAGCCCGCTTGATGGGCCATGGGACTATCGTGTAATTTCGAAAGAATTTGGGAGCACTGACTAGTTTTTGAAAAATATGAAATGAAGAGTTTGTTTTGGTTGACATTTGGATCCTTCTCGGCGAGCTAAGTACTGTCTTTAGGATGTGTTTGGTTTGAGAGGAGGGTGGGGAGGGGAGGGTGGGTATGTAACTTTGTTTGGTTTGTTAGAGGGGAGGGGGGAAATTGAACTTTGTTTGGTTTAGGAGGGGAGGGGAGGGGTGATAATAATATATTTACTATTTTACCCTTACATCTAATTTCATACTTTTATATTTATATGTTAAATTAGTTGACATTTAGCTTCTAACTAAGTTATTTAATTAATTTTTTTTGCCTTCAAGTTATTTAATTAATACTACAATATGTTTATAAAAAAAATTTC
>JBAGKO010000005.1:11960575-11970809 GCA_037177275.1 Acacia concinna | reverse complement strand
ACACACACACACACACACACACACACACACACACACACACACACACACACACACACACACACACACACACACACACCCAGTATATATATATCTACGAGTATATTCTTTTGCCAACCTCCAGTATATATATATATTAAAAAATATTAAGTAAGCAATAATAAGGATGCATGGATCTGTCCTATGAATTACTGTATATTGATATGAACTGGCCATGTGAATTTAGTCCACTCATCACTTTCTCTCCCCAGTTATAGATAGCCGCTACATATGACATCTACACACAGATATACGCAGATACGTACACATTTATGGAATGGGCATCATGATGTTGCAAAGTGGGTGAGAGAGATCTTACACAAGTCATGATGGTGTTGAGGTTCATCAAATGACCTCATCTTCTTAATTACAGAAAAATGGCTTCATACATATTTAATGAAATTCAAAGGGCTCTTCAGTTTACTTTGTTTTTTTTTTTTTGTCAACTTACACTAACATGATCTTCTCTTCCATTATATATATGGTGGCCATGACATTATGTAGACAAACATTATGGACACGCCCACACACACAGTTGCTGGGTATAAAGCTTGGAAGCTAGCTAATTCAAGTCATAAGGTAGTGTCTGCTCGGCTGAAGACGGAGGCAGAAATTCTGAGACTTTTTTTATTTGTTTGGCCACGAGTTTCTGAGAGTTGGGTCTTAAGAATATTATTGTGTCATCCAATTATAATATAAAACATATTTATTTAATTTAATTAGATTAGTTAAGTTAATTAATATAACATGTATTTTTTAAATAACTTTATACTTCTTCTTTAATTTTCTCTCATCCCCTGTTTTCCTTAATTATTGTTAAGAAAGTATCATTAAGAGTAATTTAAAAAAAATTAACATATATGATAAAGATGTCTAAAATTTATGACCAAAATCAAGTCGTAAATATATTTTATATAAGTACATTTAGATTAGTTTTTGAGAATAGCTTTTACGGATTTAAAAATAAGTATGCAAGAGGAGTTTTATCTCGACTTGCGCAAACTTAAATTTAAAACTGGGGTTTGCAAACAGACCCTAGACAGGAAAGGAGTAATATATAATAATAGCAATAATGCACATCAAGGAATCATGTCTTTACAAAACCCCCAATTTGTTAAGTTCATCACTGATCTTTTTCTGCAACAAGCGTAACTCAACTTACAGATGCAAAAAAGAGAATGGTCAGACGCATAACACCAAAAAGAAGAGGATAAAAACTCTTGACCAAGAGACAAATGTACGTCAATTTCATCATAGTCTTCTCTGACTTTCTAAAATTGAAAACAGAAGAAAATGAACAGTGCCAGTTTAAACTTACTGTTACACCAATCAATTGCTTGTGTGTGTATTTCCAATTTTGTCTTTGATGAGTAAGAGATTCTTAAGGCGTGCAAAAGTGAACCAGACCAGCCAGCTTGACAATTTTTGGAAAGGCTCATGTATAATGTGAGTAAGAGATTCGTAAGAAGTCACAAGAGTTTCAAATTGAATCCATTTAGGGTTAACGTTTAAGTTGAGAGAAAAAATTGTAAAAGATTAAAAGTTATATAGATAATAGATGGGTAGGTTCCAGCTTTTGACCAGTATATAACTGCACCATATAGCTGCAGCTGCAGTATAGTAATGCAGTGTTCTGAACTTCTTCGCTCAATTATTTTGGTGAAGATTCCATTTTTCTAGACAGTTTTTGTTTATGTGGGGAAAAAGCTGCAAAGCCCTCTCTCTTCCTAATTCTCTCAATTCAATTCAGCACAACACAAACTGATGTAGCTGCAGCGTTTTAAGGTTTCTCCTTTTTTGAAACTTTACTAATTCTTTATTTAGGGACTTGTGTGTATGTCTTCTTTAATTGCCTATTACACTAATTAATACACAGTTCGGTCTAGTGAGCGATTAAGGAACTGATTGGACGTTATTAAGCTGTATCTCTATATACACCTATACATATATATGAGGCGCCATCCATATAATCAATGAACCAGTACGACTGTACGAGTCATTGTATGTGATCTCATATTGAATCTATATGACTCCATAGTATGTAGTACATATATAATCACTGTTTAAGCAAAATCCATCGCTTATGGAGTAGAAGATTAATTCTTTCTTTAACAGGACTAAATGAACCAGCTAATTATATTAACTAGCTAGCTAGGGTTCTCCTGTCATATATCTTATAGTGTGCTCTTGTTTTCATCATTATATAGCAAGTTCAAATTCATTAATTAATAATACGTTCTTCTGACACATTTCCTTGTTTCATTTGATACCTATATAGGACGGGTGGATTTAAAGTAAATATCAGACTCTCATGAGAGAACACAATTTTGAAGCCTAAAGCTTGTTATATGCCATATTCGGTGAAGTTATATATATATGGAAACTTTCAACTAGTCATGACATGATGAATAGAACACTTGATTAATAACCTTCTAATTATATATGTGACTGATGATGTTCTTTCATAGAAATAAAGATACAGAATTAGAGATGAAAAGCCAAATTGATTAACCTCAATTAAGAATGAATGAATGAAAGAGAAAACATGTTATGCGTAATATATATATATATAGGGCCAAATATTGTGCCGTGCAAAATCTCACTGCCATCAGCGAGTGGTCCTAGCTAGTTTCTACAAGTTAAGTGGATGCTTTAAAGAACCTAAATATATATAAGTATAATGGTCCCTCGTCTGTAAGCATAGCGCAGCTACCTCTCTATCTATCACTTACCTAATCCACCAATTCTTCATCTCATCACTGCCTTTGCTTACACCACAACTTTTGGAACCTACTCTAATTGTCACTTTTCTACTTCTATTTCTACACACTTACATATCTCCCACTTTGATTTATACCCATTAATATTACTACTGTTTTTTAATTTAATTTATGATCTAAATGAACCATGCACACATACACTATATCAACACACATTATATATAATTTAGTTTTCCTTTTAGCGCATGAAGCTAATAAATCTCCAAACTTTTCAAACTCTACACCTATATATTGGTAAACATTCAAATATGATTGATTCTATGTTATAAAAGAAACACACACACACATATACATATTGCAATTTTTATGGTGATCATTAATAATGACACTCTCTCTTCAAAGGAATAGATTCTTTTAGCCATCTTGGGGAAATTTTTATTCGAGTCAAGGTATCTAGTTGCACGTCCTAAAAATAGTAAACTAATTAATTTATATATACGGTTTCTTCTGCTTTTCTTCTCACCACAAAAGGTGTTTTCAGTTTTAGACAGCTAAACATTATTGTTAAGCCAAGTGTTAATGTCCAGTATTTTATATATTTATTGCTTTAGTGAGTGAAATAATTAATGATAGCTAGAGACAATTGATATTTGGTTGAAATGTCCCTTTAGAAAAGAGCCGGCCAGTTGGTCAAAAAGTAATTAGTCGTGCAATTCTTTGCTGCACTATGTGATGTGTACATTCGAGAGGCTTGGGATATTGCATTATGAATTCTCAGTCCACCCATGTGAACTCTACACACATGCCAATACAAATCTCAAAACCTTATCAATTAAGATCTTTTACACAACACACATATTTACATTAAGCGAAGAGGTATAAAAAAGTAATAACCATATAAATGTGATCACCGTTAATTCAATCATACTCTTGCATCAATTTTTTGAAATATATATAATCATAAATATATATAATGTAAATTACACCCTTTAATTTATACAGTATATAGATAACATTTTGTTAAATTTTCATTTGATTCTTTTAAAAGATCATTTCTGCTTACATATCCAATTTATGAAACATGAATAAATTAAATGAATTACTTATAAATAATCATATAAGAGGCCATTCATTTGTTTTTTCATGACAAAAAATAAATAGACAATAGTACAATACAATATTCGTTGAGAGGTAAGAGTAGATGAATGCAATTATGGGGTGTGAATCCTGACATTTTCTTGTGTCATTATTTCTCTACATGCATGCGAGAAAAATCAAATTGAGTATAAGAAACAAGTTTAACCTAAGAACAATATCGGCTCATCATATTTATTTATTTTTGTTGAGAACATATATTTTTTTATTGGAGGCAATCATATTCAAGGCACTATTGGCACTATAGTGGCATCTCTCCTTATGTAGATTTAAATCTTAATTCATTATATTGTAAAAAATTAGCCCTTTCTGTGAGACTAAACCCTACAGACACACTCATTATATATATTATAGATGAGTGAACTTACAAAAAGATGCTTTGTATTAGTTGAATGAAACAACTCTTACAGTAATGAGGCAACTTCTACTCATCATCAATAAACATAAACATTGATATATAATGGCTAATAATCTACTGTTTAAAGTTATGGTTAATGACATCGTAGAACTCATGTACGCTGACTGTGAAATAGGGCTTTTTTGTTGTTGTTTTAGTAACTTATCTATCTATCTTTAATAGGCGATTGGTTTTATTTAATAGATTATTCCTCTCTCTCTCTCTCGAAAGGGTTCAGTTAAATTTACATAATTACATGAAACGTGTTTCAGTAATGAGACTCCAACAAGTCTTTGAAGAAAAAGGGACCCAAGATACGCTTGAGGTCATATATATATATATATATATAGAGACATATATATATATATATCTGTTCCTCAATTCTTTTGACAGTACTGAAGGAGCTTATTTTGGGGCCGGGAAAGGCTTTTTCTCTGTGTTCTCTTCATCTATCTTCTTCCTCGTCATCTTCTCTTTCTTATCCATGGAGGCGTAAAGCTTATAACAGAACTCAAAAATAGCTCCAGCTGGAATCTTATCTCTCTCTCTCTCTCTCACGTAAGGTACAGTCTCGTTAAACTGAATTATTAAAGTTGGCCTATTCATAACTCTTTGCATTCAAGTTTTCTCTGTACTATTATTGATCCAAACGATTTCCTTTATTTTGGTATAATTTCTTTGCAGAGCATCCGATTTGGCCTCAATTTCATTTCATGAACTTCGAATTTAGTCATTTCAATTTCCTTTGCCCTAATTTTGGAGCAAATTACACAACTTTTCAAGGAATTGTAAACCAAACTAATTTCACCAAAGAACTACTCATTTTTTTCATACCTGAACTTAGATCTCGATATATCATGAATCTGGAAAGCATAAAAGATAATTTGATACCAATCTCATGAAACTACTTCTTTCTGATGTGTTAGAGCTGTTCGATCATTGGATTTTATGAAGAAGGACACAATAATCAAGAGAGATAATTAGAAAGAAGAAGGAGAAGAAGATGAGTGAAGATTCAAGAGAAGGCTATTATTACAAAGCCAAGCAAGAGGGAGATACCAACAACTACAACAACAACAATATTGACAAATTCTCAAAGGTACCTACTTCAAGACAGTGGCCAGGCTTCAGAAATCCGAGAATCGTTCGAGTTTCAAGATCATTCGGAGGGAAAGATAGGCACAGCAAAGTTTGCACCATAAGAGGACTAAGAGACAGAAGGATTAGGCTATCAGTACCCACAGCAGTTCAGCTTTATGATCTTCAAGATAGGCTTGGACTTAGCCAACCCAGTAAGGTCATAGATTGGTTATTAGAAGCCACAAAATATGATATTGATAAGCTCCCTCCTCTTCAAATCCCTCATAGTTTCCCTCAATTTCATCGTCCACAAACCCTACTTCACCATCACCATCTTCATCATCATGAACCAGCAATTTCACTGCACCCTTCTCTTGATATAGGATCTGTGTTTGAAAAAGGAAAGTGGGTCAAACCAAATGAAGAGGGAGAAGAAGAGAATGGAGATAATAATGGTGGTGGGTTTGGTGAGATTCCATTTCAGAAGAATTTTCCCTCTGGGGCTCATCTTCACCAGTACTACAATGGCGTGCCTTGTAATTATAACCCCTATCATTTGGAACCTGCGAGTTTATCTTTATCCCAATTTGGAAGCCATGGATTCGTGTTTCCCTCACAGACAGAATATGCAAACACTCAAACCAGTACTGCCAATGGCGTGCAATTTCCATCATCTTGTTTGCCATCTGCTGTAGTACCTTCACCTCCTTCTGGTTTTAGTAAATTACTATTTTGCCCACCATCTTCTTCGTCATCTTCTGCTGCTGCTACTGCCATAGTACCTTCGTTTTTTTCTCCACATCAGATTGCCACCTCAGCAGAGGACAATGATCCGAGAGGACAATTCAGCAACAACCATAATGTTCATCAGTTGTTGTTGAGCTCGTCAAGTTCTCATGTAGCAGCAGAAGCTTCTGATTTCCCTCACATTTCATGTCTGAAACCTCTCCCACTACCATTTAGTTCCAAGCTTCTTGATTCATCGGATCATAATAATCAACCAAACAAGGGAAGTACTCTTTGATTCATATATATATATATATATATCTCATAGTTGGTTATTATAAACTGTAAACACAGCTTCATCGTCGTCATGAGAAGGATATGAACAAAGAACAACAATATTGTATGGGCGCATGCATTCTCACTTCATTTGGATATTCTTCAAAGCAGTACTCTTTCAAAACATGCTGTTAGTTGAAGCATATACACTGAGCTTTGTGGAGCTATATGATGATGAATATATACACGCACGCACGTAGTTTGTAAGTTTGGAATTGCTATATATATATAAATATTTGGGACTTATTTGTGTTTGAATCTCTGTGGTTTTTTGGGTGCTGCATATCTATACACCAGGTGTTGGAAAAACCATTATTATGGGTGCAATTCAGGAAAAAAATTAATAAAGTTAAAATGACGTCTGTTTGCTTACATCTGTGCATGCACTTAATTAATTATTGTCGGGAAAACCCACACCACTACTGTGTTTTCTAATTTCTGTTCTTTAAGGCAGTGTCAAAGAGAGCTTTACCAATTAAACAGTATCTGCATCTGGAGATTTTCATTTTATGTAGTTAATTACTTCAATTCTGATGGAATTGTGCATCCAATTGGACCTTATGTTTAGATGGAAGGAAAAATGAGAAAAAAATAGAGAGGAGAGACTACTAGAAAGGAAAACTTCTTAAAATAGTTTTAAAAAATTACTTTATTGAGGAGTTTTCCCTCTTAGTTAATATTCTTTCTTTTTCTTAATTTTCTTCCCATATAAATATAGGGTAAAAGCGCCAAGCTCTTATAATATACAACTATCCTAACAATTAACCATGCATATATATTGGAGAATTCATAACTAGGTTTTCGTTTCAAATAGTTGAGACAGTAATTATTCAACGCATCGAACGCATACCTGTATAGTAGGATAAAAAATAAGAAAATCTCTGGAGATGTAGAGATATACTCCCTCTAACCCTAAATGTAAAATTCAGTTAACTTTTAAGAGATAATAAAGAATGTAAATAAAAGTTACTTAATCATATCATAGAATATCATTATATAACATATTAATTTATAGGTTAGATAAAATAGTTTGATGAAAAATAATAAATTTAAATATTTTAAAGTAATATAATTAGTTTTTTTTTTAATTTTTTAAAAAAGTCAACTAAATCTTAAATTTAGAATTGAGGGTAGTAAACACACATGATGTGTGATGCAGATAATTTTAACGGCTTATGTTGCTTTTATGCTCAATATATTGAAAGCTCTCGCACATAGCTAGGTACACAGTAGCAGCTCTCTGGTGTGTGTGTGTAGGTGTAGTGTTGTGCTTGAAAACTCTATAGCTAGACACATAAGTAAATGAGGAAAAGGCTGCGAAAATTAATATTGCTGCTTATAATTAATGATAAGCTCGGCCGGCTGAGGGTGTGGTTAATTATTATGACTGCTAGCTTCAAGTTTCAACCCCTTTTATTTACCCATTTCACCTTTATAGAAAGATGCTTTGAGAAAAGCGAAGCAAATAGAGTTATTGGCAATCATTTCGATTGGCAAAAACCCGACTAGCTAGTGAGAAAGTTTACCCGTATGAGGTAAATTTTATGACTTCGTACGTATCCCTTGGGTTAATTTGCGCATAACTGCAGTGCAGGATAAGTCAGTTTTCTGTTTTAGGATCAGTGTGTGTGTGTGTAAAAATATAATAGGTTCTTTTATGTTTTAATTTGAATTCTAAGAATTGACGGTGATTCAATTGCTGGAGACTCTTAACTTAGAGAAAGAACTATAATAGCTAATAATGTGTACGCATAGCTCCGAAAGATGTTAATAGTCTTTTCTTGCATCGAATTATAAGAGGCTAAAAGGGTATATTTTACTATTCATGTAAATAAAAGAAGTTACGCGTCACATTTCTAACTAAAATAAAGCTCCATATATATATATATATATAAATATAAAATTATTTGTCTATATACCTACTGTTTTAAATCATAAATAGAAGATGCAAAATAAGTGGGGACTTCTTAATAGAGAACTTGTGAGGTTTGTATAGGGTTAATTATTTAACGTATCTCAAGTCCAGAAATTTTCAATTAATAATAATCAAAGTTCTTAAATCTTACGTATAATGCATAATTAGTGCATATAAGGTTCAATAAATTAAAGTACGTACCTAACAATAAATTAAAGTACATACCTAACAAGAACGAAATAAATTGTCATATGTACCACATATGAAATTATTAAGTTAGGTCCATTAACTGTGGGTGCAAAATTAAGCATCAACAATTTTAGCAATTCTTAATTAAATTCCCCAATAATAATTAATCCCTCTCTCTCTCTCTCTCTCACATGCATGCAGCCACCAAAACATGCATGAGACTCTGCTACAAATCTAACTTATAGCTTTTATACAACTAAATATATGTTATCAAAACGATAGACCAGATTATATTATATATACATATACACGAACCTGAATTTAAAACTTGAATAGAAACAGATATATATATATATATATATGGGGAAAAATAAGAGGGAAAAGGAGTGTCCAAATATCAAGGACTGATAAATCTCTTTTTGAGAAAGAGATAAGACAATATATGCAGCAGAAGAGTGTCAAGTGTGTGCCCTATTTGCACAGCAAGTATATTGATGAATTAGGCAGAGAGAAGAGAAGCATCCATATATCCCATGCACAAAGTGAAGAAGGAAAAAAAAAGAAAGAAAGGAAAGGGATATACAATTAATAATTATTCATATATATATTAGGTTTTTTTTTTTTTTTTGGAATCTGCAGTTGTCTGACACTGAAAAGGAAGGAACATAAAATCACAAGAAGCAGAGAGACTGAATTATCAGACATATATAAGCAGAGCCTCTGCTGCATCAATGCACAATAATGCATCACAAGATCCAAGAACGTACAAACAAAATAAATTAATTAATTAAATTCGAGGAGAGCCAGTCATGTATCGCTGCACATTTGGGTAATTAAAAGCCTTCTTCAAGTTGAGTTGGCTTCCGAGAAAGTTAGAAAACGACTAAAGAATATCCATATACACAACAATTGTTTTTTCTTTTAGAAATAAGCTTTTTGCAGTAAAGGTACTCTCTTAATCCAATTTATAAGGCAATGAGAAACACATTTGTATATTGATCATATTTATAAGTCACATTATTAATTTTTTTAGATGAATTAATAATGTACAATTTATCATTCAATATCTACTATTTTGTGGACTTTGTTCTCAATAGGTATGATGTATATTAAATAATAATGATAAGGTTGGAAAGTTATTAAACTTTAAGGTATAATTAATGAGGTTTAAAGTTCTTTTGGTTTTGGTGAAATATTTGTTAGAACGAAGTGAGGAATGGAGGAGTATATTGTATTAATATTGTTGTGTATATGACTTCTAAGTATGATGACAACCACATATTAAAGTCAATTAAATAATCTTATTTTTAAGAACATATAGATCCTCCTTTTGATTTCCAATACAAGTTAATTACTTGGTGGGGAGTTCTTGTAGTCCAAAATGTAAGTCATGTTGTAAAATGTTCGGATCATTAAATAATAGTTCAGTAAATTTAAGAAATTAACTTATCATTGTAATCAATACTTCCTCTATCTATTCCTTATTATAAGCACCTAATTATTAACATCTTTACATAAACTAATTTACCTAAAATTGGTTACTTCTTATAAAATACTTCCTCCGGTCCTAATTATAAGGGTCTTTTAGAGAATCTTAGGAAAATCCTAAGAAAGCTAATTACATTACTTAATCATATCATATATTTTGTTTTATTACATTATATATTAGTTCATAAGTCA